>CP137668.1:12575610-12625307 GCA_037976565.1 Mesocentrotus franciscanus
ATATCACACTGATGGACATTATGTATGTTTCAAATATGTATGTTTCAAATATGATATAGAAATCAACAAATCAAATCTAATCGAATCATATAAATAGTTTACTTCCCAGTTGGTTTGCTTTCCACTGCCTATTAGCCTATAGTAATTTTTTTTTAATTTTTTAGTCTAGCTGTAGGCCTATTAACTGGTTACCCTATTCATTTTTTCGACTGTACTAAAATATCTGACAGCTGCTCAGCTGACCGGGTAGCAGTTGAGCGTTATTGGTTCAGTCTACATGTATAAAAATGTTCCATTAACACAATCTAATACCCCATTTCAAAACGTTTGGAGCTAAATGGAACCTAGTGGAATTGAAGAAAATGCATCAGTCATGCTCTGTGCACACAAGAGCTTACATATACCGTATCTCTGTGCAGCCGGTATCGTTCCACCACTGTGCATTGTAAACTGGACCGTGACAGAGACTATACAGTGTGAGTCAAAAAGAAGTTTACACCTAGAAAATTGCTAATTATTTTAAAAATCATCTATGAACAGTAAATTATCATACATCTTATGAAAGAGTGTTTTATCCCAAATCATTTGGTATCATTTTTGTGTGGTATGTGTTCACGCTTGGATGAACAGGAGGCATTGTTTGCGAGAGTGCAAAAATCGACTTGCACCAAAGTTGCTTATCTGATGTTTAAATAAAACAATTGGGATTTGGGTATTAAATCGGTTTTTGCAGATCCAAATAACATCCCTAACAAAATTAATCATGCCACACATATCAAATATCGAATATCAAATATCAAAGAACATTTGTGCGCGTGTTTGTGTTTGTGTGTGACTTTGCTTCTGCAAAAAGCATATGCAATGCATTTCATTTGATACATTCAATTCATTCTCTCACTCCACTAATCCCAACATAATACATGCTGTAGGCATCACTTTGGCACAAGTCGATTTTTGCACTCTCGCAAACAATGCCTCCTGTTCATCCAAGCGTGAACACATACCACACAATCATAAGATGTATAATAATTTACTGTTCATAGATGATATTTAAAGTAATTAGCAATTTTCTAGGTGTAAACTTTTTTTTGACTCACACGGGTAGACGATACAGTTCTCAAACCACCAAAAACTTTCGCTCGGCAAAGATGTGATGGTCTTACATCTTGGAGACTCGGGGGTTAACATTGACCAATCATAACGACTTTTATATGGTCGGATAGATAAAATTACACACATTTTTTTTCTTCTTCTCAAACTAAAGATTAGAAGAGGGCGGTATGCAAAATTGTGACATGGTAATAAAGTTCTGTCGCCTGATTACACAGAAATCGAGCTGAAAATAGCAGTAAATTAACTACTTTAAAAAATAAAACACAATAGTTAATTATAATGAAATTGTAATTTGTCTGCTTTACTAGAAGGAAAATAGTCATTGTCGTATTATACTAGTCAATCCAGGCAAAATATGTGGTAGTTTTAGCAGATAAGAAATGGATGTAAAAAAAGACGTGTTTTTCACGTTATTCTCCAGCATAGAACATTTTTTGCTAAAATAAAACAAGCACTGTTCAGTGACCCAAACGTTTTGATATGCGTACCAAATCCCTCTTGTGGATCACAAGTAGCGATTCTAGAGGGTGGCTGGAGGCTCAATACCCCAATTTCTTCAAGCCCCCATTCTTGATTATAGATGAATTTAAGCGAGGCAATAGTGTAAAATAAAATGCAAGAACCCCCAAGCCCCCCACCAAAATGTCCCCTTCTCCAATTTTTCTTCTAGAACCGCGCGTGTGGATCACGAATGTAAGCACCTCTTAATATAATAAGCATACATCACTCAATCAAATCCGATTAGGCCTATTTATGTTTGTGGAACGAGAACGACCAGAGGACGTGACTCGATTTCGAAGCGTCAAGTTCGAAATAGTCAAGTCGGTTTGTAGGCGAAGACAGAGAGCTGACCGTCTATCTCTATACCAGGTTATATTGTATGTGTGACAGTTCTCTGGCTGAACCATCTCATATCTAATAACTTAACGATAAAGATGATTTCTTGTCGAATAGTTATTGTTATACGTCCGAGGAATTTAATTCATGTTTAAACACTTTTAATTCTCATTCTAAAGTATATTATACATCAAGTTACCTTCATATTAATTGTCGTAGTTTAAATAAGAATTATAGTACAATATGTTCGCTTTTAGATACTATTGATGTGCAATTTGAAATTTGGATTAAACAGGCTGACCCGTTCTATAATTTAATAATTATATATTTTATTGAATATAAGACAAGGTAAGAAAGGAGGAGGCGTAGGACTTTTATTAAATGATACATTGAAATATAAACAACGTAAGGATTTAGATGTAAATAATGAATGTTTTGAGTCTATTTTTATTGAAATTGAAAAAGTAACGAAACTTTGTTTTAATTGGTGTTATGTATCGGCCTCCAAATCAACCAGTGTAATTGTTTTTAGATATTTATTTATATATAGAAGATACTTTGAATGTTGTACATAAGGAAAATAAAGATATATATATATATATCATGGGCAATTTTAATATTAATTTATTTGATGTTAACTCTTGCCAATCTGTCAATGATTTTTGGATTTATTGATGATTCATTTTCTATATTCTATGAGTCATTGTCCAACCCGAATAACTGACAGGTCTTGTACTTTAATTGATACTATTTTTACGAACAATTTAGAAGAAGCTTGGCGCGGAACAATTTTAAGGGATGTGAGTGACCATTTGCCAGTATTTTTAATTAATACAAAACAGTGTATAACAAATGAACATAACAATTTTGTTTTACGTGATATAAATGATGAAAATATTGAGAAATTTATACATGAAATATATAACTCTGATTGGACTTTATGTTCTAACGATCCAAATTATAGTTATGAATGTTTTTTTAAGACAGTATAATTGTATTTGTAATAAATGTTTTCCTTTCAAACAATGTGTAAAGAGTAAAAGTATAATAACCCATGGTTTACTCATGTTTTACTAAAGAGCTACGCAAAATGTGCACAAAAAAGTGTGAATCATATAAGAAGTACTTAAAAAATCGAATTGATTATAAAACAGATAAATACAATAAGTATAGAAATATGGTGAATGGTAAAATTAAAAAAAGTTAAAATAGAATATTTCAAGGCCAAATTTATAAATGCATCAGGGAACATACGGAAATATGGAGATTGATCAATGAACGTCTCGGTAAGAGTACGAGTAAGCATAATAAATGTATGCCCGACTTTATGTGCAATGATCCAGCTATATATGATAAGAAAGAAATATGCTCTGTTTTTAATCATATTTGTATTAATATAGGACCCAGCTTAACTGATAATTTAGACAAAAACATTAGTAATAATGATTTTAATCCATGTACAGCTTTTTATAATCCTATAACCCCCACAGAAATAGTCAATATTGTGAGTAAATTAAAGCATAGTAAGAGTTGTGGTCAAGATGATGTAAGTGTTAATTATTGAAAAAAGTTGTTCATATTATATCATGTCCTTTAAGTGCGATATTTAATATTTCTTTGTCTAGAGGTAGAGTACCAGATCAATTAAAACTTGCAAAGGTTATTCCTGTTTTTAAGAATGGTACTAAAGAAGTGTTTCTAATTATCGACCTACATGTATATCTGTACTCCCTGTTTTTCAAAGATTTTAGAAAGAGCTGTTTATAATCGCCTTTTTATGTGTTTAAATAAGTCTAATATTATCACTGAATGCCAATATGTTTTCAGACCTGGGCACTCTACATCTAATGCAATTATGCATTTTATTTAAAATGTTTTGAAAGTTTTTGAAAATAATCATATCTTAATGGGCCTTTTTTAAGATTTAAGTAAAGCATTCAATACATTAGACCACACTATTTTATTGAAAAGTTGATATTATCATGTATTCGTGGAGTAACTTTAAAATGGTTTAAAAGTTATTTAGAACATAGAACACAATTTGTCCAAATAAAAATAAGTCTAATACCGAAATACTTAGATGTGGAGTGCCTCAAGGATCAATTCTTGGACCTCTTTTATTTATTTTTGTTGTTAATGACATGTGCAATATTTCTGATAAACTGAAATTTATTTTATTTGCTGATGACACAAGTGTTTTTATGTCTCATTTTGATGTCCAGGTTATGCAAGACGGTTTTAAGCAAGAAATTTTGAAATTTTCTAATTGGTTTTTATATTAAAAGTGGATATTAAATTATGATAAAACTAAGTATATGGCTTTTACAAATAAAAATAATGATTTTAACAACATTCAATTACAAGTAAATGACCATAAATTTGAACGTGTAGATCTAAAGTTTTTAGGTATTGTAATTAATCATAAATTGAAGTGGCATGATCATATAAATGTGATGTGTAATGAAATAGCAAAATATATTGGTATTTGATATAAAGTTCATTGTTATCCCTTAAATATTTTTAAAATGTTGTATTATACTTTAATAACACCATATTTTAATTACTGTATAGTTGCATGGGCAAATTTTAATAAAAATGATATGTTAAGGTTACCTAAGCTTCAAAAGAAAGCAATACGCAATATAACCCATTCTCAATATTATGCTCACTGTAATCCTTTATTTTGTAAACTTGGAATTTTGAATGTAATCGATATGCATGATTTTTATATTGCAGTTGTCATGTTTTTATGTTTTAATGGTCATTTGCCTACTTTTTTTTAATCAGCGTTCTTTAACTTGAATTGTGATGTGCATAATTTTAATACTAGAAATGCCCTAAATTATCTTCTCCCCAAAATAAGAACGACATGTATGGAAAATTCATTATTTTTTAAAGGACCATTAATATGGAATAGTTGTTATCATTCCATTCTGTATTTATATGTTTTTAATGTTGAATAAACTTTGAATCGAATTGAATGTGAAAGAACGTGTCTGGAATTTAGCTATTTTGGAAAGTTTTATTATGTAGATCATATAAATATATATCTGTACAGTGAGTTTTTGGAATCATCAAAGAGACGAGAAATTAGATTAATTCGAATACAGTGATTAGTGAAATCATTTCATTCATGAATATAACGGAATATAGACCTATGTTTTATAATTACTCTACAGTGCAAATTAGCCTAGTTTATTTGAGACGCGATCAAAGAACAACAATACTCCCCTAATCAGTGGCTCTGAGGCTCCTTATATTATTTTGCGCCCATCTCATTTACTAATTGGTAAATATTTATAAAACTCTGAAAATTATTTGAATAACTCCGTAATTTAAAACGTAGATTTAGATAATGAAGTATTTGAAAATGGGCATTGTTTGTTGAGATTCTTTTAATGCTTCGCATTTTTATTTTGCTATTTTAAATTGATTTCAATAAATTCAATATGAAATATATACAAACGAGATGGAGGGTTTCTTGCCTTTACATCATGTAGGCTATATATGATCATTGACATTGTAAATGCATTCTAATACAATACTTTTGTAAACAATGAAAGACAGTGGTATAGTATTTACAACAATTACATCAATATCAGTATCAAAGGTTCAATAGAGTTCAAGATATATAAACATCTTTATTAATTTCAAGTCATTGGCCCGTATTCTCCTAAAATTTACTCGAAACTGAGCTCAAGAGTTTTTCCAAATTCTGTTTCAAATTCTGTTCAACATTTTGTTCAAAATTCGAGTTTAACAAAGGAAGTAATTCTGAAGTCTAAGTTTTCCTTTGTTAAACGTGATCTTAGACCCAGTGTCGGGATTAACTAAAATAGTAGAATATGGACAAATGAGTATGTGTCATGCAAAATCTTTGGTCCAATTTTTCAAGTTCCAGGCGAGTTGTATCATTGAGGGACAATGCCATGGAATATTGCCATATAAAGTTGTTTTAGAAGTGCTGCAACACCTCATGTTGATTTCGAATGTGCCACGTTTGGTGGTTTTAGACACAGTGCTGCTCCGCCGCCGTCATAACCACCAAAAATACCTAAAAACAGACACACAAAAACACATACAAACAAACAAAACCGAAAAACACACACTCACTCATAATTGAATACATAGCTGGTGAATTAAAGTCTAAAGAATTCGTTCAAAGTAAAAGTAATTATGCTGTTCTATATAAGAACATCCTATCATCTTTGTGATAGGCTGCATAGCCCTGTGAATATTACGAGAAGAAGAAGACACTTTGCATATTCACTGCACTAAAGAACATTGTTTATGTACAATAATTTGACTAAGAATCTGTATTGACTATCGTTTTATGTGGGTATATATATATATATATATTACATGTCCGCTCTTCATACTTAAAAATGTATAAAGGTTTAAGACAATTATGTACACTTAAATGGTAAAGAGCTCTATTAAAAAAAAAAATCTTTCATTTCAGTTCTATACAACCACGATAAAGAAATTACCTCCATTTAAGATGAAGAAAGTACATCCAATACAGGTATGTGCACTTATGAAAGAACTACTAGTAACGAATACATTGTGCAATGCAGTGCAATGCAGGAATACCTATAATATAATTTTGAGATATAAAACATTTAATCAATGTAAGTGTATTACATTATTGAAAATGTAGAAAAAGAAAGTTGATAAATCTCTGACAATTATGTACACTGTCTTAGACAGTTTAAGGCTTATAATTCTTACAGATTTTTAAAAAATATTAATGAAATGCATTTGAAATGCAAGAAAGGCTTGTAGCTCATTTTTGAAGTTTCCCAGTGGGGGACATTTAAATGACCGCATAATCGCCAGATGGGTCCTTGACATTAAAGTTGTCCTCAACCGGCTTACTATATTTTCTGTTCTTCCTCATTTTCACCCTTAAGATCCACCATACGAGCAGGGCACACCCTAATATTACAGTAAAGACCATGAGAACAATAAGGACGTAGAAAATATTCTGTTGTGACTTCGGCAATTCGTTGGTTTCCAGCTGTTCCGTTGTTTCACCATCCATGGGCACGATAGGTCTTTTGGTGACCCCTATCCTTGGCAGAGGATTGACAGGTCCTGGTGTCCGAGTCGGCTTAGGACATGGGGTGGCTGTTAAGGTTGTTTCAAAGATGTTTACCTCGAGTCCATTAGACATTCTGCAAGTGACATTGGCGCTACCTTGTTCCATCCCGTAAGGAGAATGGCGGAACGTGGAAAGATGACAATGGCATTCCAGAGGGTTCCTCGCCAGTGATAAGTTTTTCAAGGAACGGATGCTGCTAGCACTGATGTTCTGGATGGATCGCAGCTCGTTACCATCCAGATGAAGTTCTTCTAGAGTAGTCTCTACAGGAATGAAAGTGTGGAGTCCAATCGACATGATCTTATTGTTGGATATGACGAGGAGCCGTAAGCTCTGAAGATCGACGAAGGTTCGCGGGTGGATCGCTTGGATCTGATTATGGTCAAGACGAAGTACCTCCACTTCGGGCAATGTGGCAAAGTCTCGCTCCTCCAGGACTTTGATCAGATTTCTTGAGAGTACGAATTCAGTCAAAGTATGGATATGGCGGAAAGATCCGACTGGTAGCGAAGTCAGCGACGTGTTGTCCATCTCCAACTTTTTCAAGGAATGTAGACCTTCGAACGCAGACAGGTTCGTGATGAGACGTATTGGATTATTGCTCAGTTTCAGGCGTGTCAGATGCTGAAACCTCGAAAAACACCGTTCAGGTAGGATCGAGATAAGGTTATCAGACAGGTACAAGTCAGTGAGGACATTCTGCGGATGAAGTACATCGCATGGCGGTGTGATGAATTTATTCCCAGACAGATCCAACGTCTTCAGGAGCGGCGTTTCTATGAAAGCTTCCTTCTCGATTTCTCTGATGTTGGAATTGTCCATCAGCATGTGCATCAAATTTGTCAACCCGACAAACTTGCTCCGAGTAAGCCTTGGAAAATTATTCCCTCCCCAGGACAGAAATTGGATCCCTTCACAACCTTCAAAGGCATCGTCCTCAACTTCTGACATGTTGTTCCCGACCAAGAACAGGTACTTAAGATTCACAAACTCTGACAAAAGACCGCTCTTTAGACTGTGGATATCGTTCAATCGGACATCAAGGGTCTTTACCTCTCGGCACTGGAGAGGAAGGTCGCCGAGCATGCGCTCTCCGCAGTAGGCATGCATTGCCCATGCACTGAATTCGCACAGCTCGTCGCAGAGAAGCACTTCCGGTGTGTCAATATGCTTGCTCTGCTGTGCCTTCACGAGCTGGAAGCACCAACAGCCAAAGGCCACCGTGACGAACCAATTCTTGTGTCTTATGCTCCACATGGTAGATAGCGTTTACGCTTTGGGGTTGGTATGTTTTGTGTAGTGTATAGTTGTAACCTTGTCTGTAAGAAAGATAGAAAGAAGATTATGATTAGGAGCAGTAATACAAAAGAGCTGATTTTACAAACCTGCATACACACAAAAGAAGCTAAGAAAAATGCATGGTACACTGGAAATTCAACCCTTAATATTTTGTCGAAACATGCAAGTTCTAGCTTGATATTCCTGGTCAGTTTGCTTAATTGCCATTGCCATCTCTTTTTCACTCCTGTAGTTCCTCTTTCATTCAAACAAAAGCTGTCGATAGGCTCATTTCTTGTATTTCATCATTTGACGGGTATTTACCATAAAGGCAATTGCAATCAACAAGCCTGACCCTTGGTTGATGCCATTAAAACCCGTTGCTACTGCTCAATCGTTATTTGGCGTACAAAGCACATCAATGAAGCCAATTAGGTAACCACCATCAATTTTGACGTCTACCATGCAGAATTTGGCTCCATATGGCTCATCATTGTGATAATGATCGTGCTCTGTAATAATTTATTACGTGCAGCAAAAGATAGGTGCCAATACGAATACAATTTGTTGAGCGAGAGAGAGAGAGAAAGAGAACGAGAAAGAGAGAGAGAGAGAGAGGAGAGAAAGAGAGGAGAGAAAGATATAGGAGTGAGAGATTGGGAAATACAGAATGATTGGAGAAAAAGACGATAGATGAAGATGATAATTATGATGGCGATGATAATAGTGGCAATAATAATGATAATAAGAATAACAACAACTATAATTATAAGTATAATGATAATAAGAATAACAACAACTATAATTATAATTATAATGATAATAATAATAATAATAAAAACATCAATAATAACAATAATAATGATAATAATAATAATGATAATAATAATAATGATAATAATGATAATAACGATAATAATTGCGAGTTTCATGCTAATGTTTTTGCATCATCCTTTTGTTTTATACTCAACATCCACAACAAACGCAGATAGTAATATATAATATATATATAATGATAAAACTTAGTTTAGTAACGAACTTCAGCATAATCATAAACCACGGTGGTGTAAAAAGCCCCAACATGCAGTTGGCAGTTGAATTAATGTCACATTTTGTTATGATTTGAATACAATACAATGCAGTAGGCCTAATGAAAGAGCTTGGGTCATGTGCATGACCCGAACCTTGCACTGTGTTGACGTGTTGACGCCATCGTAACAATCGAATCTTGGACCAGTTTCAAAATTACCGAACTTTGGTTCGTCAGTCCTTTTATCGTTTTTAATGCAAACAACTGATCTAAATTTCTAGTTGAATAGAACAATCATTCCCAGGGATATGTTATTGGTTACTGCTTCCCTATCATAATAATTGTGTGCAATGGGCGCTTTTTTTCTTCTTCAAATGTCAGGTAAACACTTGTAAAGAGTGGGACGAGTTTTGTTCCCGCAAAACACAGAATAGCGGCAAAGAGTTCAGGCAACAGCTATTGAAATAGAAGCTTAATTTATTTTATGAGGCAAGCCATCTTAAGTAAGATAATTAGTGTGCCTGTCAATCCTTTTCGAGGTAGTGTTACAAAGTACGCTCAATGTCTATCACCTCTTTTTGTTTTATTGATTAAAGAAACTTCCTTATTCTAAACTATAGAACGCTCTCTCTCTCTCCCTCTTTTTCCCCCTCTCTCTCTCTCTCTCTCTCTCTCCCTTTTCCACGCTCTTACACGAAACATCCCTGTATTTCACAACATCGCTGCAAGAAAAAGTTAATTAAAGAAATTAAATGTAAAGCTCATAAAAGAAAAATCTCATAATACTAGTACATGTACAAACAAATGTCATTTGACAAAGTTAATGTGAAACTCGTTACAGAAAAAAAAAAGAACACAGAGGATTTTCTTTTCCCGGGTAAGAGTAAGGATGAGTGATTTTAAATGCATACGAAAGTCGAGTTCATAATGACTGCCTTGTAGTTTTCCAAATGATTTATCTTCCTTTACTATAATAATACTAGCACAGGATGGTTCTTTTTTAGTGAACAAAGGTCTATGTGTTCACACTTTATGCGTTCATTCTTCTGCTTCCTCAACCAGGAATTTTAACACAAAATCAAGGTCGTTAATTTAAGAAATAAGGAGTGTTCTATCCCACGCTTCTTGATTTTAGTTCAAGTTTGTCAAAATAAGTGTATTTCGACATCACCCTTGTTTAAACTGACAATATAATCAACTGTCAGTTTCGTGTTGTTTGAATCAATATGTGTTAATGCGTTGTGTTGTATATAGGGGGAGAGTGACAGGTGAAGCATGGCTGGGCAAAAATAAGAGAGGACGAGTATGTCGAGTATAAGAGCAGGGCGTGTGTGCATGGAGGGTTCTATCATCCTCTTCACGTGGACTGTCCACCTTTTCTTTCGTACTCTCCTCTCCCCCCCCCCCACCATTTGATTGGGTGCGCACCCCCTTTCCCCGTACCCACCGCCCTTAGCTAAACTGGCACCCGCTCTAGTCTTCTGACAAACAAGCATACACAGCATGGTCATAATATTTGTCATAAAAAAATCGCACATGAAATTGAAATTCTGACAATAGATTAATTTTTTTACTTTACCCTAAATAACCGCTGACTGAGAACAAATATTTGTCATATCGATATTTCCTGGTTCAAATAGAATGCATTTGTTTTCGAAGTAGTTACACCCCCTAAATAATGCGTTCATGCAATTGTATTCCCATGTGATTTCATATGAATGCACTATTACCACTAAAAACAAAAACAAATCGGGGCACACAATAGGGCCTACAGACTATTTCCCCGATGCAGAATATTGTTTTTAATTCCTGTTATGTTTATATTTAAGTGATGAATGCAACCACATGGTCTTTATTGTAATTGGAATTTGTTTAGGCCCATTCTATTTTACAAAACAGCTTTTTTATACTTCGATGGAGACTTTTGATATTGTAATCAAATCATTTTGGATAGAGACATTCCAAATACCTCTAATATGATATCTGTTCGTACCATGTAAATAATAATTGTCTTAACATCGGGACCAACAGCCAAACATAACAAAGATAACATATTTCATCTGTCAGGTTAGGCAAAAAATACGCTTTCTCTTTTATGATTGAGTTATAAACCTATATGATTGTATTTAACATCGGTCACTCTATTACAGTTATGCCAGTCGACATTACCCATCCGTCAAAGCTGTCTAATCCTACAGGCCACTCCTACACAGAACTTGACCACTACAGACAGGTTGCCTTTCTAGAAAGCTTACACAATATTTCTTTATACATGTATATATATATATATATATATATAATTAATTATATAGATATATATAATTGTATGCAAAATGTGAACAATATGTTTAACAAATATTTTACAAAGTGTGCTGAAACAGCAAACTCTCACTGAGCATATTAGTAGAGTACCCAAATGATTACAAAACAAGCGATACAAACAAACTATTACAAACACAAAATAATAACAAAAGAAAGAAAGAAAAAAAACACTACAAAATCACGTCATATCAAAGAGGTATACATGAATTCTACACAGTCAGCTAGAAGACAAGTGGTGACCATTATAGGCAGGTGGCTTTTAAAGTGAGGTGGGCTGTAAGACAGGTTTTGAGAGCTTAGATAAAGGAGAGGAGTATATATATAAATGTCCACCGGGCGGAGCTGATGATTGAAATGGGTGTTGCAAAATTGTTTTTGACTTTCTGATGGTATGTCTCTATTATCAAATAAACATTTACTTTACTTGTACTAAAGGTATTGTTGCTGAGCTAGCGCCATGAGAGTCCCTGGACGGTGTGTGCGCTCTATAAGTTTATACTATTATTATTTTAGTAACATTGCTACATTATGCATAGATGAAGAAGGAGAGGAATATATATAAAGGTCCACTAACTATAGTAACATTGCCACATTTAGAAGTGAGACATGGGCCATTACTAGAAGAGATGAAAAGATAGTAGATGCGTTTGAAATGTGCGTGTATCGGCGAATACTGAGGGTCCCTTGGACAGACAGATAGAAGAACAAACTGATGGGTATACTGGACAAGCTGGGTACAGAGATGTCGCTCCGAAAGTGTATTGCCAGAAGGAAATTGCAGTTTTTTGGCCATAGTATACGAGAGATGGCCTCAGAATATCACTTATAACAGGAACAGTGGAAGCCATGCAGGCGAATAAGTCAAGAGGCAGACCTGCTATTTCCTGGTTGAAAGACATCCTCATAATTATGGACGGGTAAAAGCTGTCGGAGGCAACAAGAGCAACAGCAGACAGAGAAGGATGGCATAAACTTGTGATGGCCACAGCAGCGCAGCTAGCGCCACCTGACTAAAAGAATTTAAAAAAAACTTAACCAAAATAACATCAGGCAGCTCCATGATCGCATTTATAGGTTCACTGAGGAGACACGAGAATATATTTCATACATACTCACCAATCTCTTCCTATATTCAGGCACCCTGCTCTGATCATCTGAAAATGTTTACAGTGTCAAGATTGTTATGCATGCAGGTAGACTTGGACTCCTTCTGAATTGTTATCAATATGCACAAAACAGGGCCTAATTTCATCTTAACGAAGGTATTTTGTCTGGTATTATAGTAAGAGAAATGCAAAACATCTATGACAGCCCTATATAGTTATTTCCCTGACACAAACCAGGGACATGTACAAACTACCAAGCAACCGCACCCGAACACATGCACCAGGGAGATGGGAGTCCCTGCATGCACCAAGCAATCATTCTACGGTTCGTTCTTTTTACGAGTCCCTGGTTATCAGTTACTATTATGTTTGCGCTACTGTGCTTGCGCTGCGTGGTGAAAGGTGAAAGGTACATTTTGTTTTTATTGCATTGTTACCAGGGGCGACTACCCTGGTAGTGGTACATAAATTATATTCGTCCGCAAATTAAATTAGATCTCTAAGAAGTAAACATGGCCAATTCATTTCTTAGGGTTTAAAGGTAATTAATGTCATTTTGTGGTGAGCGAGGGGAGAGATGAAGGAAAAGGAAAAAGAGATTGAGATGAGATAAAAAGATAGATTGCTCCAAAACGCTCTTCAAAGATTATAAACTTATGTGAATCAGTAACGTTGAGAGAATATGAATAGTCTTAAATGAAATATGTTGTAAAAGGTGTACTAAAAGATTATCGAAAATTGCTTTGGGGTGATCCGATCTGCGTTCTTCGCGTATATAGCGTACAGAAGAGAACAAAAAGAAATGGAGATAGGAGTGAAAAATAGAAGACATTCAGGAAAAAAAAGACTAGGTAAGTATGTACATGTGTGTGTGTTCGTTTCAAAATACAAAAGTCTCCCACTCTAAAGGAAAAAGGCGCATAATCCCTCCCGGCCTAGTCAATCTGCCCCATTAACCATCCAGTACAGCGTTTTCCAACTGGGGTGCCGCGGTACCACTTTTAGTTATATTTTAAAATATATTTTGGAATAACGTCAATTTTATATAAACAAAGTAACAGAAACCGAAATATGCCCAGATATATATCGTTTGGGTATTTTGATGAGGAAATAACATTTCAGAGATAATAAAATGTGTTTTTCTCTCTCGCTACCCACGCTCGCAAAATTCAGAAAAGGGAAAGTTTCATGCGGCGAAGTCCATGAATATCCCAATATCTTAATGACGATTAATTTGTCTGGAACGGTAGTGAGGGAAATGCTAAACAGATTTCCCCGATACAAACTATAGCAACCACATCGAACACATGCACCAGGCAATCAGTCTACGGTTATATTTACGAGTCTACTGCGCTTGCACTGCGAGGTGAAAGGTAAAGTATTCATTGTTGCCAGGGGCGAAAACCCTGGTAGTGGTACATAATTTATATTCATCCGCAAATTAAAGTAGATCGCTAAGAAGTAAGCATAGCCAATTCATTCCTAAGGGTTTAAAGGTAATTATTAATTTCATTTTGGGTTGATATGCGTATGATCACATTTTGTTTACACAGCATGAATAAACCTGAATTAATAAAAGAAAACCAGCTGCTCTCTTCATGCTTTTGCCGCCTCA
This sequence comes from Mesocentrotus franciscanus, assembly GCA_037976565.1. Classification (NCBI taxonomy): domain Eukaryota; kingdom Metazoa; phylum Echinodermata; class Echinoidea; order Camarodonta; family Strongylocentrotidae; genus Mesocentrotus; species Mesocentrotus franciscanus. The sequence continues at coordinate 12,590,016 of CP137668.1, forward strand.
TTCGCGATCGAGAAGGGGTCACGCACTACGGCAGTGGAGTCCTGGATAACTGCAAAGTTGGCAAGTCAACATAATGCACCTGAAATATTGATCAAGCTTAACGGTCGGTGTATCCAGGGAGGTGTAACTCCCACCTCTCTGGTGTATCCAAGCAAGACAATTTAAAAAAAGCAATGATTGAGTCGATCTGAACAATACTGTCTGCCAATTCTGGATACGGCGTTGCATGTGATTCCTATAATGAAATATACTAAACAGTCGAAGGTAATTCATAGACCCTACTATTTTTTATTTTAAGAACCAGGGTTAATCCAGCAAGATTTTGAACTTTCCAAAGGGTTAGGTAGATGTATTGTATTGTATTTATTAAACTTCATTGATGTACATCAATATTCTGTTTATAAACATATAAATCAATTGACAATGTTATGTAACAAATCAATATTCTGTTTGGAAACATATAGCCTATATCATATAAATCAATTTACAATGTAATGTAACAAATCAATATTCTGTTTGTAAACATATATACTGTATAAATCAATTTACAATGCAGTGTTTATAGCGAAACAGAAGGAAAATTATATCCAGCAGAACTACTCTTTCTTCTTTTTGTAATAACATGACATAATGCATATAATAAATAATATAATGTACCATAATACATCAGAAGATTTAGATATATAGAACATAATACAGCACTTTTCTAAATAAATTATAGCTCAAGCCATACAAAATAGGTTAATGAGGTACATGGAATGCCTAAAATAAATGACCTGATAGTACTTATACATATCTGCGACCTATTGCAGAATTAAACCAAAAGCATAATATTGTACATTTACTTTGTTATTACATAGTATCTAAAAGTTACCCCTCATAGCAATTATGTTTTTGATGAACGAAGAGAAAATATCTATTACATCTTTATTGTCTAATCTCATTATAAATATGAATTTTTCTTGACTTTCCAAATTACTAAATTTTTCTTCTAGATTACTAATTTTTCTATAAAATCTACTCGTAAATCTTTATACTTATCACATTTCATAATTATATGGAATTCATCTCCTACAAGATTCATATTACAGTCTTCACAGAATCGTAGATTCGGGGGCGTTTTTTCTGGTCTTTTATAATATCTTCCCGTTTCTATGGGTAAGTTGTGTGCGCTCAGACGTAGTTTGGTGATATTTTTTCTTAAATTTATACATGTATTTGATATATGAGATAAGTACTTTTCTTGCTTGATTGCATTTTTAAATTGTCTGAAGGTTCTGAGTTTATTTCCTTCCCGTATTTTCAAAATGAAACAATAGACTCAAACATGAAGGCCGCTCTGCTGGTAAGATGATTAGACTATCCATACATGTACGAGGCGGGGGCTGGGGGCTGTAGTCCCCGATAAATTTGAAATCACCTTGAAAATCGACACCTTGCTACGCCACCCGCCTCTATTCGGCTTGTGAGCTGGTATAATTCTACTTTTAATGTCTTATTTAGCGTCTTTTATGAAAAATGACATAATTGGTAAAATTAATGGATCGTTTAGTGTCTTTTATGAAAAAAATGACACAATTGTCTTAATTTTAAGTTTAGTAAGATGTCAAAATATTTAAAACTGGAAATTCAGAAACTGGAAAATTAATATTCTGGCCAGCGACTTTATAGCTCCGTGGCGAAAATTTGCCCGTACACCTATGAGACCATCAATCCATTCTTATCAGTCTGATCATGCTAATTATCCAGCGATCTGATCAGAACAGAGACTAACATTCAAAGAACAAAACGGGTCGTATATATAGTTTTCATTTCATATGAATATTACCTTGGTTTGCTTAAAGAGATAACTGTTTTGCTTGTTTGTTTTTATTAGTTTTCCTACAAACAGTCCTATACGGTCATCAAGTTCAGAGCCCCTTTTATCAAGTTTCCCTGGAAATAATATTGAGCATTCCATAAGGAAGGTGCCAGTGCGGAAGACTCTTTGAATGCCGTAATGTTGCCCCCTTCACAATAATAAAATGTAAAATTGTATTCCAATTTTATAACATCGACTTCCTTTTTGTTACACGTTACTATATATCGTAGATTTTTTTGTCATGATGTTTGACAACATCACATAACACATTTTGTTTGTGTTTATGTTTGTATTTCAGCATTTGTTCGTTTGGTGCATGCATGTACCTCTGTAAAATATTTCATTGAAAATGAAAGAACTTGAAGTGGAACTTTTGTAACATATAGATTGCGGTTTTCTACACAGGTGAAAGCCAAATTCTATTTTTTCTTTCACTTTGATGTCATTATGGATGAGCTCAAGAAGGGCCCGGGTTTGCGTTACGGGGCGGGGATGGGGGGGGGGGCATCGCCCCAAAATGATTTACATGAAGAATTAAAAAAAGGAAGTGTTTTGAGAACATGTCTAAACTTCGTTTGTTTGTTTGTTTGTTTGTGTTTTATTTAAGATTTACTTTGACAAGTGCCCATTTTCCTTTGTAATAATTGCCCTTTCCCCTTCTGATTAGTGCTCCTTTTCATCTTTGATGTGTGCCCCTTTTCAGCTCTGATAAGTGCCCCCTTTATTTTGACACGTGCCCCTTTTCTTTTATGATAAGTGTCCATTTTCACCCCTGAGAAATGCCGCTATCAAAATCTGGCAGGTGCCCCCTTTTCATCTCTGGTGAGAACCTCTTTTTAGGCTCGAGAAAATTCCCCTTTTCACCTTTGATAATTGCTTTTTACTTTGACACGTGTCCCTTTTCCTTTCTAATAAGTGCCATTTTTTCCTCATAAGTGGCCCTTTCCATTTTTAAAAGGAGCCCCTTCCTTTTTCTTAAATTCTCCTTTTACCTCTGATATGTGACCCTTTTAATTTTGACACGTGCCCCTCTTCCTTTCTAATAAGTACCCTTTTCCTGTTTTTATATGAGCCCCTTCCCCTTTTCATAAATGCCTCTTTTCACCTCTGATAAATGCACCTATTAAAATATGATAGATGCCCCTTTTCTTTCGACGGATGCCCCTTTTCCTGATCTAGTTTGAGGGTACCTTTTCAAGTGATAGAAATGCCCCATTTTGACCTTAAAAATATGCCCTTTTTACTTTAAAACGTGCAATTATTTTGTTGTAATAAAAGCCCCCCTTTCCTTTCTCCATAACATGCGCCTACAATTTAAATCGACTTTGAGCCCCCTTTTCTTTAATTTCCTCCAAAGCATTTATGGTTAATATAATTATGTTAATTATAACAGTTCTTTTCAGTCTTTCATGATTAGATTGTGTTTAAAACTTATCAGGATTTGTTTTTATCGTCTTCATAAGATGAATTTTTTTCGCACTGCGACCTCGCAAATCTTAAATTTGTTATATTAGGACCATCACACCAAACTGCAAACTATTATGCTAGAATCTTGGACCATGTTAAGAGAGAAACAAATATTGAACTCATTCCTGATAATGTAATCACAATTTAGGGTATATACCATTGTCTAAAAATGGTATATGTTTCTCTTTTCCAGAAAGTGCCATTTTTTGTTGGTGCCCCCTCCCGCCCCCCACCCCACACACACACTTTGGAAGACGCTCTGCCGCCCCTGCGTCAGTATGCGTCAGATTTACGACCTCACTGGATCCAGTAGAAATTGTTGAGGAATGCGCAATATATAAAGTTTAAACTTGCAGCGAGAAGGCGACTAGTCTTGTTTAACCTACGAAGTGGGTGCCATTGGTGAGTTTTGGGAATTCGCGTTCTTGCCTTCTTGGCCTTAAAGATACTATCTCCCTTTTGCAGCCAACATCAAATTCTGTAGAACTTTGCAGGAATTATAAATATGTCATGTATGTCCTATCTGTGAAATTTAAACGTTAGCAGTGTCCTAATATTCAAATTATGCAAGGAAACCCGTTTACTTGCTAGACTTCACTGTCAGACACTATTGAGTGACTGACTGGCTTTTCATCTTTGGTAATAACATACATAAAATGAGCTGTAAAGGGTACATGAGCATTTGTCTACATCAATAACCCACTTCTTGTAATGGCCAAAATTAAACTGATTGAATCTTTGCGCAGCATAAAACGTACGACCATTCGGTACAATGGTCTGAAAAATCAGACTATTACTTACTGGCTCTTTAGCTCCTAAGTCGATTCGACAACTAATAGTCGTTATTTTCCCACTTAAAGACATTTTCAAGCCCCCTTTTTTAGGAAGTTTTAAATTAGTATTGTCTTTCAAATGCCGTTGGAATTTAACCTTTTCATTTTTTGGGCCTCCAAATGGGACATAGTACCAGTGGCGGATCCAGGGAGGGCCAGGGGCCCAGGCCCCTCTAGCCCCCAAAACAGGTTACAACACTCTTTTTTGAAAACATAGAAGATGGGCCCCCTCCCCTGGCGCCCAAGGGGTGGTGGTGGACAAAATAACCCTTCCCGTAGGGAAACATTTTCGGGTGCCCCCACTGAGCGAAAAATCGGCCGGCACGATTTTCAAATTTTCACACGAAGTGGGCCCCTTTTTAGGCCCCTCCCTTGCCGCCGGCTGGATCCGCCCCTGCATAGTACCTTTAATTAACAAGCATGACAATTATTAAAGGCACCTTGGCGAGTTAAAGAGATAGTTGAGTTCTTGTTTAAGACCGCAAATGCCTTCAAAGTGCATGGTTATTGCTCTTATTCTTATTTATGACATTTCTAGTGCCTTTTAGAACCTAAAATTGCTATGAAGGTAATTTTAGACCCCAAAATGACGATTGAATACGATCATACCAATCCAGCTTCACTTTCAAAATAATACGGTGACAGTTAATTAATTAATTAATTAATAATAACAATAAACGGGCAGGCTGGTTGTGCGTATTATAACCAACACCAAAAAGCCAACAAAATGCCAATATTGGCATTGGCTGGAATAAAACGTATAAGGCGCTAATCTCGTTTTTCAACGGCTGGTTCAAAATTACTGAATATTTGTGTCCCACCACAAAATTATCGATATTTCAGCCGTCTCTGAACCGATTTGATCAAACACAGATGATTTTGTCATTTAAATTGTATATTCTTTCAAATTTTACATTCAATTTTTCATTATCTCACAACAAAATATTTTCTCTAGCGCCCTCTGCAACAAAACTCAACTATCCCTAAGTACTATGTCCCATTAGCAGGCCAAACAAAATGAAAAGGTTAAATTCCAACGGCATTTGAAAGACAATACTAATTTAGAACTTCCCTAAAAAAAAAAGGGGCTTGAAAATGTCTTTAAGTGGCAAAATAACGACTATTAGTTGTCGAATCGACTTAGGAGCTATAGAGCCAGTAAGTAATAGTCTGATTTTTCAGACAATTGTACCGAATGGTCGTACGTTTTATGCTGCGCAAAGATTCAATCAGTTTAATTTTGGCCATTACAAGAAGTGGGATATTGATGTAGACAAATGCTCATGTACCCTTTACAGCTCATTTTATGTATGTTATTACCAAAGATGACAGTGAAGTCTAGCAAGTAAACGGGTTTCCTTGCATAATTTGAATATTAGGACACTGCTAACGTTTAAATTTCACAGATAGGACATACATGACATATTCATAATTCCTGCAAAGTTCTACAGAATTTGATGTTGGCTGCAAAAGGGACATAGTATCTTCAAGGAGTTATAATAATAACTCCTGGTATACGTTTAAGCTTCCGTATTACGATGTCACAATAACTACGGAAGGAAGTGCAATACATAGTCATACAGTCGTGGACTCGTGGCATGGTCACGTTCATCTTCTGGATCGACGCCAGACATGTCTAAAAGGCTATACCGATGGGGAAACAAAATAGAGAGAGAGAACTAGGAGAGAACTATAGGAGAGAACTAGGAGAGAGAGCGAGAGAGAGAGAGAGAGAGAGAGATGTTTTTTTTGTTGATCGATTCGTAGCGTTTAATCATAATACATGTATTATAAACGCTACGAATCAATCAAAGTACCCGCAAGAAATTCCTGGTTTTGCGCCATATCCTCCTGCACTGGGGATTCCCCAATTTGAGTATGAAGCCTAGTCTATATCTAAGTGGTCTTTATTGGATCACCGAACCAGTCGTGTTCTCAAATAAACGCTATTCCATACTAATTGTTAAATCATGACATTTAAAGGTTAATATTTATTCATAATTCGAATACAGTTAGTAGTAATATTATTTTATTCATGAATATAATGGAATATAGACCTATAACTATACAGCACAAATTGTTTAAACGGTTTGAAACTAGCCTAATTTATTTAAGACGCGCTACACACCACACTAAATACACCTAACGCTATGAACGTCAGTACTACAAGTACAGGTGCTAACTGCTAAGTCAAGAAAATACTAATAGAATTCCAATATTGGTACGTACCTGTATAATTTTCTTTTTGGTCCATAAGATATAAAATAAATTTACTAATTTTGTTTCTTCACACGTATATATGAAGCATCTGTAGCTGCGTAAGTGTAGTCTGACGTCAGATTAGTTTTGTTGAAATGAAGCTTGAACTTTGCCCTGACACTACAGTAACGTGTACTGGCACTGCACTGCACTGCACTGGCACTGCACTGTGGCACCGTATAGCCTATACTATAGCTAGTATAGGCCGTAGGCCTACCGTTACTTTGTCTTTAGTATTAACACTAGCCATTAGGCCTAAACAAAAAAGATGGTGTATTGCCCAAAACATGGTCGGTCGGAAATCGTTTTTCTAGGTGGTCTGTCATAGACAGACCACCTATTGTTTTTCGTCAGAATTTTCTTTCTTTATTTTTATTTATTTGTCTGTGTTTTTGTGTAGACGATTACTCGAAATCCATTCAGTCAATTTCTTTCAATGTTGGCACAGTCATAGGTCATTATCACGAGACGTGACAGGAAAATTTTCAAGTTCATCAAATTATCGTGACATTTTGTGGTTTTTTCAGAAAATCAACTTGTGATCACAACTTCATAACAGAAAGTCATTTCTCATTCATATTTATCATGATTAAGGTCAATATGAATATCCGTCCGGTCAAATTCAGATCAATTAACGCGCGCGTAAGTCTGTGCGTAAAATTTTAAAATGCTCAAAATGATTTTTTAATCAAATCAAAGTACGTTTCAGGCCATTCTAAGCATTTCGCAAAAAAACATGCGAATGCGCGCGTTTTCGTTCGTGACGGCCGAACGCAAAATAATTCCTCCTCTTTTATTTGACATGATATTCCTCATTTTTTTCTGAATAATTTGATACCATGTTTATCTTTTTATTAATAACCAAATGAGCGTCCATTCAAGATACATGTCCGTGCGCGCGAGCTTTTGTAATACATAGCATATTTGGGCAAAAACATGCCTATACAAAATCCATTATAGCTCTTTGGGATGCACGGGACCCCAATTTTTTTTCTTCATACCTGGATAGAGTATGAGTCGGAAATATGATTTAAGTTTATCGTGACATTATCATAATGGCCTTGGAACTCGAAATAAGAATTTGCATAAGTATGACGTCAGCATATTTATGGAAAATTGATTGTATCTCTGTAAATATTGATCGTTTTTCTTCCAAATTTTGATATGTTGTAGCTAAGACATTTTTCTACAAAATCAGTCCCTACCATTTTTTTCATTTTGATGACGTCATCATAGTGAAAATTGCCATTTAAGGTGACGTGTCCGAATTTTATTAATTTGCGTGTTTTGCCTATGGAAGGTGAATTTCGTTCACATCATGAATCTACATGACATTGTTCTTTGAGCAGTATCTCGCTTATTTTTGCTCCATTTTCTCCCGAATTTTGATACGATATAGCTGAGACTTTGGGCTATAGGAGACGTGCCTTTTGTTTTTTGATCTGATGGGATCATGTCGAAATTTGCGATTGAATGTTGAAATTGCGACTATGCCAAGGCCTTTTGTGAGGTTTGCATGTAAAGTCTATGAGAAATATTTTGGTCCATTGGTTAAAGCATTTGCCTCCCATTCAACCGTCCCAGGTTCGAAGGTTCGATTCCCAATGGGTCAATTTTTTTTTTTTTTTTTTTTGTGATTCCGTTTTACATTTTATTTTATCCCCTTCTTCGACTATCATAACATATACAATCATAAACAATGTATAAAATTCCTAATTTTGCGTGCTATAGCTATGGGAGAGGAATGTCGATAGTTTGTGTATAACCTTATGGGAAATCTGATTCCTTGTCGTTGATTAAACCTATAGGGTTAATTTCCCAATTCTACAACAATACCAAATCATCCCATTTCTACGTTGCTAGTCTCTTTTCCAGACGTTTATACTTTTTCCAGCTATTCAGCGTGGTAGGCCTATATGCAATGTTTACGTCTCTCTCACGGACATTTAATTTGTTTACATGACTACTTCTCTCTTTCTATATAGAGTAAGTATTCAATTCTATTTATGCTGGAAATATTGAATGCATCGTTCTCCATTGCATATCTTTCTCTCTCTCATCTTTTCTCTCTCTTGCTCTGTTCTCTTCCCCTCTCTTGTTCTGCCCCCTCTAGGAGAGGGGACAGTTGCTCTGTCTCTCTGTTTATATTCTAGTACATCTCTTTCTCTCTCTACTCTTTCACCCTTTCCTTCTTTCGATCTGTCTCCCTCTCACTCTCGATCTTGCTCTATTGCCTCCCTCTTCTTCTATTGCTCTGTCTCCCGAACTCTGTCTCTGCCTCTGTATCTCTTTCTCTACTCTCTCACCCCTCTCACCCTCTCGCTTTCTCGCCTCTGGCTCCTGTTCTCCCTCTTTTATGTCTTAGTACCGTCCTTCATTTTCTCTAGCTCTTTCCCTTGCCCTTTGTATTCTTAGTTCATCCCTACCATGTTTCCTTATACTATCCTCTCTCCTTCCAAGTGCATGCATTCTGATTCCTCTTTTATTCCTCTTTTATTCCTCTGTCCACCTCATGTATTTTTTACATGACTATAGGCCTACCCCATCTCCCTCTCTCCTTAATAACTACATGTATCTACTGCCATATAAATCTCTCTCTTTCTCTCTCTTCATCTCTCCATATCAGATCCTTAAAATAAAACGTCCCGACCACCTCATTCGTCTCAGTGACGAATTCTTATCTCGTTTTTTTTTTAGTGCTTTCAAAATGTGTCACAAATAAAGTGTTGTGAGCCTTTCCGTAGAAAACTCTAAACAGCGACCGTCGCCCCAAAAATACAAAACCGGGAACGTCGCCCAAATCTCCTTGGTTTCTAGCTGGTGCAGTGCATGGTATATACACGTACACGAGGCCGGGGTCTACTTGCTTGTTTACGCTAGCAGGATTTTGAAACTAGGGCAGAAGACGAGTGAGAATTTGGGAATAATTTGATGATTTTATGCATTTATATCCCATTTAAACAAACAAAAAAAAAAAACTTTTTATTCATTAAAAGAAATATTTAAAAAAACGGTGAAAAAAAAAAACTTTTTTAAAAAGCCGACCATAGATTTTCAGATTTTTGGGTCGGTCGCAAAGGGCAATACAACATCTTTTTTTTTTAGGCCTTATACTAGTTCAAGGCTAGCTGCAAGCCATCGTCTTTCGGACGGTGACGTTAAAGGTCAGTCCCCAGACGTAAATAATCATATCTGATTGATACACGTCTGTAAAAACTCAATTACACACACACACACATGCTCCGACGACAAAGGAAGGGTCTTAAAAAGCTACGCGGGTCCAAATTTTCCCAGTGTTTCCAATTGTCTCCACTTTATCTTTATGTACATAACCACTGTCAATATTAAAGATTGGTAAGATAGAATCTCAAATTCAAAATTTGAATTGAGGGTCATTTCCTGAAATCCTGTTAGCCCGATACTAGACTATATTCTATACATACTACTAGTACTAGGTCTATAGACCAACTGCTATAGACTAGTTTATAGTATAGAGTATAGTATCAGTGAAAGTGATACCTTTACAAAGTGATAGCCCTGAACTTGGGGCTAGGTGATAATTAGACCAAAAGATTCAGTCTCTGATATCGACGGTTATTCCACTGCTCCACTGATCACCTATATACAGAGACTGAATCATGCTCTATACAGAGGCTGAATCATGATGTAGTACTAGTAAGTAGTAGTACGTTGTACGGGTTAGTGAGGATGAGGGGAGGTTTTGCAATACAATTTGTGTGTGATTGCTGATCTTATCGCATGCAGTTTTTTCAAGAAAACGTGCAGATTAGTTAAAGGCCAGGTTCATTGATTTTGGAATCGACTGAATTTGGTATCATTGTAATCAGAACATTACACTGAGTAAAACTATCACATTTGTGTAACTTGTAAATTCGTGCGAAAATTATAAAAGTTGATTAAACTTGACGAAATATCACCCCACTCGAGACCCCGAAAACATCGTAAGTCAGGTGATTTTTGAGTGACGTAGCACAATGAACAATTAATACAATGGGCCGCTCAGCTGATCGGTGCGCGATGCAGTTTGCGTGCAATTCACATGTATTGCATTGACTCTTGAGGACCGTACCCATTCTTACCATACGTTGTTTACCTTCATCAAAGTCACCCTGAAAATATCGATATGGACGAAAACATACTTGATTTGAGTTTTGAGGAGATAGAAGAAGGAAGTACCTCGGACAACGACAACGACAATGGAGATTTGGGAGATCTAGACCTAGAAGAAGATCTGGAAGATTTTGCCGAAGTCGATGGACAAGCACAAGCTGTCGGGGCAGCCGCAGTCGCTGCGTATCTACATGAGCCCGCATATCACAGCCAGGCCAGCCGGCCCGGCGCTTGATCGAGCTAGCTGTGAATCGCGAACCGGACTGATCTAAGTCTTCTCTCGACTTCCACTTTCCCCATTTATCTATCAAAAATCTAAACTAATCGGCCTAATCAGACATTTTCGTAATGAATATTTGGACAATTATATGTAAACTTGTCGCATATTTTGCCCCAGAAGAGTCGTTAGTTCAGCATGCAAAATGTCTTAGGCACTCCCAGATCCGACACATACACGCTGAGCTGCCCTCAGAATATGTGATTATTTTCCCGATTTTTATGGTCAAATGTGACGGTAAATAACATAAAAATCGAATACACATTTGTAGAAAGTATTATTTATTCAGTGTATCTCATTCAAAGTGCCTAAAATAAAGGAAATATCACAACTGGCGGTAAATATACAAACAACGTTAACCCATATCTAAAAATTGCAATGGGTATCCAACATTGTCCCGAATGTGTGATTGCAGGTTGTTCATAATGTGACGTCATTTTATCGCATGTAAATAACGCCGTCATTTCACTTTGTGAGTGGGTTTTGGAAAGGGTATCAAAATTGCAATTAATTTATTCCTCACAATAGTGAGGGCTTTAAAAGTACTTTAGTCATTTTGTTAATGTTCTCAGCAATCTGTAGAGGTGTGATTTGCCTTTTTTCCAAATTTCAATGAACCTGGCCTTTAAAGTAAGTCGCTATATTTTGATTATTTACAATGATTTTCGATGTTATGTCGAAATTATATGAAAAGGAGATCTATTTTCTTTCCAATCATATTTTTTAAATATCAAACTGTTCAGTCTAGATAAAGACAAACTGAGTGGAAAATTTTCACCGGATTCCTGCGAAAATGGCTTGTATTCTCCCACCCATGTGCGAATCGTAAGGAGTACCATCTTTGTATAGGGAAGGTTGACAAATGTCAGTTTTATTAAAGAATTCCCCATACCAGACGGTTATTTCTGTCTAGGTGATAATATGAAATGTGATATTGATCATTGATTTCAATCAATATCAATCAATATCAATATCATATTTTATATAACACCTGTATCACCTAGCCCTTAAAGCTATTTCGAGTGACCTTACTGGAATGATGGTAGCAGCGATGCCAATTCTGTTTTTTTAGTATCCACACTCTTGGTTTCTTTTTATAGCTTTTGTACATATACATACATGTACATATATATGTACATATGTACATATGTATATATGTATTTATTATATATGTATATATGTACACAATTATTCATACCCTTTCCAAGTTTAGTAATTTTTTAAGTATGTGAAAAATCGATTTGTCCTGATCTACACTGCATGTTTCTTGAGAATGTGACACATTAAAGTTTAAATCTAAAAGTACTAGTATTAAACAAATACCCTTAAAGTCAACTAGTCCAGCTAGTCATTGCTCAGGCTGTTCTTTTGTTGTTGAATATTTTTAATCTACTTTTTATACAGTAGGTTTCGGTCTCGAGGACCTTTTTGAACTCTTGGTCTAGTGGACCCTCGGTGTAGTGGGATGTTCTGTGAGGACAGACGAGATTTAACGAGAGCTACTATATCTTTATAACTTAGCTAAATACGGAACATTGACAATATTTGTTTAGAATAAAAGAAGCCACCTTTAGAAATAAAAGGTCGATTATGTAGCTACAAGTTGTCTATTGGCCTTCCCCAACAAAAAACAAAAACAACGTCTTGTACAGGCATGAAATGACTCTTCCATTCATGAAGATAATATTAGGTAGGGACAATGTTTCTTGATAAAACTTTACAAGTGTTGACACAACTTTATCTCATGCACTATTTCTATTACAAGTTCCTCCTTGTAATCAGTTACAATAGCTCTTTTTTTTCTCTCTCTCTCCGTCTCTTTATATATATATCTCTCTCTCTTTCTCTTCTCCCTCTCTCTATCTCTCTCTCCCAATCTCTCTATTTCACCAAACGTCGCTGGGTTTTGCAATACTGTTATCACAATGAATTGAACTATCGTTATATTGTTGTTACAACACCGCTCCTCAAATTTCAAGATACCACTGTAATAAATTGAAATTCGAAATGACTATTGCGCTCTGTCAAAAGAAACAATATCAGACGTTTCTATTCACAAACCAAATAAAATCATGCACGAGTTATTGTTAAACGTATGCGAACGCAAGGTTTTTGTATTAATAAACTAGTGGGTTTAACTCTGCCGAAATGGTTAATCATGTTTACCACATTCGTTTCTACTGATCGACACAATACAGTTTACCCTTTTCACATTCATTCTTCTGTTTCTTTCAGTCAGACATGTACAATAGGATCACTGTCGTCGATTTATAGATAAAAAGACTATTTCAGGGAGTGTTATCATGCTTCTGATTTTACAGTTCAAATCTGGCAATGTCGCACTTCGTTCCGACACCAAGCCTCTTTTGGGAGCCAAAGATTAGATGATATTCAATACATTTTGGGTCTCATCAGAGGATATGTATTTTGGCGACGAAATATACAGAATATGGTAGTCAGTTTACAATTGTCTTAATGTATTATTATCTTCATTTATCTTATTCACGAGCTTTATAGCTATATACTCTCTGTCGTTACACTCTTGCTAAACAGTTATTATTGTATATTAAAGATATAGTGCCCACGAACTCTCTGAAAAACAGTCCTTCAGGCTGAAGCGAGTTACCGTAGTAAAATGAAATGAAATAGATGGCTTAACGTGAAGCGACTCAAGAAAGTAGTCAAGACAATAAATATCGTTTCTCCAGTCTGATTGTTCAGGATAGCAACGACAAAAAACATCCAGAAGTGGGTTGCCTTGATTAATATGATATCGGAAGATATATAACCCAACAAACCGAACATTTTGATCCTCTATGTTTGGAAGTGTATTTGGTTTAGGTAATTAGGGTATGTCACCAGACCGTGCAGGAACCACATGCCAAGGAGTTTGAATCCCTGGCGTGGCATTACAGTAACTTTGGTAAGACACTATTACATTTGCCACTTTTGACCCACAGGTGAATTATACTGGCACTCAGTTCTCAGATTGCTTGAGCCATGACGAAATTAGTATTCAGCACTTTGTATCTTCAGGAAATTATCCTTATCATCATCGTCATCACCACCACCACCATCATCATAATCATTATCGCCATCTGGTCTTCTCTAACACATGCCTAGATTAAAAAGAAAAATATATTGTGTAAAAAAATGCGCACCCTTTGTCTACATATTAATAAGATTCCGAAGGCCACGTTCATGCGTTATTGCACTTAAAACCCTCACAATAAAGATTTTGTTATGAGCTGTGCAAATATTTTCAAAACCCTGGTTCATATTATTAGTTCTCAAAGTAGTACGCCCCTGAAAAGTGTATTTACACAAAGCCGCTGCTATATGATTAAGTTAACATGCCTTATTACTAAGCAAACAAATATGCACGATGTTTACAATATAAAAATAGTTATGAAATGCAAAACAGATAAATAAATAAGTCGTAAAAGCTTTGGAAACAAAAAATGTTCATAATCATGCAAAATAGAAGTAAAAGATCACTCAAATATTTGGCTGAAAATTAGTTGATATATTATTATAAAACAGTATAAAAGACAAATTATTTGAAATTCATTATTCCAAGATACTAATCATGTGTGAATCAAAGCGCAATATTGTATCTAAAGGTAATGAGACAGAAGACTCTATGTTTTGTAATACAAACATAGAGGAAATTTGTGATGTTTTAAGAGGTAATGATAGATTGCTAGTAAAACATAATGAATGGGAATCTATTGTATTTAAGATCTCTTAATAAAATCGTAGAAATGAGAAAATGTACATGTATGTATATCTTCTATCGTACTGTATTGCACAAATTCTAAGTTCCCATTATTTATCCATTTTGACATTAGAATATACAGAGCATCTAATTACAGAAGCCGGATATATCAATTTTGGAACAAATGTATTGTTAAAATAATGATAATAATACCCCCAAAACAAAAAACAAATTAAACATTATATAAAAACAAGTGGTATAATACAAATGGCAACGGATGGCACTATGACGGGACAATAATCAGTTTGACAAGAGTAGGGCACTTGATTGTTTATATCGTTGAGCTCATGCTTGGTGAATGTGAAGGTGCTGAGAATCTCTTAGTCAAGGTTGCCGTTCACCTAGGAGCAAGTGACGATGACGGTGGAGACAAGAATTGATTTCACGAAGGTAGTGAGTAAGTCAATTCTACGCTTAGCTACAGGGACGGAACTCAGAAGATAGTGATGCTGACCAGTTAGGTACGAGATCAATATTTTGCTTTGACTTACAGACGAAATAGGTTGTTTCTGTAATTTCTTTTTGGCTTCTGGTCGAGATTTAAAGATAATTAGTGTGTAATTTGAACAAAAAAGTATTGAGTACCTAGGTTTAAGGTTCTGATCAGCATCAGACGTGCCTTTCAGTGCCATGACACATCTATCATTCCTAAGCTGTTTAAGGAACTAGTGCACCCCTCCTTGCATGAGTACGAAAATGTAATCTCGTCAGGTACATTTCAGATGCACTTTTCAGAGAGTTCAGAAGAGAGCAACAAAGATCATCTCCACGATGAAGCACCAGCCTTACACGATCGAGGCTTAAATGGAGAGGAAAAATGATTCAGGTGTACAAGATCATGATCATGACAGACTTAACCCAGATCACTTCTTCTAACTACCAGACACAATAACAAGAGGGCATAGGTTAATTCAAGCTTGCAAAGCCGAAGTGTAGGACAAATGTAAGGAAGGACACATTTATTCACAGAGTGATTGATGACTGGAACTCTCTGCCTGAGGTGTACTAGTTGAGGTTCCCACCATGGCCGAATTAGACGCCTTCAAAACCAGGCTTGAGCATTGCTGGAAGGAACAGCGCTATACGTCTCTCGATACTCATATTAATTCCTTTACTCCTGTGATGACATGACTGTGTAGTCGAGATGCTATCTCTTGCTCCTCTGTTCCTCTGCCCCCTGACTCGTTTATTATGAGAATTATATAGCTAAAGTACCAAAAATGACAAAAAGATAGACGTGGTAGCTCGACTGCTACCTCAGCGTTCTTAATAAAGGCTACCAAATGGGAAGAGAAATTGGCCACTGATGACAGATTGCTTTTATAGAAGGAGGCCACCAATATGTTTACTGCATTAGTGAAGCATACAGGAAAATAAGTAATTTTAGTCATATTTAGCAAGGAGCTCCTTAAACATTTCTCTAAACCCTTATGACAAGCCACCGAGACACAAATATATTTTATAAAATTAATACTCACAAATCATTAGCTAAATGAGGGATCCTGCTCTGATAAAATTATTCACAGTATCGCGATTATAATCCTGAGGAACGTGTACATCATCCTGGAAACAGTTATCCTGTAGCATTTTTTAGCATATTAAAGCCGATCGCAGTCTAGCCAATACCATGATAGCGCGGAGAGAGACAAAGACAAAAAAGGACGGTTAGGTACAGTCGATTCGAACGGTGAACCTGGCCTGCATATTCGTCCGCGAAAGCCGAATCCAGCTGCAGGAGAAAACAGTGTACTAATAAATACAGTTTTTGGAGGGAGACCCTCGATGAGGCCTAAAAAAAAAGATGTTGTATTGCCCCTTTAGGTGCCAAAACATGGGTCGGTTGGTCGGAAATCTCTTTTTTTTCTTTTTCTTCCTCTGATATTTCTCAGTTTTGAATGCTTTAATACATATTTTTTTATTCGTTAAACATTTTTTTCTCTATAAAAACGGTATTTTTTTTTTTTAAAGCCGACCGTAGATTTCAAGATTTTGGGGTCGGTCGCAAAGGGCAATACAACATCTTTTTTTCTTACGCCTTATGACTGGTTCGAGGTGTGTGGACAGGCAAAATGTGAAGTGCGGAAAATCCAGTTATAAACCTGGAAGTGAGCACAATAATATTATTTAACCCGTTCAGGTGATCGTAGCACGTAACACTATGTAACAAATTGCTGGGCTTGCAAGATAATGCAAGCCAATCTAATGATGTGCCATCGTCTACATGGTTACCATGTCGATTAATGATGTTTTGCACTCCTCACTACCTAGGTTTTATAATGCAAGGTTTCCATCCATCGAGGTCATGCACTCGTCATTTCATTAATAGTACATGGAAATAAAATTCCCCTCAGTGCACGTATCCTTCTACAAAATAAAGCCAGACACTTTCTATTCTCGAGTATTTTACATTATGGATAAGTTCAGAAGCCACCGGGTCATAGTTAATGGGAATTCCCATGCAGCAGTGATAAGAGGATCTAGAGTCTAGTCACAAACGTTTTTTAAAGATAATGTTGTACCAGGGTTGTACATACTCCCAACCCACCCTATCATATAAATAGTTTTTCTCCCCAGTTGGTTAGCTTTCCACTGTCTATTAGGCTATAGTAATCTTTTTTTGTTCTTGTCTAGCTATAGGCCTATTATTTGGTTATCCTATTCATTTTTTCGAGTGAACTAAAATATCTGACCGGGTAGCAGTTGAGCGTTATTGGTTCAGTCTACATGTATAAAACTGTTCCATTAACATAATCAAATACCCCATATCAAAACGTTTGGAGCTAAATGGACCCTAGTCGAGACCCTAGTGGAATTGAAGAAAATGAATCAGTCATGCTCTGTGCACACAAGATATTACATATCCCGTATCTCTGTGCAGCCGGTATCGTTCCACCACTGTGCATTGTAAAGTGGACCGTGACAGAGACTATATAGGCGACACAGTTCTCAAACCACCAAAAACTTTCGCTCGGCAAAGATCTGATGGTCTTACATCTTGGAGACGCGGGGTTAACATTGACCAATCAAAACGACTTTTATATGGTCAGATAGATAAAATTACATCGAATTTTTTTCTTCTTCTCAAACTAAAAATTAGAAGAGGGCGGGATGCAAAATTGTGACATGCTAATAAAGCTCTGTCGCCCAAACCGTTGATTTAACACAGAAATCGAGCTGAAAATAGCAGTAAATTGACTATACTTTAAAAAATAAAACACAATAGTAAATCATAATGAAAGTGTAATTTGTTTGCTTAACCAGAAGGGAGATAGTCATTGTCGTATTATACTGGTCAATCTAGGCAAAATTGGTGGTACTTTTAGCAGAATAGAAATAGATGTAAAAAAAAGACGTGTTTTTCACGTCATTCTCCAGCATAGAACATTTTTTACTAATAAAAAAAGCACTGTTCAGTGACCCAAACGTTTTGATATGCGTGCCAAATCCCTCTTGTGGATCACAAGTAGCGATTCTAGAGGGGGGCTGGAGGCTCAATACCCCTATTTCTTCAAGCCCCCCATTCTTGATTACAGATGAATTTAAGCGAGGCAATAGTGTAAAATAAAATGCAAGAACCCCCAAGCCCCCCACCAAAATGTCCCCTTCTCCAATTTTTCTTCTAGAACCGCGCGTGTGGATCACGAATGTAAGCACCTCTTAATATAATAAGCATACATCACTCAATCAAATCCGATTAGGCCTATGTATGTTTGTGGAGCGAGAACGACCAAAGGACGTGACTCGATTTCAAAGCGTCAAGTTCGAAATAGTCGAGTCGGTTTGTAGGCGAAGGCAGAGAGCTGACCGTCTATCTCTAGACCATGGTATATTGTATGTGTGACAATTCTCTGGCTGAACCATCTCATATCTAATAACTTAACGATAAAGATGATTTCTTGTCAAATAGTTATTGTTATACGTCCGAGGAATTTAATTCATGTTTAAACACTTTTAATTCTCACTCTAAAGTATATTGTACATCAAGTTACCTTTATATTAATTGTCGTAGTTTAAATAAGAATTATAGTACAATATGTTCGCTTTTAGATACGATTGATGTGCAATTTGAAATTTGGATCAAACAGGCTGACCCGTTCTATAATTTAATAATTATATATTTTTTATTGAATATAAGACAAGGTAAGAAAGGAGGAGGTGTAGGACTTTTATTAAATGATAAATTGAAATATATACAACGTAAGGATTTAGATGTAAATAATGAATGTTT
Source organism: Mesocentrotus franciscanus (assembly GCA_037976565.1). Taxonomy (NCBI): domain Eukaryota; kingdom Metazoa; phylum Echinodermata; class Echinoidea; order Camarodonta; family Strongylocentrotidae; genus Mesocentrotus; species Mesocentrotus franciscanus. The sequence continues at coordinate 12,608,850 of CP137668.1, forward strand.
TGAGTCAATTTTTATTGAAATTGAAAAAGTAACGAAACTTTGTTTTTATTGGTGTTATGTATCGGCCTCCAAATCAACCATTGTAATTGTTTTTAGATATTTTAGAAGATACTTTGAATGTTGTACATAAGGAAAATAAAGATATATATATATATATTATGGGCAATTTGAATATTAATTTATTTGATGTTAACTCTTGCCAATCTGTCAATGATTTTTTGGATTTATTGATGATTCATTTTCTATATTCTATGAGTCATTGTCCAACCCGAATAACTGACAGGTCTTGTACTTTAATTGATAATATTTTTACGAACAATTTAGAAGAAGCTTGGCGCGGAACAATTTTAAGTGATGTGAGTGACCATTTGCCAGTATTTTTAATTAATACAAAACAGTGTATAACAAATGAAGATAACAATTTTGTTTTACGTGATATAAATGAGGAAAATATTGAGAAATTTATACATGAAATATATAACTCTGATTGGACTTTATGTTCTAACGATCCAAATTATAGTTATGAATGTTTTTAAGACAGTATAATTGTATTTGTGATAAATTTTTTCCTTTCAAACAATGTGTAAAGAGTAAAAGTATAATAACCCATGGTTTACTCATGGTTTACTAAAGAGCTACGCAAAATGTGCACAAAAAAGTGTGAATCATATAAGAAGTACTTAAAAAATCGAATTGATTATAAAACAGATAAATACAATAAGTATAGAAATATGGTGAATGGTAAAATCAAACAAAGTTAAAATAGAATATTTCAAGGCCAAATTTATAAATGCATCAGGGAACGTACGGAAATATGGAGATTGATCAATGAACGTCTCGGTAAGAGTACGAGTAAGCATAATAAATGTATGCCCGACTTTGTTATGTGCAATGATCCAGCTATATATGATAAGAAAGAAATATGCTCTGTTTTTAATCATATTTGTATTAATATAGGACCCAGCTTAACTGATAATTTAGACAAAAACATTAGTAATATTGATTTTAATCCATGTACAGCTTTTTATAATCCTATAACCCCCACAGAAATAGTCTATACTGTGAGTAAATTAAAGCATAGTAAGAGTTGTGGTCAAGATGATGTAAGTGTTAAATTATTGAAAAAAGTTGTTCATATCATATCATGTCCTTTAAGTGCGATATTTAATATTTCTTTGTCTAGAGGTAGAGTACCAGATCAATTAAAACTTGCAAAGGTTATTCCTGTTTTTAAGAATGGTACTAAAGAAGTGTTTCTAATAATTATCGACCTACATGTATTATCTATACTCCCTGTTTTTCAAAGATTTTAGAAAGAGCTGTTTATAATCGCCTTTTTATGTGTTTAAATAAGTCTAATATTATCACTGAATGCCAATATGTTTTCAGACCTGGGCACTCTACATCTAATGCAATTCTGCATTTTATTTAAAATGTTTTGAAAGTTTTTGAAAATAATCATATCTTAATGGGCCTTTTTTAAGATTTAAGTAAAGCATTCAATACATTAGATCACACTATTTTATTGAAAGTTGATATTATCATGTATTCGTGGAGTAACTTTAAAATGGTTTGAAAGTTATTTAGAACATAGAACACAATTTGTCCAAATAAAGATAAGTCTAATACCGAAATACTTAGATGTGGAGTGCCTCAAGGATCAATCCTTGGACCTCTTTTATTTATTTTTGTTGTTAATGACATGTGCAATATTTCTGATAAATTGAAATTTATTTCAATGCTTGACAATGCTTCACAAAGCCTCCACTGAAAGACTTGTCCACGCCTTCGTCTCCTCCCATCCGGACTACTGCAACTCCCTCCTCGCCGGCCTCCCAATTTCTCATATATCTCCTCTCCAACGCATATATCACCTGTTCTTCGCTCACTTCATTGGTTACCGGTCCATTCTCGCATTACTTTCAAAATCCTACTTTTGTCATACAAAATAACACATAACCTTGCCCCTAAATATATTCTTGACCTAGTCTCCCTTCGATCCTCCTCTTCTGCCAGATCCCTCCGTTCATCTTCCTCCATGCAACTAATTCACGGCCCACGAACAAAAACACGTTATGGCGACCGTGCCTCTTCATCGATTGCCCCCGCCCTCTGGAACAAACTCCCACCTCATATTAAAAATGCCCCATCCATTGAATCATTCAAAACCCTTCTAAAAAAAACCCCACCTTTTTAATCAGTTATAGCATACTGGAGGCGCACACAAGTAGTTAATGTATTTAATTGTATTGTATGTATTAGTAATTTTTGTTGTTGTTATTTTTTGTTGCTTTTAAGCAATTGAACATGTGGAATAATTATACTTAGTTAGACAGTACCACCTGTGCGCTTAGAAACGCCTGTATAAAGCGCCCTATAAATGTAATTATTATTATTATTATTATTTTATTTGCTGATGACACAAGTGTTTTTATGTCTCATTCTGATGTCCAGGTTATGCAAGACGTTTTTAAGCAAGAAATGTTGAAACTTTCTAATTGGTTTTTATATTAAAAGTGGATATTAAATTATGATAAAACTTAGTATATGGCTTTTACAAATAAAAATAATGATTTTAACAACATTCAATTACGAGTAAATGACCATCAATTTGAACGTGTAGATAATCTAAAGTTTTTAGGTATTGTAATTAATCATAAATTGAAGTGGCATGAGCATATAAATGTGATGTGTAATAAAATAGCAAAATATATTGGTATTTGATATAAAGTTCATTGTTATCCCTTAAATATTTTTAAAATGTTGTATTTTACTTTAATAACACCATATTTTAATTACTGTATAGTTGCATGGGCAAATTTTAATAAAAATATGCTGAGGTTACCTAAGCTTCAAAAGAAAGCAATACGCAATATAACCCATTCTCAATATTATGCTCACTGTAATCCTTTATTTTGTAAACTTGGAATTTTGAATGTAATCGATATGCATGATTTTTATATTGCAGTTGTCATGTTTTTATGTTTTAATGGTCATTTGCCTACTTTTTTTTATCAGCGTTCTTTATTTGAATTGTGATGTGCATAATTTTAATACTAGAAATGCCCTAAATTATCACCTCCCCAAAATAAGAACGACATGTATGGAAAATTCATTATTTTTTAAAGGACCATTAATATGGAATAGTTGTTATCATTCCATTCTGTATTTGTATGTTTTTAATGTTGAATAAACTTTGAATCGAATTGAATGTAAAAGAACGTGTCTGGAATTTAGCTATTTTGGAAAGTTTTATTATGTAGATCATATAAATATATATCTGTACAGTGAGTTTTTGGAATCATCAAAGAGACGAGAAATTAGATTAATTCGAATACAGTGATTAGTGAAATCATTTCATTCATGAATATAACGGAATATAGACCTATGTTTTATAATTACTCTACAGTGCAAATTAGCCTAGTTTATTTGAGACGCGATCAAATAACAACAATACTCTCCTAACCAGGCTAAATAACCCACGGTTTATTAAACCGTGGGTTAAATGTAAACCTCCTTTTCTGAATTCGGGCCATAGTGTCCACGGACTCTCTGAAAAACATTCCTTCAGGCTGAAGCGAGTTACCGTCATCAAATGAAATGAAATAGATGACTTAAAGTGAATTGATTCAAATAAGTAGTCAAGACAACACAAATTGTTTCACCAGTCTGATTGTTCCGGATAGCAAAGTTAACATCCAGAAATCTATTACCTTGAGTGATTACAGAGTATATTGGAAGATATATAACCCAACATACCAAATAATTTTGATCCTCTATGTTGGGTGCCATGGTCTAGTGTATTTGGTTTAGGGTATGTCACCAGACCGTGCAGGAACCACATGCTAAGGAGTACGAATCCGTGTCGTGGCATCAAAGTAATTTTTGGTAAGACACTATTTATTACAATTGCCACTTTCGACCTACATGTGAATTATACTGGTACTCAGTTGTCAGATTGCTTGAGCCGTGATGAAATTAGTATTCATCGCTTTGTATCTTCAGGAAATTATCATTATCATCATCCTCATCATCATCATAATCATTATTATCATCTGGTCTTCTCTGACATATGTCTGGATTGAAAAGAAAAATATATTATGTAAAAAAATGTGTACCCTTTTTGTCCACATAATAAGATTCCGAATGCCACGTTCATGCGTTATTGTACTTTTCCCTCACAATAACGAACACATTTGCACAATGTTTACAATAAACAAATAGTCATGAAATGAAGAAGAACAAAAAATAATTAATAAGTCGTAAAAGCTTTGGAAACAAAACGTTTATAATTATGCAAAATCTAAGTAAAAGATCACTCGGATATTTTGCTGAAAATTAGTTGATGCGTTATTATAATACAGTATAAAGACAAATTATATTAAATTAACTATTCCAAGATATATAATTACGTGTGAATCAAAGTGCAATATTGTATTTAAAGGCAATGAGATAGAAGAAAATCTATGTTATTTTGCAACGAATGTATTGTTAAAATAATGATAATAATACAAAAATTAAAAACTTAAACATCATATAAAAACAAGGAGTATATAATACAAATGGTAACAGATTCAATATGATTCAATTTTATACACATACAAACGAAATGAGGGTTTATTGCCTTCCCACATGCAGGCTTTATGATCATTGACATTGGAAATGCATTCTAATAAAAACACTACAGATTTGTTAAAACATTGATGCAATGCATTTTGCAAATCTTTAATAGAATTACAAAAAGGAAAGTACATTATTTGTAAATTACGTATGCCTTTTTAAAGGCAAAACTGGACATGTAGGGATCCACTGTGGAGCAAGGCTTGAAGTTTCAAGTGAGGGACATTTAAATGACATTATAATTGCCAGATGTGTCATTTACATTATAGTACTGTTTTCCTCAACCTCTCTGTTCTGCCTCATTTTCACCCTTAAGATCCACATACGAGGAGGACACACCCTTTTATTACAGTCAAGACCATGACAGCAATAAGGACGTAGCAAATATTCTGTTGTGACATCGACGATCCGTTGGTTTCCAGCTTCTCTGTTGTTTCACCATCAGTGAGCATGACGATAATTTGGGTATGTCCGATCCTTGTCCGAACTCCGAAAGCAATAGGGCCAGATGTCGGCTTTGGACATGGGGTGGCTGTTAAGGTTGTTTCAAAGATGTTTACCTCGAGTCCATTAGACAATCTGCAAGTGACATTGGCGCCACCTTGTTCCATCCCGGAAGGAGAATGGCGGAACGTGAAAAGATGACAATGGCATTCCAGAGGGTTCCTCGCCAGTGACAGCTTTTTCAAGGAACGGATGCTACTAGCACTGATGTTCTGGATAGATCGTAGTTGGTTACCATCCAGATGAAGTTCTTCTAGAGTAGTCTCTACAGGAATGAAAGTGTGGAGTCCAATCGAGATGATCTTATTATTGGATAGGACGAGGAGCCGTAAGCTCTGAAGATCGACGAAGGTTCGCTGGTGGATCGCGTGGATCTGATTGTGGTCAAGACGCAGTACCTCCACTTCGGACAATGTGGCAAAGTCTTGCTCCTCCAGGACTTTGATCAGATTTCTTGAGAGTACGAATTCAGTCACAGTATGGATATGGCGGAAAGATCCGACTGGTAGCGAAGTCAGCGACGTGTTGTCCATCTCCAACTTTTTCAAAGAATGTAGACCTTCGAACGCAGACAGGTTCGTGATGAGACGTATTGGATTATTGCTCAGTTCCAGACGCGTCAGATGCTGAAACCTCGAGAAACACCGTTCAGGCAGGATCGAGATAAAGTTATCAGACAGGTACAAGTCAGTGAGGACATTCTGCGAATGAAGTACATCGCAGGGTGGTGAGATGAATTTATTCCCAGACAGATCCATCTTCTTCAGGAGTGGCGTTTCTATGAAAGCTTCCGTCTCGATTTCTATGACGTTGGAATTGTCTATCAGCATGTGCCTTAAATTTGTCAACCCGACAAACTTGCTCCGAGTAAGCCTTGGAAAATTATTTCCTCCCCAAGACAGATACTGGATCTCTCCACACCCCTCAAATGCACCGTCCTCAACTTCTGACATGTTGTTGCCGCCCAAGAACAGGTACTTAAGATTATCAAACTCTGACAAACGACCACTCCTTAGACTGCGGATATCGTTAAATCGGACATCAAGAACCTTTACCTCTCTGCACTGGAGGGGAAGGTCAGTGAGCATGCGCTCTCCGCAGTATGCATGATTTGCCCATGGACTGAATTCGCACACCTCGTCGCAGAGAAGCACTTCCGGTGTGTCAATATGCTTGCTCTGCTGTGCCTTGACGAGCTGGAAGCACCAACAGCCAAAGGCCACCGTGAAGAACAAATTCTTGTGTCTTATGCTCCCCATGGTCGTTATTGTTTATGCTTGGGGGTTGGTATGTTTTGTGTAGTGTATATAGTTGTAAGCTCGTCTGTAAGAAAAATAGAAAGAAGATTATGATTAGAAGCAGTAACTCAACAGGCCTTTACCATGATTTTACAAACATGTATACTCACAAAATAAGCCTAGAAAAATGCGTGTTAAAGATACTATGTCCCTTTTGCAGCCAACATCAAATTCTGTAGAACTTTGCTGGAATTATGAATACGTCATGCATGTCCTATCTGTGAAATCAAAACGTTAGCAGTGTCCTAATATTCAAATTATGCAGGGAAACCCGTTTACTTGCTAGACTTCAGTGTCAGACACTATTAAGTGACTGACTGGCTTTTTTTCTTCTTTGGTAATAACATACATAAAATGAGCTGTAAAGGGTACATGAGCATTTGTCTACATCGATAACCCACTTCTTGTAATGGCCAAAATTAAACTGATTGAATCTTAGCGCAGCACAAAACGTACGACCATTCGGTACAATGGTCTGAAAATCAGACTATTACTTACTGACTTGGTAGCACTTAAGTCGATTCGACAACTAATAGTCGTTATTTTGCCACTTAAAGACATTTGCAAGCCCCCCCTTTTTTTTAGGGAAGTTTTAAATTAGTATTATCTTTCAAATGCCGTTGGAAGAAGAAAAAAAGCCAGTCAGTCACTCAATAGTGTCTGACAGTGAAGTCTAGCAAGTAAACGGGTTTCCTTGCATGATTTGAATATTAGGACACTGATAACGTTTAAATTTCACAGATAGGACATACACATACATGACATATTCATAATTCCTGCAAAGTTCTACAGAATTTGATGTTGGCTGCAAAAGGGACATATTTAATATATATATATTTAATATATTTAAGGCCTAAAAAAAGAGATGTTGTATTGCCCTTAGGTGCCAGCACCTGGGTCGGTCGGTCAATTTTCTTTTTGTTGTTGTTGCTTTCTGGGTTGCTATTTTGAACCCCTGTAAGCGATGTTTTCCTGGTATCTACTAACACAATGGAGACCATAAAAAGCAGTGCATGATAACGTCTTTTTAAATCAAGTAACAACAGTTTAAACAGTTGACAATGCCGAGCATCATCCACGAGCCGCGTAGCGGCGAGGCGATTTTTTTTTGTGGTGCTATTTTGAACCCCCGGCCCATAAGTGATGTTTTCCTGGCATCTACTAACACAATGGAGACCATAAAAAGCAGTGCATGATAACGTCTTTTTTAATCATGTAACACCAATGACGATGCGGAGCACCGTCCACGAGCCGCGTAGCGGCGAGTCGATTTTTTTTTGGTGGCTATTTTGAACCCCCGTAAGTGATGTTTTCCTGGCATCTACTAACACAATGGAGACCATAAAAAGCAGTGCATGATAACGTCTTTTTAAATCAAGTAACAACAGTTTAAACAGTTGACAATGCCGAGCATCATCCACGAGCCGCGTAGCGGCGAGGCGATTTTTTTTTTGTGGTGCTATTTTGAACCCCCGGCCCATAAGTGATGTTTTCCTGGCATCTACTAACACAATGGAGTTCATAAAAAGCAATGCGTGATAACGTCTTTTTAAATCAAGTAACAGTTTAATACACAGTTATATCCAGAATTATCATGTGTTTGGTTAAGTTACCAGATGAGTTGAATATCTTCGCACAATATTTGCACTTGAAAGGTTTCTCTCCAGTGTGCGTTTTTTCTTTCTTTTTGGGTTTTTTTTTTGGCAGCCCAAGGGGGTTAAACCCCCTAACTCCCACCCCCCGTAGATCCGCCACTGAATAGTTTACAGAAGTTGTAGCAAGCTGACCTTCCTGCCCAATATCGTCTAACCATGCATATATCCAAATTATCCCATTTATCCATGGTTTCCTTGGCAATTTAAGAAATTTAATTTTTCTACATCTACAGGTATTAGCTTAATGTGATCACCACTTCACAATCACTAAAGGACAGGAATACAATGAATATGACTTATCTGACCTTTATGAAATAGTACCAGCTTAAACTTAGCTTCAACTTTATTTCAGCAATCAGTCTTCGCCTTTAAATAATAACCATCAGTTCTGTCTGCGCGGCAGGGTATTATGAGGCTGAGCCTGAACAACGTTTGTAACTATATAGTTTACCAAGTTCTCAATTCTCAAATGTTCAGAAAGATACATTTTACTTCAGCGATGTTTCAGTGTGTAGGTGTTTATCTTTCCATTCAAACAACACTGCATAATTTATTTATAATTCAACAAAATGTTTAAGATGTTACGTCATAGATTGATGCACAATATTTTGATTATTCAAACTCAATTGCTCATGGCATGAATCTCAGAGAGTTAAGAGTTTGCGAGTAAGAAAGTGGATGCATCTCTCCCATATCTTACTACTGAGTTGATTTATTGGCCTTTTATTACATCTTGTATTCTTGTAATAGGCATTTAATCATCTTCGAGCATTCATTTACAGACCAGCAATGATATGAAATGTAGTTTAGTTCTGGAGAAGAAAATAATATTCATCTAGATGTAAGTAAGTTCATAATATCATATTTGGTCCCACTGCTTGGAATAATTTTCCACTGGATATTCCTTCATGCCCTTCAGTTGGATCTTACAAGAGAAACTCAAAGACGTAATACAGTCTGTGTATTAATTTAAAACATGGTACATACAAGCAGAAAAAATATATATACATGAAATGAACTTTCACAAGGCTTTGCTCAAAAAGCAAGGATGTGTATTTGGCATCATGTTAAACTGGAATGATTACTATTGATGTTGCTCCTTGAATTTAAATCATATTAATTTGATTTTGTAAATGAAGAGTTCTGTCTCGTTTTACGTGACGAGGCGAAATTCTGTTTATGCCACTCATTGCATTCATCGAAGAAATCGTCCTGAAGGTTTCAACAGTGAAAATTATGTACTGAAAAGTTAATACATGTAATTTGTGAGGAAAAATAATGAAATAGATAAGCGAAGTATCAGTTAACATAATATTTATGAGCACCTGACATGTACAAACAAATACTAAAACATGCTTCGGTTATGTCATTATATTCCTCACAATTAACCTTTTTTTGGTAACAATACTGTTTCATTTTGTGAAAACTTCATGAAGATTTATACGATTAATACAAAAAGTTAATAAACAATTCTCTTCGAAAGAGTGTACGGTAACGAATAACCCAGAAATTATGCATCATTATACCAGGTGGCCCACAAAAAAACAACAACAACAAAAACTAACACTCGATACAGTCGATTTTTCAAGACTTAGCTCTAATTATCTTTTTTTACCAATTCACCTTGCTGGATAGAGCACCTTTTCCCCATTATAATAACACCAAGATCATCAAATTTAGTTGAGAAACTTTTATTTTATGAGTAATTTCTAATGGACTGTCATTTTCAGAACTATAATTTGCCCGATTTCCAGAGTTTCGAAGCACGATGACAAATCAATGGCAAATCTCGAAAATGACAGTCCATAAGGAATTACTCGTAAAATAAACAAGTTTTCAACCAAATGTAATGATCTTGGTGTTGAAAAGTTGTTGTTGAAAATTTGTTGTAGTTGTTGTTGTTGTTGTTGTTGTTGTTGTGGAATGATCTCCCAGATGAAATAAGATTAAAAACATCGAGGTTATCTTTTCGGAGACATCTTTTTACCTACCTTCTATGTAAATGACTTGGGCTCAGTCCCCCCCCCCCCTCTTCGTTTTTCCTTTTTATTTAACTTGTCTTCCTTTTATATATGTACATGTATACACTTGCTTGTTAACGATTATAGCTGCCTTAAGCTTTTACAGGATTTGTGCATGTACGCACATCTGTATGACATAATTTCTATTAATACATCCTTTTTATTTTTATTTGTTCAAAGATTTGTTATCTTTCAGTTTAATGCTTACACAATTAAACTTTGTGTTGTTGTTTTTTTTCTCTTTCTTTTCTTTTTTTTCATTTTAGAAATGTAAAAAAGTTACATGATACTGTATTATTTTGTTGTATATATGTAAATACAAAAAAAACAAAGTTTACATTTATATGTATAAACAAATAAAAAAATCTTGCCAAAGAATGGAACTAGGCTCGACTAGCACTTGTGCTAACTTCTAGTTCCCATTAACAAATTCACCTGAATATAGTAATACACATATTTACGTACATATCTTTTTTACATTTAATAGTATGCAGAGCTATGTCTAAATATCGTTTAAAACCATTACTGTTCAATCAACATTACTCTTATGTTATGTATACATGTATCAGTATTATTCTTTGCATTGTATGATTGTTCATATGTACTGTCATTATTGTGATGTGTTGTTGTTAATAAATTCAATTCAAATTCAATCCAGCAAGGTGAAAAAAATAACTGTTGATCAGAGCAAATTCCTAAAAAGTCAACTACAAGTATTCCGATTTGGGGGCCACCCGATAATAATGTAATAACATACTTCACCATTTCTTCTACTCATTAACAAAAGTCATGTCCGTTTAGTTTATGGGGCAGCTGGGCCGTCTGTGACAGGGGCGGATCCAGCCGGCGGCAAGGGAGGGGGCCGAAAAAGGGGCCCACTTCGTGCGAAAATTTGAAAACCGTGCCTGCCGATTTTCCATTCATGGGGGTAGTGAGCACAATTTTTTTTGGCCTCCGAAAATTGATTTTTTTACCACCACCCTTGAGCGCCAGGAGGGGCCTGTTACACCCACAAATGTAATAACGCCCACAAATGTAATAACGCCCACAAATGTAATAACACTTTACCCACAAATGTAATAACACCCACAAATGTAATAACACTTTACCCACAAATGTAATAATTCACCCACAAATGTAATAACCACTTTACCCACAAATGTAATAATTTTGAATCACCCACAAATGTAATAATGACTTTACCCACAAATGTAATAAATTTGAAGGGATATTTTGTCGAATTTGTTCAAAACTAAAACCCTGTAATAAAGCATGGGTATAGCGCGCAGTCTTTACTCCAGACCCGGTTATTTCAAAATTTAAAAATCTTCAAAACTAAGACCCCATAATCCTTTTCCTGTGGAATAACATGAGAATCGAGCGTAGTCTTTCCTCCAGACCCGGTCATTTCAAAAATAAAAACAATAAAAAACAAAACAAAAATTCAAATCTAAGACCCAACAATCCTCCAAACTAAGACCCTGTAATAAAGCATGGGTTTAGAGCGTTGTCTTTACTCCACACCCGGTTATTTCAAAAATAAAATAAAACAAAACAAAACAAAACATTAACTTTAAAACTAAGGCTCCACCATCTTCCAAACTATAAGACCCTGTGATAAAGCATGGGTTTAGAGCGTAGTCTTTACTCCAGACCCGTTTAATTAAAAAAAAATCTTCAAAACTAAGACCCCATCAATGTGGAATAACATGAGTATTGAACGTAGTCTTTCCTCTAGACTCGGTTATTTCAAAAAACAAAACAAAACAAAAACAAAAACAAAAACTTTAAAATTAAGACCCACCATCTTCCAAACTAAGATCCTGTAATAAAGCATGGGTTTAGAGCATAGTTGTTCTTCCAGACCCGGTTATTTCAAAAATAAAACACAATTAAAAACAAAACAAAAATTCAAATCTAAGACCCAACAATCCTCCAAACTAAGACCCTGTAATAAAGCATGGGTTTAGAGCGTTGTCTTTACTCCACACCCGGTTATTTCAAAAATAAAACAAAACAAAACAAAACAAAACATTAACTTTAAAACTAAGGCCCCAAACTATAAGACCCTGTGATAAAGCATGGGTTTAGAGCGTAGTCTTTACTCCAGACCCGTTTAATTAAAAAAAAATCTTCAAAACTAAGACCCCATCATCTTATTCCTGTGGAATAACTGTTGTTGTTTTGTTGTTTTGGTTTATAGGCGTTTATCATTCAGGAGTGAATATTTACGCCTCTTCTGTTAGGATTTTTTTTCCTTCCAGATTAGATATACTTTTTTTAGTATATGGATTTGGATAAATTGGATTCTTAAAAGTTATACATTTTATTTATTGTTGAAGCGGTCAGTGGCTGGCGAGCAAAAGGCTCATCGGCTGTATAGGACGTCCAAGGACCAACCCGGACACGGTACATTGTGACAAGTTTCTCAACTCAGCCTAGTGCTGAGCCTAGGCCCTTCGACGTCCACCAATAAGTCTAGTCGTCTCCACCGCATTTGGCTTCAAAAATTTTTCCGAAAACCAGTAAATAACAGAACATAATTATGCATGATTCTAATGGTTAATATAGGCTGTAATCTTTTCTCTTCTTGAGTACTTTTCTCTTTTTTTTCTTCTTTTTTTTTTCTTTCTTCCCTCTTCTTCTTCTTCATGCATTACTCACTATAAAAAAAGCGAACATATTGGGCTCAAGTAATTATGTGCGGTGCAACGTGGTTAGAATTGAGCGTAGTCTTTCCTCCAGACACGGTTATTCAAAAGTTAAAAAAAAAAAAACTTTTAAACTAAGACCCCACCATCTTCCAAACTAAGACCCGGTAATAAAGCATGGGTTTAGAGCGTAGTTTTTCTTCCAGACCCGGTTATTTCAAAACTTTTTAACAAATTCATTCAAAACATGCAAATATGTTTCGCGTGATCTCGTTATACAGCTATCTATGATTTGTTATACGAAAGTATGCGTTGTTATTTGCTTGTTAACCGATTATCGTTTCAGACTTGTTCTTGTTTATATAGCTGCTTGAGTGTTTCAGAAGTAGGGAAAACTGTAATAAAAATGTGTTTTGTTTGTATTTGCCTTTGAATAAATTTCGTTCTCATGAATTCACACCGTGTACCGCGTACGAATTGGTAGTCTTCAGTATAAGTAATTTATACGTTCATCACATGAAGAAAGGTAATTCATTCACGCACTCATGAAAATATAACATCGTAATCCAACGTTTCAATGTCACTAATAGCGTACATATATATATATATATATGTTACATATCGTGAACATATTTCATGATTACATGCATAAAACAATTAGCGTCAACAATTAAATACTTTTAAGGTCACTTATTGGATAATTTTTTTTTTTAACGACCATTGAATTCCAGGATATTTGTGGGCGTTAGAATATTTACATGATTAAAAAATCGTCGACGGTCAACGAACCATCGAATCGGTCCCTCCTCTGTGTGTTATATATATGGACCATTTTGACTGATTCGTCAGTTCGTGTGACCGCCGACCAATCATTTATTTGTGACGTGTTGTATCCACATATGTAATAATGTAAAGCGATGCCATGCATCGCCAAGAAATAATGATGATAATGATGAGTACTTATAACGCGCTATATCCACCTTATGTAGATGCTCAAAGTACTTAATTTTTTTTATTTATTTTTATTATTTTTTTTAAATGAAAAAAACAGGAATAAGATGGTGGGTCTTAGTTTCGAAGATTTGTTTAAATTTCTATTTCTTTTGAAATAACCGGAGGAAAGACTACGCTCTATACCCATGTTATTCCACAGGAATGAGATGGTGAGGTCTTAGTGTGAAGATTTTTCATTTTTTTAAAATAACCGAGTCTGAAGTAAAGACTAGGCTCTAATCCCATGCTTTATTACCGGGTCTTAGTTTGGAAGATGGTTGGGTCTTAGTTTAAATGGTTTTTTTTAATGTTTTGTTTTGTTTTGTTTGGTTTTTGTTTTTTTGTTACTTTTGAATAACCGGGTCTGGAGGAGAGACTACGCTCAATACCACGCTCAATACCACGCAGTCCACGCAGACGAGCGGACGTGCTTTTCAGAAGCTCTCTAGGAGCTTGTAGATTTCTTGTAGATTTTGGCCAAAATTGTTGATTTTTTGCCTCAGTACTGGATAATTTGGGACTATTTTGCTTCTTTATACTGATGAACTTTGGATTAAAATTATAGTGGATTCATACAGGCCGATACTTAGGATCAGAGTCAGAAGGTAAGCAAGTCTTGTGGGCTACTAACACATACCGCACCCTTAATTACACGGTAGACTGCACACTCCTGCTTGAATCTCCCGCCCTTTTCAGGCAACCAACCCAGGCATGGCCGGAGTAACACACACCGGCCAGGGCGAAGAGCCACCGCCTTTACAATCCAATGACGAAGATGAATTCCGAACAGTAAAATACTCCCGTAGGGAGCAGAAACCGAGAATCAAACGCAGGCGCGAAGGAAGCATTGCAATTGAAAATCTGTCAATGAGAACAGAATCTTCTTCCTCAGAAGACCAAAATACACGTACTGAGTCTGTATTCAATACATCAACCCAGAACCGCCAATCGGAACTCAAAGTATTAATTACCCCCATTGATAAATCAAAATCGCTAAAGAATGTGAATCCCATTACTATAGCAAGAAATATCCGTGAAGTTTGTCCAAACCCGGTAGAATTTATTAAACCCACAGCTCAAGGTCTCCTAATCAAATGCATAAACCACAAACAAGTAAAGGCACTCAAATCTCAAATTAATAACATAGGAACCACCCCAGTAAAAGTTACAGAAAAGCAGCTGGTTGTGAGAGGGGTTATCTACGGAGTACCGACAGAAATGACAGACAACGAAATTCTCAATGAATTGAAACACCAAGGAGTAGTTGAAGTGAAAAGAATAACGAAAAGGTCGAAATCAAATGTAAAGACAATTGAAAGTGAAGAAAACAGGCCCAATTTTATCCCAATGAGAAGTGTCATCCTTACATTCAATAAACCAAACCTCCCCAACAGCGTAACTATGTGCTACCAAATGTTTGAGGTTAAACAATACATTCCCCCCGTATTGAGATGCTTTCAATGCCAACGCTATGGCCACGGGATAGCTCAATGCAGGGCAAAGATGAGGTGTGTCAGATGTGGAGAAAACCATCAATTTGACGAATGTAATAAAAAGATAGACCGTCATGTATAAATTGTGGCGGAAATCACTCGGCAGCCTTTGACGGCTGTCCCGAAGCAAAGAAAGCTAAAAAGGTGCAAATAGTAAAAGTAAAAAACAATCTTTCATATGCACAAGCTGCAAAAATGCTGTCGGAGCAAGAAAAACCACAGCAGAAACCAAGAGCCGACCTCCCTAAATCACAACCCTCCCAAGATGTTAACTCAGATATCTTCCCTCTTCCTCCCCGACCAGTGAGGTCACCCACATCAATCCGCCCTGAAAACGCCATCCCGCAACCAGATCCCCAGCCTTGGAAAACCCCGCTGCATACAAATGCACAAAGAAGTAAACTAATAAGAAAGGATGAAAAACCGAAATAGAAGTCCCCCCTCGAGATAACCTAGTAACATTAATGAGTGATGAGCAATTAATCTCTTTCATTACGCAACTTATTCTCACTTTTACTGATGGAAAATCTGAGAAGGAGATTTCGTCCTCAGTAAAAGTAGCAGCTGAGAGGCTGCTCAAACAAAAAGTAAAACAAGACCCTAAAGATGTACTGGTATAACATAGTAACGATGATGACAGCGCTAACCATATTGCAATGGAACGCGCAGGGACTTCTAAATCACGGTCCTGAACTTATAAAATACTTAGATTCATATCAAGATGTAAAGTACCATTTGATTTGTGTTCAGGAAACATGGTTTAATGATGTTAGAATATTGCAAATCCCTGAATATACATGTTTTATTAGAAACAGGGAAACCAATCTAAAGGAGGATGTGCTATTTATGTGCATGATTCCATCAACTATGAATATCCTGTCAATGACAAAGAATTCGAAATACAGCATATTAAAATACATGCTGCTGGATCGAAAATCTCCATAATAAATTTCTATAACCCTTGCAAAAAATTAGACGAGTTTATTTTAAACAGGATGATTAACAAACTAGAAGATAATCTATTCCTTATAGTTGGGGACTTCAACTCCCACAATCCTGTGTGGGGTAGTGCAAAGATAGACCAAAATGGGCACATAATTGAAAAATTCACACATGACAATAACTTTATAATTTTGAACGACGGAACAGGAACCAGAATAGATCCACGCACTGGGAACATTTCTTGTTTGATCTTAGCATAACCTCCCCAAACTATCTTGCCT
>CP137668.1:12625807-12655585 GCA_037976565.1 Mesocentrotus franciscanus
ATTGTTACACGTTCTTTCACATTCAATGCAATTCAAAGTTTATTCAACACTAAAAACATACAAATACAGAATGGAATGATAACAACAACAACAAAAAACAAGATAGTGAAAACAAATTACAATGGCAATTTATGACAGCATTTGAGATAGGCAGAAAGGAGGGATTCCTTATATGAAAGCCTACCCCTAAAACACAACATACAGGAAAAAGAAAAACAAGAACAAAACAAAAACAAAAAAACTAAAACATACTATCATGTACAATCAGAGTAAAAAAAACACTAGCAAGAGAGTGTAACAAATTTACTCTATATACAAAAGTGTCAAAGATGCCCATGCTATTAATACTGATTATTATAATTATTGAACAGAAATTGTTTATATTAAATTTGGAAAAGATTGAGAGTTTTGCATTTTTTAATTTTCTGAGGTATACTATTCCATATTAATGGTCCTTTAAAAAATAATGAATTTTCCATACATGTCGTTCTTATTTTGGGAAGGTGATAATTTAGGGCATTTCTAGTATTACAATTATGCATATCACAATTCAAGTTAAAACACGTTGATAAAAAAAAGTAGGCAAATGACCATTAAAACATAAAAACATGACAACTGCAATATAAAAATCATGCATATCGATTACATTCAAAATTCCAAGTTTACAAAATAAAGGATTACAGTGAGCATAATATTGAGAATGGGTTATAATGCGTATTGCTTTCTTTTGAAGCTTAGGTAACCTTAACATAAGTTTTTATTAAAATTTGCCCATGCAACTATACAGTAATTAAAATATGGTGTTATTAAAGTATAACACAACATTTTAAAAATATATAAGGGATAAGAATGAACTTTATATCAAATACCAATATATTTTGCTATTTTATTACACATCACATTTATATGCTCATACCACTTCATTTTATGATTAATTACAAAGTCAATACCTAAAAACTTTAGATTATCTACACGTTAAAATTGATGATCATTTATTCGTAATTGAATGTTGTTAAAATCATTATTTTTATTTTTAAAAACCATATACTTAGTTTTATCATAATTTAATACCCACTTTTAATATAAAAACCAATTAGAAAGTTTCAACATTTCTTGTCTAAAAACGTATTGCATAACCTGGACATCAGAATGAGACATAAAAACACTTTTGTCATCAGCAAATAAAATAAATTTCAATTTATCAGAAATATTGCACATGTCATTAACAACAATAATAAATAAAAGAGGTCCAAGGATGGATCCTTGAGGCACTCCACATCTAAGTATTTCGGTATTAGACTTATCTTTATTTATTTGGACAAATTGTGTTTTATGTTCTAAATAACTTTCAAACCATTTTAAAGTTACTCCACGAATACCATAATAATATAAAATTTTCAATAAAATAGTGTGGTCTAATATATCGAATGCTTTACTTAAATCTTTAAAAAAAGGCCCATTAAGATATGATTATTTTCAAAAGTTTTCAAAACATTTTAAATAAATTGCATTAGATGTAGAGTGCCCAGGTCTGAAAACATATTGGCATTCAGTGATAATATTAGACTTATTTAAACACATAAAAAGGCGATTGTAAGCAGCTCTTTCTAAAAACTTTGAAAAACAGGGAGTATAGATATAGGTCGATAATTAGAAACATTTCTTTAGTACCATTCTTAAAAACAGGAATAACCTTTGCAAGTTTTAATTGATCTGGTACTATACGTCTAGACAAAGAATTATTAAATATCGCACTTAAAAGACATGATATAATATGAACAACTTTTTTTCAATAATTTAACACTTACATCTTCATGACCACAACTCTTACTATTCTTTAATTTACTTATACTGTTTTCACACTGGCAAAATTTTGCTTAACCCCGTACTATAGGTGGGGTTAAAGGGGGTTCTTAGCCCCACCTGTAGTCCGAGGTTAAGCTTATTCCACTTTCTGTTCAGACACGTATTTACCAAAGTGGGCTAGCCCCACCTATAGTACGGGATTAGCTGGCCCTGCAAAATAGCAGGGCTAACTCCGCAATTGTGGTACCAAGCAAATGAATGAGAACAGAAACGAAAAATAGTCCGGGACTACGCAATGGAACGAATTAATGAATATTCACGCATGCAGCTAGTACGGGGCGAACGAATAGGCCATTTTCGTAATGTAACCAAATTTAATCTGAACTGCATACATTAGTTGTTGCCAGGTAGGACAAACATTATGGCTTGACCTACCTAGCAACACTTAATATATGCAGTTTGCATTCTGACTATTGAAATACTATTATTCTTATCAGGTGAATGAAATCATTTGTATTGAGGCACTTCACAAAGACTTATGCATTAAATTTGGTTACATTACGAAAATGGTCTATTGCAGTGAGAACAGCCAAAAAAGTTAGTCCGGGGTTAAGGATAGTACGGGGCTAAGCAAAGTACGGGGTTAAGCAAAACAAGTGTGAAAAGATTATTACAATATTGACTATTTCTGTGGGGGTTATAGGATTTTTAAAAGCTGTACATGGATTAAAATCAATATTACTAATAATGTCATGATTACTAAAATCATTATCTAAGTTTTTGTCTAAATTGTCAGTTAAGCTGGGTCCTATATTAATAGAAATATTATGAAAAACAGAGCATATTTCTTTCGTATCATATACGTATAGCTGGATCATTGCACATAACAAAGTCGGGCATACATTTATTATGCTTACTCGTACTCTTATCGAGACTTTCATTGATCAATCTCCATATTTTCCGTATGTTCCCTGATGCATTTCTAAATTTGGCCTCGAAATATTCTATTTTAACTTTTTAATTTTACCAGTCACCATATTTCTATACTTATTGTATTTATATTTTTTATAATCAATTGGATTTTTCAAGTACTTCTTATATGATTCACACTTTTTGTGCACATTTTGCGTAGCTCTTTAGTAAACCATGGGTTATTATACTTTTTACTCTTTACACATTGTTTGAAAGGAAAACATTTATTACAAATACAATTATACTGTCTTAAAAAACAGTCATAACTATAATTTGGATCGTTAGAGCATAAAGTCCAATTAGAGTTATATATTTCATGTATAAATTTCTCAATATTTTCCTCATTTATATCACGTAAAACAAAAAAATTTTCTTCATTTTTTATACACTGTTTTTTGGCAAATGGTCACTCACATCACTTAAAATTGTTCCGCACCAAGCTTCTTCTAAATTGTTCTTAAAAATATTATCCATTAAAGTACAAGACCTGTCAGTTATTCGGGTTGGACAATGAATCATTGAATATAAAAAATGAATCATCAATAAATCCCCAAAATCATTGACAGATTGGCAAGAGTTAACATCAAATAAATTAATATTAAAATCGCCCATAATATATATATCTTTATTTTCCTTATGAACAACATTCAAAGTATCTTCTAAAATATCTAAAAACAATTGCACTGGTTTATTTGGAGGCCGATACATAACACCAATTAAAACAAATTTTCTTTACTTTTTCAATTTCAATAAACATTGACTCAAAACATTCATTATTTACATCTAAATCCTTACGTTGTTTATATTTCAAGTTATCATTTAATAAAAGTCCTACACCTCCTCCTCTCTTACCTTGTCTTATATTCAATAAAAAATATATATAATTATCAAATTATAGAACGGGTCAGCCTGTTTGATCCAAATTTCAAATTGCACAACAATAGTATCTAAAAGCGAACATATTGTACTATAATTCTTATTTAAACTACGACAATTAATATGAAGGTAACTTGATGTACAATATACTTTAGAGTGAGAATTAAAAGTGTTTAAACATGAATTAAATTCCTCGGACGTATAACAATAACTATTTGACAAGAAATCATCTTTATCGTTAAGTTATTAGATATGAGATGGTTCAGCCAGAGAATTGTCACACATACAATATACCATGGTCTAGAGATAGACGGTCAGCTCTCTGCCTTCGCCTACAAACCGACTCTCGGCTATTTCGAACTTGACGCTTCGAAATCGAGTCACGTCCTTTGGTCGTTCTCGCTCCACAAACATACATAGGCCTAATCGGATTTGATTGAGTGATGTATGCTTATTATATTAAGAGGTGCTTACATTCGTGATCCACACGCGCGGTTCTAGAAGAAAAATTGGAGAAGGGGACATTTTGGTGGGGGGCTTGGGGGTTCTTGCATTTTATTTTACACTATTGCCTCGCTTAAATTCATCTGTAATCAAGAATGGGGGCTTGAAGAAATTGGGGTATTGAGCCTCCAGCCCCCCTCTAGAATCGCTACTTGTGATCCACAAGAGGGATTTGGCACGCATATCAAAACGTTTGGGTCACTGAACAGTGATTGTTTTATTAGCAAAAAATGTTCTATGCTGGAGAATGACGTAAAAAACACGTATTTTTGTTACATCTATTTCTATTCTGCTAAAAGAACCACCAATTTTGCCTAGATTGACCAGTATAATACGACAATGACTATCTCCCTTCTGGTTAACCAAACAAATTACACTTTCATTCTGATTTACTATTGTGTTTTATTTTTTAAAGTAGTCAATTTACTGCTATTTTCAGTTTGATTTCTGTGTTAAATCAACGGTTTGGGCGACAGAGCTTTATTACCATGTCACAATTTTGCATCCCGCCCTCTTCTAATTTTTAGTTTGAGAAGAAGAAAAAAAATGTATGTAATTTTATCTTTCTGACCGTATAAAAGTCGTTTTGATTGGTCAATGTTAACCCCGCGTCTCCAAGATGTAAGACCATCCGATCTTTGCCGAGCGAAAGTTTTTCGTGGTTTGAGAACTGTGTCGCCTATATAGTCTCTGTCACGGTCGACTTTACAATGCACAGTGGTGGAACGATACCGGCTGCACAGAGATACGGGATATGTAATATCTTGTGTGCACAGAGCATGACTGATTCATTTTCTTCAATTCCACTAGGGTCTCGACTAGGGTCCATTTAGCTCCAAACGTTTTGATATGGGGTATTTGATTATGTTAATGAAACAGTTTTATACATGTAGACTGAACCATATCGCTCAACTGCTACCCGGTCAGATATTTTAGTTCACTCGAAAAAATGAATAGGATAACCAAATAATAGGCCTATAGCTAGACAACAACAACAAAAAAATTCCTATAGCCTAATAGACAGTGGACAGCTAACCAACTGGGGAGAAAAACTATTTATATGATAGGGTGGGTTGGGAGTATGTACAACCCTGGTACAACATTATCTTTAAAAAACGTTTGTGACTAGACTCTAGATCCTCTTGTCACTGCTGCGTGGGAATTCCCAGTAATTATGACCCGGTAGCTTCTGAACTTATCCATAATGGAAAATACTCGAGAATAGAAAGTGTCTGGCTTTAATTTGTAGAAGGATACGTGCACTGAGGGGAATTTTATTTCCATGTACTATTAATGAAATGACGAGTGCATGACCTCGATGGATGGAAACCTTGCATTATAAAACCTAGGTAGTGAGGAGTGCAAAACATCATTAATCGACATGGTAACCATGTAGACGATGGCACATCATTAGATTGGCCCAGCAATTTGTTACATAGTGTTACGTGCTACGATCACCTGAACGGGTCAAATAATAATACACTGTATTGTGCTCACTTCCAGGTTTATAACTGGATTTTGCGCACTTCACATTTTGCCTGTCCACACACCTCGAACCAGCCATAAGGCGTAAGAAAAAAAGATGTTGTATTGCCCTTTGCGACCGACCTAAAAATCTTGAAATCTACGGTCGGCTTAAAAAAAAAGCATTCAAAACTGAGAAATATCAGCCCAAAGAGGAAGAAAAAAAGAAAAAAAAGAAGAGATTTCCGACCAACCGACCCATGTTTTGGCACCTAAAGGGGCAATACAATATCCTTTTTTTTTAGGCCTCATCGAGGGTCTCTTTCCAAAAACTGTATTTATTAGTACACTGTTTCCTCCTGCAGCTGGATTCGGCTTTCGCGGACGAATATGATCTACAGGCCAAGTTCACCGTTCGAATCGACTGTACCTAACCGTCCTTTTTTGTCTTTGTCTCGCTCCGCGCTATCATGGTATTCTAGACTGCGATCGGCTTTTATATGCTAAAATGCTACAGGATAACTGTTTCCAGGATGATGTACACGTTCCTCAGCATTATGATCGCGATACTGTAAATAATTTTATCAGAGCAGGAACCCTCATTTAGCTACTGATTGGTGAGTACTAATTCTATAAAATATATTTGTGTCTCGGTGGCTTTTCATAAGGGTTTAGAGAAATGTTTAAGGAGCTCCTTGCTAAATATGACTAAAATTACTTATTTTCCTGTATGCTTCACTAACATATTGGTGGCCTCCTTCTATAAAAGCAATCTGTCATCAGTGGCCAATTTCTCTTCCCATTTGGTAGACTTTATTAAGAATGCTGAGGTAGCAGTCGAGCTTCCACGTCTATCTTTTTGTCACTTTTGGTACTTTAGCTATATAATTTTCATAATAAACGAGACAGGGGGCAGAGGAGCAGAGGAGCAAGAGATAGCATCTCGACTACACAGTCATGTCATCACAGGAGTAAAGGAATTAATATGAGTATCGAGAGACGTATAGCGCTGTTCCTTCCAGCAATGCTCAAGCCTGGTTTTGAAGGCGTCTAATTCGGCCATGGTGGGAACCTCAACTAGTACACCTCAGGCAGAGAGTTCCAGTCATCAATCACTCTGTGAATAAATGTGTCCTTCCTTACATTATTTTGTCCTATACTTCGGCTTTGCAAGCTTGAATTAACCTATGCCCTCTTGTTATTGTGGCTGGTAGTTAGAAGAAGTGATCTGGGTTAAGTTTGTCATGATCATGATCTTGTACACCTGAATTATTTTTCCTCTCCATTTAAGCCTCGATCGTGTAAGGCTGGTGCTTCATCGTGGAGATGATCTTTGTTGCTCTCTTCTGAACTCTCTGAAAAGTGCATCTGAAATGTACCTGACGAGATTACATTTTCGTACTCATGCAAGGAGGGGTGCACTAGTTCCTTAAACAGCTTAGGAATGATAGATGTGTCATGGCACTGAAAGGCACGTCTGATGCTGATCAGAACCTTAAAGCTAGGTACTCAATACTTTTTTGTTCAAATTACACACTAATTATCTTTAAATCTCGACCAGAAGCCAAAAAGAAATTACAAAAACAACCTATTTCGTCTGTAAGTCAAAGCAAAATATTGATCTCGTACCTAGCTGGTCAGCATCACTATCTTCGGAGTTCCGTCCCTGTAGCTAAGCGTAGAAATGACTTACTCACTACCTTCGTGAAATCAATTCTTGTCTCCACCGTCATCGTCACTTGCTCCTAGGTGAACGGCAACCTTGACTAAGAGATTCTAAGCACCTTCACATTCACCAAGCATGAGCTCAACGATATAAATAATCAAGTGTCCTACTCTTGTCAAACTGATTATTGTTCCGTCATAGTGCCATCCGTTGTCATTTGTATTATACCACTTGTTTTTATATAATGTTTAATTTGTTTTTTGTTTTGGGGGTATTATTATCATTATTTTAACAATACATTTGTTCCAAAATTGATATATCCGGCTTCTGTAATTAGATGCTCTGTATATTCTA
The DNA here is from genome assembly GCA_037976565.1 of Mesocentrotus franciscanus. Classification (NCBI taxonomy): domain Eukaryota; kingdom Metazoa; phylum Echinodermata; class Echinoidea; order Camarodonta; family Strongylocentrotidae; genus Mesocentrotus; species Mesocentrotus franciscanus. The sequence continues at coordinate 12,633,450 of CP137668.1, forward strand.
ATGTCAAAATGGATAAATAATGGGAACTTAGAATTTGTGCAATACAGTACGATAGAAGATATACATACATGTACATTTTCTCATTTCTACGATTTTATTAAGAGATCTTAAATACAATAGCAATCTATCATTAGCTCTTAAAACATCACAAGTTTCCTCTATGTTTGTATTACAAAACATAGAGTCTTCTGTCTCATTACCTTTAGATACAATATTGCGCTTTGATTCACACATGATTAGTATCTTGGAATAATGAATTTAAAATAATTTGTCTTTTATACTGTTTTATAATAATATATCAACTAATTTTCAGCCAAATATTTGAGTGATCTTTTACTTCTGTTTTGCATAATTATGAACATTTTTTGTTTCCAAAGCTTTTACGACTTATTTATTTATCTTTTTTGCATTTCATAACTATTTTTATATTGTAAACATTGTGCAAATTTGTTTGCTTAGTAAATACACTTTTCAGGGGCGTACTACTTTGAGAACTAATAATATGAACCAGGGTTTTGAAAATATTTGCACAGCTCATAACAAAATCGTTATTGTGAGGGTTTTAAGTGCAATAACGCATGAACGTGGCCTTCGGAATCTTATTATGTAGACAAAGGGTGCGCATTTTTTTACACAATATATTTTTCTTTTTAATCTAGACATGTGTTAGAGAAGACCAGATGGCGATAACGATTATGATGATGGTGGTGGTGGTGATGTCGATGATGATAAGGATAATTTCCTGAAGATACAAAGTGCTGAATACTAATTTCGTCATGGCTCAAGCAATCTGAGAACTGAGTGCCAGTATAATTCACCTGTGGGTCAAAAGTGGCAAATGTAATAGTGTCTTACCAAAGTTACTGTAATGCCACGCCAGGGATTCAAACTCCTTGGCATGTGGTTCCTGCACGGTCTGGTGACATACCCTAATTACCTAAACCAAATACACTTCCAAACATAGAGGATCAAAATGTTCGGTTTGTTGGGTTATATATCTTCCGATATCATATTAATCAAGGCAACCCACTTCTGGATGTTTTTTTGTCGTTGCTATCCTGAACAATCAGACTGGAGAAACAATATTTATTGTCTTGACTACTTTCTTGAGTCACTTCACGTTAAGCCATCTATTTCATTTCATTTTACTACGGTAACTCGCTTCAGCCTGAAGGACTATTTTTCAGAGAGTCCGTGGGCACTATATCTTTAATACAATAATAAATGTTTAGCAAGAGTGTAACGACAGAGAGTATATAGCTATAAAGCTCGTGGATAACATAAATGAAGATAATAATAAATTAAGACAATTGTAAACTGACTACCATACTGTGTATATTTCGTCGCCAAATACATATACTTTGATGAGACACAAAATGTATTGAATATCATCTCATTTCTGGCCCCCAAAAGAGGCTTGGTGTCGGAACAAGTGCGACATTGCCAAATTTGAACTGTAAAATCAGAAGCATGATAACACTCCCTGAAATGGTATTTTTATCTATCACGATAGTGATCCTATTGTACATATCTGGCTGAAAGAAACAGAAAAATGAATGTGAACAAATAAACTGTATTGTGTCAGTTGAAGCGAATGTGGTAAGCATGGTTAACCATTTCCGCAGAGTTAAACCCACTTTGTTCGCATACGTTTAATAATAACTCGTGCATGATTTTATTTGGTTTGTGAATAGAAACGTCTGATATTATTTTTTTAGAAAGAGCGCAAAAGTCATTTCGAATTTCTTATTTATTGCAGTGGTCTATTGAAATTTGAGGAGAGGTGTTGTAACAACAATATAACAATAGTTCAATTCATATTTATTGTGAAAAAAGTATTGCAAAACACAGCGACGTTTGGTGAAATAGAGAGATTGGGAGAGAGAGAGAGAGAGGAGAGAAAGAGAGAGATATATATAAAGAGACGGAGAGAGAGAAGAAAAAAGAGCTATTGTAACTGATTACAAAGAGGAACTTGTAATAGAAATAGTGCATGAGGTGAAGTTGTGTCAACACTTTATTTTTATCAAGAAACATTGTCCCTACATAATATTATCTTCATGTATGAAAGAGTCATTTCATGCCTGTACAAGAGGTTGTTGTTGTTTTTTGTTGGGGAGAGCCCATAGACACCTTGTAGCTACATAATTTACCATTTATTTCTAAAGGTGGCTTCTTTTATTCTAAACAAATATTGTCAATGTTCCGTATTTAGCCAAGTTATAAAGATAGTAGCTCTCGTTAAATCTCGTCTGTCCTCACAGAACATCCCACTACACCGAGGGTCCACTAGACCAAGAGTTCAAAAAGGTCCTCGAGACCGAAACTGCCGGGGGTGTCGTCGTAGCGACCCTCAAGAAAACGGTCAGTAGGCCCGCGAGACCGATTTTCGATCTCTCGTAGGCCGTAGGTCTTGGTCTCTGGGAAATCTGTAACATTCATGTGGTTTCACTCAACTCAGTAACCTAATCAACTTTTATTACCACGTGATAGATAACTTAATACATTCCTTATTTTACCTACTGTATAAAAAGTAGATTAAAAATATTCAACAACAAAAGAACAGTCTGAGCAATTGACAGCAATGACTGTTCTAACGAGTGTTTGATTCTGTTGACCTATCACGCAAGTCCCGCGCGTCATTGTATTCAAATCATCACACGCCCTGTCTGTGGGGTCTAAGTTCAAATATTTCTTTAAAATTAACCATATTCCTTTCTCTCTCGCTCTCTCTCTCTCTCTCACACACACACACACATATGCGCACACACCCTCCACACAGCCTCCTCTTTATTATAATATCTTTCTCTTCTCCTCTATACCCCATCCTCCTTCCCTTTCGCTCTTCATCCGAGTCCGTAATTTGTTATTCGAGATGGATGTACATGATTGTATGCACCGGGGCTACAACATGCATCCTCGACAAACGCATAAATTGTAATACATGTTGCAGTGTCTCATGGCAACGTGTTTCAGGGCACTTCATTAGTTTAATTATGAAAACCATAAGTGCATAAGCATGGCTGAATTCGATGGTTGTTACCTTGGTTTATCAATGACAACGACACGCTATATACGCCAAAAAATGCCAAGGAATGATTGAGCTGACATCGGTTTTGATATTATCAATCAATGGCAAGGCATGTTGGTTGCAATCACCTGTGTATACAATACCCTTGGAAATTTTGGAATATAAGAATTGAGCCTATAGCCAGCTTTTGTACGAATAAAAGAGGAACTAGAGAAAGAACTTGCTTGTTTGGACAAAATATTGAGGTTGGAATTTCCAGTGTATTTTTCTTAGCTTCTTTTGTGTGTATACAGGTTTGTAAAATTATGGTAAAGCCCATTTGTATTACTGCTTCTAATCATAATCTTCTTTCTATCTTTCTTACAGACAAGGTTACAACTATACACTACACAAAATATACCAAACCCTAAGCATAAACGACATCGACCATGTGGAGCATAAGACACAAGAATTGGCTCTTCGCGGTGGCCTTTGGCTGTTGGTGCTTCCAGCCCGTCAAGGCACAGCAGAGTAAGCATATTGACACACCGGAAGTGCTTCTCTGCGACGAGCTGTGCGAATTCAGTGCATGGGCAATGCATGCCTACTGCGGCGAGCGCATGCTCAGTGACCTTCCTCTCCAGTGCAGAGATGTGAAGACCCTTGATGTCCGATTGAACGATATCCACAGTCTGAGGAGCGGTCTTTTGTCACAGTTTGAGAATCTTAAGTACCTGTTCTTGGTCGGGAACAACATGTCAGAAGTTGAGGACGGTGCCTTTGAAGGGTGTGAAGGGATCCAGTTTCTGTCCTGGGGAGGAAACAATTTTCCAAGGCTTACTCGAAGCAAGTTTGTCGGGTTGACAAGTTTGATGCACATGCTGATGGACAATTCCAACATCAGAGAAATCGAGACGGAAGCTTTCATAGAAACGCCACTCCTGAAGACGTTGGATCTGTCTGGGAATATATTCAGCTCACCTCCTTGCGATGTGCTTCATCCGCAGAATGTCCTCACTGACTTGTACCTGTCTGATAACTTTATCTCGATCCTACCTGAACGGTGTTTTTCGAGGTATCAGCATCTGACACGCCTGAAACTGAGCAATAATCCAATACGTCTCATCACGAACCTGGCTGCGTTCGAAGGTCTACATTCTTTGAAAAAGTTGGAGATGGACAACACGTCGCTGACTTCGCTACCAGTCGGATCTTTCCGCCATATCCATACTGTGACTGAATTCGTACTCTCAAGAAATATGATCAAAGTTCTGGAGGAGCGAGACTTTGCCACATTGCCCGAAGTGGAGATACTGCGTCTTGATCACAATCAGATCCACGTGATCCACCAGGGAACCTTCGTCGATCTTCAGAGCTTACGGCTCCTCGTCCTATCCAACAATAAGATCATGATGATTGGACTCCACACCTTCATTCCTGTAGAGACCACTTTAGAAGAACTTCATCTGGATGGTAACGAGCTGCGATCCATCCAGAACATCAGTGCTAGCAGCATTCGTTCCTTGAAAAACTTATCACTGGCGAGGAACCCTCTGGAATGCCATTGTCATCTTTCCACGTTCCGCCATTCTCCTTCCGGGATGGAACAAGGCGGCGCCAGTGTCACTTGCAGATCTAAAGGACTCGAGGTAAACATCTTTGAAACAACCTTAACAGACACCCCATGTCCTAAGTCGACACCAGGACCTGTCAATCCTCTGGCAAGGATAGGGCTCACCAAAAAACCTGCCGTGCCCATGGATGGTGAAACAACGGAACAGCTGGAAACCAACGAATTGTCGATGTCACAACAGAATATTTTCTACGTCCTTATTGCTCTCATGGTCTTGACTGCAATCTTGGGATGTTTACTCCTGGCTTGGTGGATTTTGATGGTAAAAATGAGGAAGAAAAACAGTAAACAGAATAGGGAAATCAATTATGTAAAGGTCACTCCTGGCAGTAAAGGAGTGGTTTAAATGCCTCTACGGATAAAATTAAAATTAAGCTTGTCAAACGCAGTAAAAAGCCTACAATCCTTTAAGCCTACAGCATTCATTTTTAAGTGTACATAATCATACTTAGAGATTTAAAACATTTTCTTTAGGTAATTTAAATAATGTCATAAATTATATCTATGGAAATGGCATTTCTCAAAACAATAGGTGGATACTTCTTCATTACTGATTCTTATTTAGATGTATTTACATGTATAGTGCACAGTGTGTGTGCGTGTGTGTGTGTGTGTGTGTAATTGGGTTTTACAGACGTGTATCAGTCTTATATGATTGACAGTGTATTCATTAGTTCTTTTATAAGTGAATGTTATCTAAAATTGATGAATTTCTTCATCGTTGTACATAACTATAACTTTTTAAATGGAAGCTTGTAAATGCAAATCAATGTGAAACATGTAACGAAATTGAGACGATTGATCATTTTTGTACTATTGTAAAATTATTCAGATTTACTGGAAAATTATATCTAGGATGATCTACTTTATGTTTGAAGAAGAAATAGTAATAAATATGGAAATGTTGTTAATTGGGTATAAAATAAAAAACCGAAGTTTGAATTGATCAATTTTATGATATATTTTGCACAGTTTACTGCGTACAATTATTATTTAAGAAACAGATTAAACAATGTGCAGCATAATAACAAAAGGCTGATCGGTGAATTCATTTTATCATTTAAGTCTTATCTGAAACACTCAGGAATTAAACAATTCAATGTCAAAGAAGTGAAGAAAATAATTGATATGTTGTAATTTCCAGCAAATATTCCATTGTTCACCTTTGATAAATATTGTTTGTGTTTAGTATATGTTTGTAAATATGTATATTAAACATGTAAATAAATCCTCATGAAAGAGGCAAAGAGAAAAAATATATAGAATGAATTATGCGGTATTTGATAAGTAGAGCTCTCAACATAATTATTAAGTCTTAATCATGGGTGTCGATCACGGGGGGATATATCCCCCAATATTTCAGGTGGGGATGGTCTGTACAATCATCCCCCAATAATTCACCATCAAAAAAAAATGAAGAGAACAATTAATGATGAGAGTCCGATGAGAGTAGTAAATGGTTATTACTCGCAAGATGACCATCAATATACACATTTTGCTATCTCATTTTCATAATACATACATATATAAATAGAAAACGAAGTAAATGAGACAACCGTATATGAGACAAGAATATATTGAATTCTCGCTCATACGGCTTCATCAGGAATTGATGAATTTATTCAATTTATTCAATCAACAGCATCATAGAAATGCAGTGCGCCAAATGCAAAGCCGCAGCGTTAAAAAGCAACGAGCTAAATGTTAAGCGTGAAGCGCAAAAGTGCAAAAAGAAGTATAGAGAGTGGGAGAGAGATAATGAGAGACAGAGAGGATAATAACCCAGGTAGCAAGCCCATGTGGGACCGACATGGGTCCCATATTCCCTGAAACATGGGCCCCATGTGGAAAACCATCTGAGGCCCTAAGGCATCTGCACCCAAGAAGCATATGGGACCCATATGGGTAAACCCATATAAAACCCATACCAAACTGGGCCCAAATGGGTATGCCCAGCTCATTCCCATCTGGAACCCATAAGGGCTGGCGCAGATAGATCCCATATGGGTTACTAAATATTGGCCCCATATGGGATACATTATATGGGTTCCATTTAATAGCCCAGATGGCACAAGTGACCCAGCTCATCCCCATATGGGCCCCATATGGGCTTGCTACCTGGGAAAAAGGGAAAAGGGGAAGAAACGGGCAGAAGAAAAAGGAAGGGGAAGAGAAAAGGAAGAAAGACAAGAGAAAGAGGGACATTCCAGCATTTCCTTCAGGGAACTGATGTGAATGGGCGATGAAAAAAGAGGTTGACTTTAAAGTAACCTACAATGAAATATTGCTCATGTTTATTTCTTACAAAATTACTTTGCGGGATCCCCCTCCCTAAATAGTCAGGTGGCTTAGTGAAATTATCGTTACTTCCCGGATAAAAGCACCATTTTTGGTACAGGGCTTCCTTAGGACCTTCTTAACGATATTAGGCTAGGAGCCCCCGGCAAAAATTTCAATTTAAGGGTGTGGGGCAGGGCGTCTTTTGGAGCCCCAAATGATTTTATAACATTGATTTGTTGTTGTACAAATGCCATTTTGGTACAGGGCTTCGTTAGGACCTACCGAACGATATTAGAGTAGGAGCCCCCGGCATGAATATCATATAAGGGTGTGAGGCGGGGCGTCGCCTCGTAGCCCCCGAATAATTTAGAAGGTAATATAACATTTATTTGTTGTTGTTCAAATGCCATTTTTGGTACAGGGCTTCCTTATGACCTACTGAACGATATTAGGGTAGGAACTCCCGGCAAGAATATCATATAAGGGTGTTGGGCAGGGGCGTCGCCTCGTAGCCCCCAAATGATTTAGAAGGTAATATAACATTTATTTGTTGTTGTACAAATGCCATTTTTGGTACAGGGCTTCATTAGGACCTACTGAACGATATTAGGGTAGGAGCCCCCGGCAAGAATATGATATAAGGGTGTGGGACAGGAGCGTCGCCTCGTAGTCCACAACTAATTTGTAAGGTAATGTAACATTGAGTTTTTGTTGTACAAACGCCATGGGGCCCCCAATCACACATATATGAATATTTATGCCGGGGGCTCCTACCCTTCCACCATTCAGCAGGTCCTAATAAAGCCCTGTACCAAAAATGGCGTTGTACAACAACAACTCAATGTTATATTACCTTCTAACTTATTTGGGGGCTACGAAGCGACGCCCCCGCCGAACACCCTTATATGATTTTCTTGCCGGGGGCTCCTACCCTAATATCGTTCAGTAGGTCATAAGGAAGACCTGTACCAAAAATGGCATTTGCACAACTACAAATAAATGTTATATTACCTTCTAAATTATTTGGGGCTACGAGGCGACGCCCCGCCCCACACCCTTATATGATATTCTTGCCGGGGTTCCTACCTAATATCGTTCAGTAGGTCCTAAGGAAGCCCTGTACCAAAATTGGCATTTGTACAACAACAAATCAATGTTATAAAATCAATTGGGCCCTGCCCCCACACCCTTAAATTGACATTTTTGCGGGGGCTCCTACCCTAATATCGTTTAGTAGGTCCTAAGGAAGCCGTGTACCAAAAATGGTGCTTTTATCCGGCAAGTAACGATAATCGATAAATTTGACGCTAAGCCACCTGACTAAAAAAGCTTAAGCATGGGTAATAGTAGGTATGAGGTTAATGCATGATCAGGAATTAGTTGAGTGGATGGAAAAGAAGTGAGAAATAAGCTGAAAGAAACATGGAAAATTGCCATGGAATGATGGAAGGCAATGTGAGACAGGCCCAACATGTTCTAAAACAAGTAATAATATTCAAGAATAGTTATGATTTCTTTCTGGTCAGGGCCTTAGGGGAATATTATGCTTATATTTTAGAGCGTATCTGGTATATAAGTATTATCTGGGTGAAGAAGGAGATAATGGAAGTTTTTTTTCACCAGGAAATAAAGAATTGTCTGTCTACATGAACCTTTCCTGGTTGCTTATTAATGCATTTGCCCACTGGTAACATAATACGTTCACAAGTTGATATCCCTCACCATTGGATTTTTGGGGGGTAATGTCTAAATTTCGTTTAAAAATAGATGATATCAGTCTGGTAGGCCTACACTGCAGGCAAGAGTCAGGACTAACATTTAGCATGTTATTCATTTTATTACAACTCTTATATTCTCTGAAATGTTATCTTTATTGAGGGTGACTTCAAAAAGTTAATAACTTGGAAGGGAGGGGGTGCAACCTGCCACACGCTTCTACCTCTTGGTTGCTTTGATCCATTGCCGAAAATATTTTGGCACCTATCATCCCCCAACCACGGATACAAATCGACACCCCTGGTCTTAATGCTCTATACATGTCTAAGTATGAAAAGTGGTACATGTAAAATATATATCTACATAAATAATAATAATAGTGGGTTTTTGTATAGCGCTCATGTCTGTCAAGACTTGACACTCCTGGCGCTCCACAACTATTACCCCGGCTTTAGCATGGCTGCCATTACGGCGCCCTAGCATTTCAAGGAATTAATTCCTGCCAGGTACCCATTTACATTACCTGGGTCAATACAGATTCCCGCTCAAAATATTTCGTGAACACTATTTCGTCCGTAATAGATATGGAAAGAAGGTTTATCCAGGTGGTTTACAACCACGGGCGGATCCAGCCGGCGGCAAGAGAGGGGGCCAGAGAGGGGGCCCAGTTCGTGGGAAAATATTTAGCGGCGACTCAACCAGCCCGTGAATAAGCGGGGGTAGTGACCACTAATTTTTTTTTGCTCAACGGGGGGACAGTGCTATTTTTTTTAACTCAACATCCACCCCTTGAGCCCCAGGGGAGGGGGCCCATCTTCTTCTTCTTTTTTTAAAAGGGTGTTTTTACCTTTTTTTGCCAGGGGAGGCCCCCCCCCGGATCCGCCACTGTTTACATCGCCTGTTATTGGGTAAACACCCGAACGGTGTCGAATTCCCCATGAGATTCCACTACTATGCGTCTTTAAACCCGAATTTTGAACTAAATCTTAAGCCCAGCTCATTTTCAAATTTTAGTAGAATTACGGACCAATTACTTGAAATGGATAAAGATGATAATATATCTTGAACAATATTTGAACCTTTGATATCGATGCAACTGTTGTAAATACTATACCAATGTCTTTCATTGTTTAAAAAAGTATTTTTCCATTTTCAATGTCAATTATCATAATTATAGCCTGCAAAAGAGCACTACGTGCAATTACAAACTCTCACCCCAGAACTCCCTCTGAACCGCTTTTTAGGAAATTAAATGTAATTACCATATTTCAAAAACATGAATTGCAAGTTGGATCATTTATGTATATGTACAATAATAATATGTTACCTTCTATTTTCGATAATATGTTCAAAATAACAAAGGATGTTCATCCACATTACACAAGACATGCTAATGATTTATACATTCCATTGTTAAAATACCATACTTCACGTAGATCACTAAAATATTCTGGAGTGATTACTTGGAATGCAATACCTACCGATATAAAAATGTGCCCATCTCTTGCCTTATTCAAACGAAAATACAAACATTATCTAATGAAGGAATCCTATGTTTAATTAGCCTGTACACACTTGTTTATGTACTACCCATTCTTTCTTTTCTTTTTACTTTGTATAAATATCTGCGGCCATTGGAGCCCAGCCTTTGAAAGGCCAATGGCCTCTGCTGGCTCCTCCATATTCTTTGTATTGTTTATATATTTGCTTGTATATATATATAATGTATTGTTGAATGTATTTTTTACGAGAATTGGAAATAAATGAATGAATGAATGTTGTATAGTTAAATAAAAATGCGAAGCCATAAAAGAGTCGGTTGTACTCATTTTCTTTGTGTCAAACTATCATCCAAAGAAAAAATTCAAGTCAGGCATATCATTAATTTTCCCATCAACGATTTGTTGATGCCTTATCTTTAAAAACAATGCCCCTTTTCAAATAGTTCATCATTTATATTCACGTTTTAACTTAAGGAGTTATACAAGTAATTTTCAGAATTGTATAGATATTTACCAATCAGTAAATGAGATGGGCTCAAAATATTAAAAGGAGCCTCAGAGCCACTGATTAATAGATTTTGGCCAACCTGGTTCCAGTTAGGAACAATATGGCAAAATACTGCTTTGTTGGCATGCACAGAACTAAAGAATATACGCCATGTTGTGACCACCTGAAACCAAGTTGGTCCTAGCGCTGTGTATAGATGGCTCTGGAGGAGCTCAGGAATAGCGCCAATTAATGATCTGAAGGGGCTGCATGTCCCTCTTTTATCGCAAGTAGACACTTCGAAATAATACACAAGTTCAATTTTTAGTATTGTAGTTAATGCCGGAGTGAATGTATCATACATGTGTCATAAATACCATATCCATGGCCCTTTGATTATATGTAAAACAAAAATCAACAATAGAACTGATGAGTGATCCACGATACCACTTTATCCCCCTCTCTCTCTCTCTCTCTCTCTCCCTTCTATATCTCCCTCCCCATCTTATATATATATATATATATCCCTCCCTCTCTCTCTCTCCCCTCTCTCTCTCTCTCTCTCTCTCTCTCTCTCTCCTCTCTCTCTCTCCCCTCTGTCTCTATCTCCTTCCCTCTCCCTCCCTCCCTCCCACTCCCCTCCCCCTATCTCTCTCTCTCTCTCACTCCCCCTTCTATATCTCCCTCCCCATCTTATTATATATCCCTCCCTCTCTCTCTCTCTCTCTCTCTCTCTCTCTCTCTCTCTCTCTTCTCTCTCCTCTCTCTGTCTCTATCTCCCTCCCCTCCCTCCCTCCCTCCCACTCCCCTCCCCTCTTTCTCTCTCTCTCTCTCTCTCTCTCCCTCTCTCACTATTTCTGATGTATTATATCGAACAGATAAAGTATTGAAATTAATATGTCAGTTATCCTCATGCTAAATAACTGTAAATAAAACTTGAAAATATCCAGGTTGAGGAGGATACGTGTACACATTAGTGATCCCTGAATCTGTATAAAATGTTGTAATCTAGGCAATAACCTATACCTTAGTGATGGTCAAATACCAAATATGAATAGGTGCGTAACTTGTCAACCCAGTGAGTATAACAAGTTTGATGTGCTGGGCATTTCCAACTATTATGATACTGGAGAATTGTCTAGCATGGCAAAAGCAATGCATTTCTTTACTATCTTCTTCCATTAGCATATTTTAATTATAGAAGTCTGAAGAATTTTTTAAGAATTTCAACTGTTATCTTCACAGTAAAGATTTCGAAATTTCTTTAATGGGTCTCACTGAAAACTGGCTCAGGGAGGATGATACATGTAGTATATAGTCTTTTATCCATTCAAAATTATACATTTCTTTCGCATAGCTGTAACGGTAAACGTGGCGGATGGTTGGCTTTTATATCAAGGATATATTAATTTTAAAAGGCGACATGATTTGGAAGTATTTAATGATGATCTTAAATCTGTTCATTGACGTATTTTGGAAAATTAAAAAGATCATAATTATAGCTGTCATATAAAGGTCACCAAGTTAACCTATTGTAAATGTTATGAACTCACTATAGAAATCTCCCTAGAGATAGTTATAAACGAAAGGAAGGACCGTTTTTTTTTACTCGGAGATTTTAACATTTAGTTGTGCCGAACCACTTATCATACCGCTTCATATCAGTTTTGCGGATACTTTATCAGGCGTTCAATTCAATTCAATTCAATTCAATTGAAATGTTTCTACTGTGGTGCTGTACGTGGTTTGGGAAAAGATGGGACTTCCCCTTTACACCCCAGTCACACCGCAAAACCGACTCCACGCCCATTTCAAACCGACCAATTCTAGCCCATACCTTGTAATGTAAGTATTTGTTCAGTCTGTTGTCGGTCTGGTGTCAGTCCCGTTTGTGTGACAGGGGTATAATGTTTTGAAAATATTAAACGTTGTCTTCGAGGTAGGCATGGCGGGTAATAAGATGGGGAAAACAAAATGATAGTTGTGCTTGTAAATAGAGGATAGAACAGAAAAGGGGGAGACTGACATAAATTGAGAAGTTGACAGTAATCTGTAACAGAGCCTTCAGATTGAATCACTTTTCAAAGATTCGGGGCTTAAAGCATCTTAAGAGACCTATATTTTCAGCAATACTCCGTCTGCACTTGAATGATAAGGTAAGTTCCAGATCGTAAGATCATATCAACTGTTATGTCTTTAATTTTTTGTTATATCTTTGTGCACTTTTACAACCCTATATCATGAGAATGGTAGGGTCTACAATGTAAACACGTAATCATGAATAATCCATAAAGTTGAGCACAAGATACGTTCAGAAACAATTATTATTATATTTATTAATTGGAGGAATATCAATTATCGATGAAAAAAGACATTCTGAAAAAAATCAGACTAAACGTTTGATTTTTCAGAACATTCAGGCGTTCTGAAAGAATCGCTATTGGGGTTATATTCTATCATTACATCAAAAAATAGCCAAAATAGAAAAAGAGGAAGTAATATACATAATTATGTGTATTCGTTCCCAAGCGACTTGTTTGGGGATGACCTCATCTGCTTCAGGGGTCCCTTGCGTTTTAATTGAAGTCCCAAATCAGCTCATAGTTTTTGTTCGGACACAAACATGATAAGGTTATTGATGGAGTTAAAGGGGGAAATCCCCTTGCATTACCGCCTTTTGAGGATATCAAATGTATTGATGTTGAAAGTATCAATGAGAATTAAACAGTTTTATATACTGTTCGAGTTCGTGGCGTGGCGTGGTAGTAAACACGTGTAAATAAGTAATACTCATCCCCTTTTATCTGGCTTATGCATTATGTAGGTTAGAAACGTATATATTTGGTTTAGTAAAATTTCGAAAAATAATGGGAGAAAATACATGTAATGGTTGGGAGTTTTCAGCTTATTTTAAATTTGTGGACCTGTTTTTACTTGTAAGATGCTCCATCAGTGGAAACAACATTAGTTTGAATAAGGAAGTTCATGCTTTAAAAACAAGGCGGACAGGGTTTTGGTTTTTAAATAAATGGAACAGGATGGTGATGCTTTTCTCCATCAGGATGGAGATTGATTAGCTCTAAACTTTAGTTTCGTTTCCATGCGGGGAGTTTGGTCACTTGAGCTCGTGAAAAATTGGCATAAAGTTCTATTTTAGAATGTGATGTAGTTGCTGAATGGAGTCTTAAATGCTGAGGGTATATATATATATTTATATTATTTTCTTTATGTTAAGACATATGTGATATACTAGCTGTTGGAGTCTAAACTGCCGATGGTATATATTTTTCTCTCGTTTTATTAAACAAAAACTCTGTTAGGTCTGCTTCGAAATTGAATGTCTAAGTTCACAGATTATAAAGCTTATTTGAAGTATATTATGTGGAAATATACCTGCACAATCTCCTTTATATTTTGCCTTTGCGTATATCCATTGAAGCAGCATCACATCTGAACAGTCACAGACTGTTTATTTTGTCATTATGATCGTTACCAAAACACTGCTCTTCATTGTGTTTCTTCGAAGCTAAGAACCTACCTTGCAATTTATCGTTCAAGTAATTACCCATGCCGATATCATGGATTCCTAAAGATACCGATAAGTGGCAATTGTTACACGTATGTTTAATATTTGTATTTCCTTATAGATTCCACTTCAAGATGTGGACCCTTTATCTTCCAAGAACCCTATTGGCCGTTGCCTTCGGATGCTGGCGTGTCTATCTCTCACAAGCGTGTACAACGACCTCTCGGTGCAGCGAGATATGTGAGTACAGCGACTGGGCCAAACATGCTGACTGCGGGGGACGCTATCTTGAAGATATCCCCCAGGTGTGCTGCGGGGTCAAGTCCTTAGATCTTCGACAGAATGACGTCCGAACTCTGCGAAAGGGAGCACTGAAAACCTTCACCAACCTCAAGTACATTTACCTGGATAGGAACAACATGTCTGTGGTCGGAAGGGAGCGTTTCAGGGATGTTCCAAACTGGAGCATTTATCGATGGGAGAGAATAACTTCCGGGGTCTTACAAGACGCATGTTAGAAGGGTTGGAGAAGGTCAAATACCTTATTATAAGCCGAGGGAAGTTAAAGCGCATAGATCGAGGCACATTCCTGGAAACTCCATCGCTCTTAACGCTTGATCTACAAGGAAACCAACTTTTGTCACCGCCATGTGAAGCCCTTCCTGCAAGAAACATCCTAAAGGTGCTCTTCCTTTCTCGCAACCACATTTCAGTAATTCCCAGATTGTGCTTCCAAAATTTGACCAAACTCGAACGTCTACATTTGAATGATAATCCGATTGGCGCTATCACCAACATCAATACCTTCCAGGGATTAAATTCCTTAAAGGAACTCAATCTGAGGAATACTTCCCTCTCCGCAATTCCTGTTGCCTTGTTCCGTGATATCCATACTACGACTACGCTCATCATGTCACAGAACTTGATCGAATCCCTGCACGAGCGTGACTTCATGGGCTTGCCGTACCTAACCACTCTCAACTTGGAATCCAACCGAATCGCCACTATCCACGAGAAGGCATTCAGTGGCCTGAACTTTCTCAAGTTTCTGGTCCTCTCGAACAACCGTATCGTATCCATCGGCCAAGGTGCACTTCGGCTGGTTGAAGGAACACTTCATGACCTTCACCTCCATGGCAATACACTTCCTGAGATCCAAAACATCAGTTCAAGCTTTGCGTCATTAGAGCGCATCTTTATTGCAGATAATCCTCTGGTCTGTACCTGTCAACTTGCACCACTTCGTCAATGGCTCCAGCTGAACAGAGATGTCCTGAGTTCGACAGAAGGAAATGCAACATGCACAATACCTGACACTGATCAAAACACTCCTATTCTTGAATCTAACCAGACATACCCGTGTTTGCAAACTACCCCAGGGACAATTTTACTGTCTGAACAAGAAAGAAGTACCGTTGATTTTGAGGCATCGACTTATGGCAGTTTTTCTGATAGCACCGGGAATGTCCCAGGTTTAGACCTGCCTCGTATGTTCCTGGTTACAGCAAGCACCATTTTCGTTGCTCTGGTTATTTTCATGGTATTCTTATTAATAGTATGTTTTAAAGCGCGTCGGCGAACAAAACTAGAAAAGGACAGAGAATCGGATATTATTTATGCCACTGTGGATGACAACTCCGTTGAAGAAATCCCACCACGTCTGCACAATTTAAGAATTTCTTACAACCCTGTCTATTCGACTCGCATTCGAAATCAAAATGACCGAACTTGTAGCACTTCATGTTCTTTGCGCAATGGCTCTAGGGGACTGTCTTCTCTTTCTCCGTCTCATCTAAGTCCAAACTCTGAAAGAAATCCACTAGTTCCAAGTGGTTCCTGCAGAAACGCAGGAAACACCAACTTTGACGACCCAACCAATCTAGGACTGGCAAGTGCCTCCCATAGTCAGTGTGATCATGGGACAGGCGAATCAATGAATATTTCGGCAGAAAGTGTTTCTAATGCAGATGGTGATGAGTACCTGATTAAAAACGATGTCGTCGTATCATCAAAGGAAGTCACAACTAAAAGCAAGTGTCCTAACCAAGTGAGCTTCAGTGGTGACTCTAGTAACAATGGAATAAATAACAGGAAGAACATTCGCGGTGGGGATGTTGGTTTCACACCGGATGGCGAAAATTCGGCAGATGGCGTTGGTGATAGAGGTTATTCGGTCGCAGAGATCTCATTTCATGAGCCTTTATTTGATCATATCCGTGGCTTGTCGACGAAAAGCAATCTTAATAAACATAAGCATGATGATGCTATTAACAACTCTCCAGAGGAAATTCTGGCAGGACCAGTATGGACCCAGGCGTCGACGAAAGGGAGCCTCAAGAGTGATCACAGAAACGATTTACAACAGGTAATGCTTTTATGCAATATATATATTATCTCTCTCTCTCTATCTATCTCTCTCTCTGTCTGTCTGTCTCTCTCTCTCTCTCCCTCCTTCTCATTATCTCTCTCCATCTTTCTCTCCCTCCCTATCCTTTCCTCATTCATGTGGGGACAAATTCTTTCAATATGAAATGTGTAAAGTCGTTTACAAGGAGCTCGAGGATCACTGACTCGAAGATCGCTCAATTTCATTTTTTTTTGGAATGCTGTGAATACAAAACTTCAAATGGATATTATCGTTCAAACCAAGTGACATTCAATCAGGGGCGGCCGAGCGACTTCCAAAGTGGGGGGGGGGGCACCAAGAAAAAAGGGCACTTTCTGGAAAAAAGGGCACCTACAAAGGGAAATCTCAAATCGAAAATATACAATTGTTTGACATTGGTATATACCCCTACATTGTGATTACATTATCAGGGATGATTTCAATATTTGTTTCACTTTATATACCATACAAGATATTGCTTAAGCATCATACTTTGTAGTTTAGTGTGATGGTCTTAAAATTTATTTGCGAGCGAAGCGAGCGAGGAAAATTTTAAAGATTTGTGAGGTCGCAGTGCGAAACATTACATCTTATAAAGAGGAAGAAAAAAACAATCATGATGGGGTTATAAGCACATTCTCATAACGGAAGACTGAAAAGACCTTTGATAAGTAACATAAGTATATCATCTATAGATACGTGTGAGCGTAGCTTGAAATTAGGGGCGCGTTTAATGATGAGAGGAAAAGGGGACACTTATCAGAAAAGAAAAGGTAGTATTTATCAGAGGTGAAAATGGGGCACTTCTTACACTCTCAAAAACAGGCACTCACCAGGGATGAAAAAGTTAGGCATTTGTCGACGGAAAAGGGGCCCCCATCAGATTTTGATATAGGGGCATTATAAGAGGTGAAAAGGGGCATTTATGAAAAGGGGATAGGTCCCTTATTAGAAAGGAAAAGGGGCACGTATCCTTGTTAAAAGGGAAATTATCCGAGGTGAACAGAGGCACTTACCGCACCTGAAAAGGGGCAGTGACCAGATATGAAAAGGGGCACTTATGTAAATGAAAAAGGGGCACTTATTTCTCGGTCAAATTCGTAAGCTTTTCATTCGTCTTGATACAAAGTTCATTCAAATTCGCGAAATAAAGCTGCCGGCGTGTAAATTTCATTCAAAATAACACTTTTTTCATTTGATTTACTTATTCGGTCAATGGATTTAGCACTTGTTTCATTCAATTTAACAACCGCTTACAAATGCGCAGTTTGCATTCATTTTCGTCGACAATGGCAAATCGGACGTCCGTACCATTCAATTTCACTTTGGGTCATTCTAAATAACAAAGTTTTCATTCATATTCGCCTATCTTTACAAACCTATGGTATACATGGTATATGCACATGTTTCTCATCTAAAATAAACAAATGAGTTATTGGTAATTGTGACTGTGATCACGATCGTGATTGTGATTCAGTGTGATGGTGATTCAGATTTTGATTGTGATTGTGATTCAGTGTGATGGTGATTCAGATTGTGATTGAACTGATACTCATAAATTGTTCTTAACATGTACAATACAGACTAAATATAATTTACACAAATATAAATGGCTTCAAAGAGATTACGAACATCGAATAAATTATCAAAAACAAAACCAAACAAGACATAAAAAATAAATCAATGTATAGAGTACTGATACCCCCACCATTATGGTACGCCACTCCAATAAATACAACTGTAGTCTGTAAACACACACTTTGAATGCACTTATATCATTGCATATTCATAAAAAGACACTCTTGCTTAGTTCCATGCTAATTCTATATTGATGTGGCTAGGTTATATCTACTTAACACATGATCGTTCAGTTGCTAAATAGTGATGATTTAGTGGGTATACACCCCTAGTGAGGACAAATAACATGTTTGTTGCTTACCAACCCATACAATTTGAAATGGATTTAGCATGGAAATAAGTTTGCGGGTTCTATATATGATCATACTGGGTAAGATTTACATGTTTAATTTGTCTGCAAAACGTGTGAAATTGCATGCAAAGAAACGAATGTGACTTCACGGAAGACGCTATTACGTAATCGCGAATCGTCTCGCTTTAAATTGAATGAAAATTTTACGAAAAAGAAACACGTTTTAATTAGAATGAAAATAAAATGTTTTTGAATGATCGTTTTTTGAATTTAAATGCTAAAAAACGAATTTGAACGAAAAATAACAGCCGCGGTGACAGAATCGGCGAAATTGAATGAACATAAAATGAATTTGTGTGGCCAACTTACGAAATTGACCGAGAAATCCTATAAAAGAAAATGTGCATTAGTTGAAAGAAAATGGGCACCGATCAGATTTTAAAGGGGGCATCTTCGGAGGTGAAGGGGGCACTTATCTGAAGTAAAAAGGAATATTTTCTCGTACTTGAAAAGGATCATTTACAAGAGAAGGGGCACTTATGAGAAGAGGAAAGGGCTCTTTTCTATGGGGAACTTATCATTAGGAAAAGGGGAACTTATTAGAAAGGAAAAGGGGCACATGTGAAAATATAAGGTGCGCTTATCCGAGTTAAAATGGGGGTAGTTATTAAAAGGGAAAGGGGCACTTCTTACAAAGGAAAAGGGGCACTGTCTTGTCAAAGTAAAAGAGGCACCTCTCAGATTTGAATAGTGCAATTATCAAAGGTGAAGGGGCACTTACTAGAGTTTAAAAGGGCACTTATGAGAATGGAAAATGGACACTTATTGCAAGGAAAATGGGAACTTGTCGAAGTAAAAGGGGCACGTGTCCAAATAAAAGCGGCACTTATCAGAGATGAAAGGGGAAGGGCACTTTACAAATTAATAAGGGCACTTGTGAAAGTAAAGGGGCACGATTCCTATGTAAAGGTGCACTTTTTCTATGTAAAGGGACTTTTGGGTGCTTGAAAAGTGGGAGGGCACTGTGCCCCTGCCCCGGAGCGCCGCCTCTGCATTCCATGATATATGGGTCCTTTTTATATTATACCTATTTCAGTCAGTTTATTTATTCAAAACGTTACTAAATACCCCATCTACATATTCTCGCCTCTAGTTTAGAATTGACACGGTCACATAGACTTTCGAAAAAATCAACCTGTGGCGATTTCAATATAGCGTTGCTCATCACATTTTGAAATGTGCGAAAATAACAATTACGGATAACGTAATCGTAAAGTAATTTTATGGGATATACAATATCTTATTGAGATTGCCCTTGAGCACATTTCTCGAAAATCTTTGTGATCGTGTTAGTTCAAATCAAATATTTTGTACGATTAATCTTTCTTTCTGATTTTCAGAACACATTTAACGGAAGGAGCTTGGTCCATGAAGAACTGTTTTGTACAACTCACAGGCAACTAATTACCACTGTCTAGTCAAGAAGGGGTTACACCGTTTGGTCATATACGCATCATTTAGTCCTATGAAAGTAGCTAGTCCTGCGTCCTATTGGTCCGACGCTGACATAATTATTTCCATTTAATGTCCCGTTGGGAGGAAACCGGCTGGGCCAAGGGTACACTGTCTTAACCGATACCCAGCTCTGTGGTATATTGGTGAAGGCTCTTGACTCTCAGACCCCTGGTTCGATCCTTGCTTGGTGCTGACATCCCTTTCACACGCATTTAATTTTGTCCTCTCTTCCCAGGTGTATAAAATGGGTACTTGGTGATGTTGGGGTAATGATAATTATAGGGGCTTGTGGAGGAGTGATACTTATACTGATTTGGCTACCCTAAAATAAGACTAAATCATCAATTAAACTCCAAGTCTATAACCCTAACCCTAACCGTAATCCTTCTGACCCTGGCCTAAACCTAACACTATTGGTTAGCATGTAGCCTACACGGCAAATGGCGTAAGACCAGAGGTGAACGACCATTTATCAACGGTTATTACGAGCTGTTTTCTCTCTCTCTCTCTCTCTCTCTCTCTCTCTCTCTCTGGCACCTAGCTTTTCCTTGTACCAATTAGGCCATAGTTTCAGTGATTGAGCAGTGCTGAAAAATTAATGAGAAAGAACCTGGTATCGATATCTCAAAGGCCCCCTCCCCAAAAAGAGAGAGAGAGAGAGAGGGGCGGGTGGGGAGGGTAGAGAGAAAAAGAGATATTGTTGTTTTGGTTGGATTTTTGTCGTTCAGTCAAATTTGACTATTTACGCCTAGTCTGGCTCTTTAGTTAAAGAGAGAGAAAGATAGACAGAGACAGATAAATAAGTAGAGAGAGAGGGGGGAGGACGGTCGATAACGCTCTATGCGCCTTCTTATAATGAAACAAATCCGTCACTTTATGAGGACATCAATTAATATGATTATTTTATTTACAAACAAACCCTTTAAACAAAGTGCATATTGATCTTCATGCATTTAATTGCATCTCGTTTACAAATCCTGAACTATACCCTGATGGCAAATAGTGTGCGAACGACCATAATTTGTACAAGTGTGTGGGGGTGGTAGTGGTAAGATTTAGGGATTTTCCCTAATTTTTTCTCATTATTTGTAACCTCCTTGTGTGCATTGCAACAAAGGTTTATGCTTGAATCATTAAGTGTCTCGTCTCTCTTGAAAAATCAATTAACCGAAAAACATCCCAATGTTGATAGAACTGCGAAGGTATATTGACATAATCCTTTATGTTTTATATGTTTTATTTGTTGAGCATTGGAACTGTTCATTTTTGTTATAGGCCTATCTATCGCTTCCCGGACTATAGTCTACCTCTCCCTTTGTATCCTTGGCAATTATTTAGATAATCGATAGCTTCGAGGAAAATGAAAGAAAGAAGAAGAAAGAAAAAAAACTCATTGCATTTCTATAACCTGTTTTAGGTAAAGAGAACGGGGGGAAACATCATTTAAATTGTCGAATGTTTCCTCTTTAGTCGACTTCTTTTTTTCTCACGAATTACCCGGGATTTTTTTTTTTTTTAATAATTATTTTTCGATGTTCTGCTTCCATGTTCCACGGGTGGCATTCATTTCCTGCCAATATCTTTGGGTATTTTGCTAAAATATACGCGACTAAACCTCAGGCTCCCGTCATTGTCCCTCTTTTTTCTATCTCTCCTTCTCTCTATCTCTACCCCCCTCTCCCACCCCCCTCTCTCTCTCTCTCTCTCTCTCTCTCTCTCTTTCTCCCTCTCCCTATTTCTCTCTATCTCTTTCTCTCAATTTTGTTATCGTTATCTTTTTTTCTCGTTATTTAGTTCAGTGGTATTTGAATTACAGATTGCTTCATATCAGTACACATTTTGCATATGAGACAAGCGATATTTTAATTTTTATCTCTCTCATCTCCTCTTTCCCTTTCAAATTCTGCTTAATATTTGGTTTCGATATTAGTGCAAATCTACATAAATTCGCAAATCTCGCAACTGTTTATAAGACAGACCTTAATTGTGCAATGTTGTTTGTTAAGTCCCTCTAAAGTGTTGGGAGCCCCAACTTCGCTAAAAAAATTGATGGCAAAATTTCACTTAAATTGTGTAATGATGTGAAAGAGGACGTCATTTAACACAGACTCTGCAAGGATTTTCAAAACAAATATGTTTGAAGACGAATAT
>CP137668.1:12656085-12676710 GCA_037976565.1 Mesocentrotus franciscanus
GTCATTCTAAATAACAAAGTCTTCATTCATATTCGCCTATCTTTACAAACCTATGGTATACATGGTATATGCACATGTTTCTCATCTAAAATAAACAAATGAGTTATTGGTAATTGTGACTGTGATCACGATCGTGATTGTGATTCAGTGTGATGGTGATTCAGATTTTGATTGTGATTGTGATTCAGTGTGATGGTGATTCAGATTTTGATTGTGATTGAACTGATACTCATAAATTGTTCTTAACATGTACAATACAGACTAAATATAATTTACACAAATATAAATGGCTTCAAAGAGATTACGAACATCGAATAAATTATCAAAAAAAAACCAAACAAGACATAAAAATAAATCAATGTATAGAGTACTGATACCCCCACCATTATGGTACGCCACTCCAATAAATACAACTGTAGTCTGTAAACACACACTTTGAATGCACTTATATCATTGCATATTCATAAAAAGACACTCTTGCTTAGTTCCATGCTAATTCTATATTGATGTGGCTAGGTTATATCTACTTAACACATGATCGTTCAGTTGCTAAATAGTGATGATTTAGTGGGTATACACCCCTAGTGAGGACAAATAACATGTTTGTTGCTTACCAACCCATACAATTTGAAATGGATTTAGCATGGAAATAAGTTTGCGGGGTTCTATATATGATCATACTGGGTAAGATTTACATGTTTAATTTGTCTGCAAAACGTGTGAAATTGCATGCAAAGAAACGAATGTGACTTCACGGAAGACGCTATTACGTAATCGCGAATCGTCTCGCTTTAAATTGAATGAAAATTTTACGAAAAAGAAACACGTTTTAATTAGAATGAAAATAAAATGTTTTTGAATGATCGTTTTTTGAATTTAAATGCTAAAAAACGAATTTGAACGAAAAATAACAGCCGCGGTGACAGAATCGGCGAAATTGAATGAACATAAAATGAATTTGTGTGGCCAACTTACGAAATTGACCGAGAAATCCTATAAAAGAAAATGTGCATTAGTTGCAAGAAAATGGGCACCGATCAGATTTTAAAGGGGGCATCTTCGGAGGTGAAGGGGGCACTTATCTGAAGTGAAAAGGAATATTTTCTCGTACTTGAAAAGGATCATTTACAAGAGAAGGGGCACTTATGAGAAGGGAAAAGGCTCTTTATGGGAACTTATCATTAGGAAAAGGGGAACTTATTAGAGATGAAAAGGGGCACATGTGAAAATATAAGGTGCGCTTATCCGAGTTAAAATGGGGGTAGTTATTAAAAGGGAAAGGGGCACTTCTTACAAAGGAAAAAGGGCACTGTCTTGTCAAAGTAAAAGAGGCACCTCTCAGATTTGAATAGTGCAATTATCAAAGGTGAAGGGGGCACTTACTAGAGTTTAAAAGGGGCACTTATGAGAATGGAAAATGGACACTTATTGCAAGGAAAATGGGAACTTGTCGAAGTAAAAGGGGCACGTGTCCAAATAAAAGCGGCACTTATCAGAGATGAAAGGGGAAGGGGCACTTTACAAATTAATAAGGGCACTTGTGAAAGTAAAAGGGCACTATTCCTATGTAAAAGGTGCACTTTCTATGTAAAAGGAAGACTTTTTTTATGCAGTTTGGAGTGTGGAAAGCACTGCTGGAGGGCACTGTGCCCCTCTGCCGTGCCATCTGCATGCCTCTGCATTCCATATGGGTCCTTTTTATATTATACCTATTTCAGTCAGTTTATTTATTCAAAACGTTACTAAATACCCCATCTACATATTCTCGCCTCTAGTTTAGAATTGACACGGTCACATAGACTTTCGAAAAAATCAACCTGTGGCGATTTCAATATAGCGTTGCTCATCACATTTTGAAATGTGCGAAAATAACAATTACGGATAACGTAATCGTAAAGTAATTTTATGGGATATACAATATCTTATTGAGATTGCCCTTGAGCACATTTCTCGAAAATCTTTGTGATCGTGTTAGTTCAAATCAAATATTTTGTACGATTAATCTTTCTTTCTGATTTTCAGAACACATTTAACGGAAGGAGCTTGGTCCATGAAGAACTGTTTTGTACAACTCACAGGCAACTAATTACCACTGTCTAGTCAAGAAGGGGTTACACCCGTTTGGTCATATACGCATCATTTAGTCCTATGAAAGTAGCTAGTCCTGCGTCCTATTGGTCCGACGCTGACATAATTATTTCCATTTAATGTCCCGTTGGGAGGAAACCGGCTGGGCCAAGGGTACACTGTCTTAACCGATACCCAGCTCTGTGGTATATTGGTGAAGGCTCTTGACTCTCAGACCCCTGGTTCGATCCTTGCTTGGTGCTGACATCCCTTTCACACGCATTTAATTTTGTCCTCTCTTCCCAGGTGTATAAAATGGGTACTTGGTGATGTTGGGGTAATGATAATTATAGGGGCTTGTAGGAGGAGTGATACTTATACTGATTTGGCTACCCTAAAATAAGACTAAATCATCAATTAAACTCCAAGTCTATAACCCTAACCCTAACCGTAATCCTTCTGACCCTGGCCTAAACCCTAACACTATTGGTTAGCATGTAGCCTACACGGCAAATGGCGTAAGACCAGAGGTGAACGACCATTTATCAACGGTTATTACGAGCTGTTTTCTCTCTCTCTCTCTCTCTCTCTCTCTCTCACGGCACCTAGCTTTTCCCTTGTACCAATTAGGCCATAGTTTCAGTGATTGAGCAGTGCTGAAAAAATTAATGAGAAAGAACCTGGTATCGATATCTCAAAAGGCCCCCCCCCCAAAAAAAAGAGAGAGAGAGAGAGAGAGAGGGGGGTGGGGAGGGTAGAGAGAAAAAGAGATATTGTTGTTTTTGGTTGGATTTTTGTCGTTCAGTCAAATTTGACTATTTACGCCTAGTCTGGCTCTTTAGTTAAAGAGAGAGAGAAAGATAGACAGAGACAGATAAATAAGTAGAGAGAGAGAGGGGGAGGACGGTCGATAACGCTCTATGCGCCTTCTTATAATGAAACAAATCCGTCACTTTATGAGGGACATCAATTAATATGATTATTTTATTTACAAACAAACCCTTTAAACAAAGTGCATATTGATCTTCATGCATTTAATTGCATCTCGTTTACAAATCCTGAACTATACCCTGATGGCAAATAGTGTGCGAACGACCATAATTTGTACAAGTGTGTGGGGTGGTAGTGGTAAGATTTAGGGATTTTCCTAATTTTTTCTCATTATTTGTAACCTCCTTGTGTGCATTGCAACAAAGGTTTATGCTTGAATCATTAAGTGTCGTCTCTCTTGAAAAATCAATTAACCGAAAAACATCCAATGTTGATAGAACTGCGAAGGTATATTGATATAATCCTTTATGTTTTATATGTTTTATTTGTTGAGCATTGGAACTGTTCATTTTTGTTATAGGCCTATCTATCGCTTCCCGGACTATAGTCTACCTCTCCCTTTTGTATCCTTGGCAATTATTTAGATAATCGATAGCTTCGAGGGAAAATGAAAGAAAGAAGAAAGAAAAAAAAAACTCATTGCATTTCTATAACCTGTTTTAGGTAAAGAGAACGGGGGGAAACATCATTTAAATTGTCGAATGTTTCCTCTTTAGTCGACTTCTTTTTTTCTCACGAATTACCCGGGATTTTTTTTTTTTTTAATAATTATTTTTCGATGTTCTGCTTCCATGTTCCACGGAGTGGCATTCATTTCCTGCCAATATCTTTGGGTATTTTGCTAAAATATACGCGACTAAACCTCAGGCTCCCCGTCATTGTCCCTCTTTTTTTCTATCTCTCCTTCTCTCTATCTCTACCCCCCCTCTCCCACCCCCTCTCTCTCTCTCTCTCTCTCTCTCTCTTTCTCCCTCTCCCTATTTCTCTCTATCTCTTTCTCTCAATTTTGTTATCGTTATCTTTTTTTCTCGTTATTTAGTTCAGTGGTATTTGAATTACAGATTGCTTCATATCAGTACACATTTTGCATATGAGACAAGCGATATTTTAATTTTTATCTCTCTCATCTCCTCTTTCCTTTCAAATTCTGCTTAATATTTGGTTTCGATATTAGTGCAAATCTACATAAATTCGCAAATCTCGCAACTGTTTATAAGACAGACCTTAATTGTGCAATGTTGTTTGTTAAAGTCCCTCTAAAGTGTTGGGAGCCCCAACTTCGCTAAAAAAAAATTGATGGCAAAATTTCACTTAAATTGTGTAATGATGTGAAAGAGGACGTCATTTAACACAGACTCTGCAAGGATTTTCAAAACAAATATGTTTGAAGACGAATATTGATGAAGGAATACGAAACTTGGGTTTTTGTTACGCAGAAAACCTAAATTTTGTTAAATGACATCCTCTTTCACTTCATTGAACAATTGAAGTGAATTTTGCCATCAAATTTGTTGGGCTCCCAACACTTTAGAGAGGCTTTAAGATTTTGAAAATGCTTGAAGAGTAGGCCTAAATTAAAATTCAGTGTCACGTCATTTTCTTTCCCTTTTTCAGCCAATTGTGGCGTGCGGGGAAAGGAGAATTTTCTCTAATGTCTTTGTGCAGAAAATTGTATATAATGATTGCTCGCTTGAAGCAATTGTTAAAATTGTTTTTAGAATATATTATAAACGTTTGGTGTACATAAGAAGTACCACAGAAGAAATGTTGTTGATGAATGTAACATCAAGATAAAGCACTCGATGACGAACACGATATTGTTATTTTTGTACAGAGATGTTTTGAATTTCTACTCAGAGCGGTTTTGATTTTGTTTCGTATTGGGCTATTTCGTATTTTTTTTCCAATATACACAGATAGCATAATTGATTGCCAAACAAATGTAACCGGAGGATTGGGATTCTCCCAGAATAAAATCGTAGTTTTTAAAATGAAAAGTGACTGTTTTGTTTGGTTCATTGTGGTACCTGTGGTAATTGTTTTTCTACAAAAACATCAATTGAGTAGTGGGCCCATGTCATAGTGGTCTCGTAGTCTTGGGTAAAGCCTAAGCTAATTTGTTCCGTATGTTACCGACCACCTCCGAAATTCTGGTTAATCCGATAAATCCATTAAACATTGGATATGACCAAATATCGAGTAGGAAGGTACTTTTGAAGTGAATTCATGTCCATGATACCATCAGTCTCGGGAATGTACAGGACACCAAATGAAGAAGAAAAAAAACTTGCCCTCTTATTACTCAGTGCTTCTGATATCTCTCTTTCTTCCTCCTCCTACTCCATCCAAGCCCCTCCTCATCTTTTGCTCTCTCTCTCTCTCTCTTTCTTTCATTGTATATTTCTCTCTATATATAATTCTTTCATTCTTCCTCTCTCTTTCTCTGTCTCTCTCTCTCTCTCTCTGTCTCTCTCTCTCACACTACTTTTCTCTTTGTAAATCTGTATCTTTATCCAATCCTCTTTTCTTAGTAACCCGTCATATCTCCAGTCCCAACTCAACACTCATGAACAGACCAAAACAAACAAACATTAATTTGAACCTTCAATGACAAAATGGACAAGTCTGCAGCAGTACAAATAAATTTATAGTAATTTAATTTATAATGGACAAAAAGTTGTGACTTGCAATAATCTAATTTCTATATTCTCAATTTAAGAAAGAAAAAAAAAAGATCCCAACCACCACAAATATATTCTCTTTTGGAAAAGTTTCTTAATCAAGAAACCATATGTAAAAACAAACTTTCGTACATCACACGATTTAACTGGACAGTGAAAAGAAATTCGAAAATACAAGCAAAGCTTTCAAAATATGAACAAGACATACAAATGAAAGCTAAATAGTCCAATTTTGTGTCAATTTTACAAGTTGCATAAATGCATTTTGCAATCTGTATGCTTTTTATGCTAACTGGAACTCATAAGTACTATGAATTCTGGAAAATTCACAATATCAGGCAAATAATATGCTCCTTATAAGGCACATGTAAATATTGGGTTTGTAATTCTAAGGTATCATTTCATATCAGTAACAGAAATTCTTTGAATAGAACAGGGATTGTGTGACAAATCATAATTTGTAGTATTTTTAAAACTTCTTAAGAATATAGGTCTCATGTGTTAACTTCACAACAGATACAATGTCTGTAGCATTTCATGCCCACGATGAAGGCTTTACAAAAAGAACTTTACAAAATATGAAAGAGGAACAAACTTCTCACACATTATTCAGACATTGAATATTTTTCATGAACATCATGTCAAAAAATATTTAGAATAAGTCACAAAGTCTTACTTGTACTTCATTTTATCTAGCATGATTTTAAATCATAAAAACATGCAAGAATAGCAAATAGATGCATTTTCATATAATGTGCCACTTCTGATAACGATCAATATTGCACCAGAGAAATGATGGACAAAAACCAATTCCCATGACACAACGGTGATCATTTTTTTAGTGCCTATATGATCAAAACATACAAAAATTGGTGAAGATTTGATTCAAGATTGATATAAACATCCTTCCTTTGTCTGTAGTTCCTGAGAAACATATACAATCAAACTGTAAATCTCTTTTGACAGCATATTCTTATTTAGCAGAAATACAGACAGATTTCATGACTACTGTCTGAGGAGGCCTCATGTCACAATATCACAACACCGTCATTGATTGAATCTATGAAATCATGGTCAAGCACGGAAAGGGCGTTGCTACTCGCAAAATGAACTAGAACTGAACTACAAAATGTTTGAGCAATGAGCCTGCTTGGGATACTACAACTATGGAATGATGTTCCAGGTTTTGATGTACTCTACACTTTTACGCATCTATTACACAATCGCAAAGACTTTCGAAAAATCAACCTAAGGCAATTTCAATAGCCTCATCCTTCTCCTTTTCGTAATATGTGAGTATTACAACAAAGTATTATGTAATCTAAACAGTATTTCTATGGGAAATTCAATAGGGTATTGAAATTGCCTCTGATTATATTTTTCGAAAGTAGTTGTGACCATGTTCCAAATTATTGGGACTATTCTGACTACAACCCCCTATTCTCTAAATCTTTAACCTTGTAGATTCGGACGAGCCAGTGCTCGGTGGTATACGCTTCCTCCAAGACGTCCAGCTCAAAATCTTTGTTTCCGATCTCTGTGTTGCGCACCCTGTCGTATCCAGTGGGCTTGCCTGGAAGTGATATGAGAGAAATAGGAAACAATTTGATGAAAGAAATACATGACAGAACATTACATGACACTTCTACTGACAACGCTCAAAAAGAAGGTCAAGGTGCCCAGGACCTCAAAGTGCCTATCAAATATGTTCCAGTTCATTCTATTCCGATACCTTTCATAAGAAATCTTACAATTATATTTTCAATCATTTAACCACCATGTGTTATCCTGTAACACAATCTATGACTCGACAAAAGAACATCTTATGCAGATGAACAAATAGATTGTACTTCTCAAGGGCTTCTTGTAAACCAACCTGGACTTATATATTTAAATCATTTTTGCCTGACAGTGCACTGATGGAGTATACTTTTATGAGGATCCTTATTTCATTTACCAAAGCTCTTTCTCCCGTTTCAAAGGCATATTCACCATGGAATCCTGAACACGTTTTCTACAAAAAGTACCACCACTTTTCCAGGCTTCCTTATATTCTTATCAAGTTAGATGTCACACATCTTTTTCAATGTAGGTTTCTCTGATTCACAACAAAATGCACATTTTTATCAAGCACATTATCTATTCGAATCAAAGAAAACCGTTCCAAGATTGCTGGAATTGATTTAGCGAGATGAAAAAAGGCCTGACCCACTGACACTAGGTTGGCCAGAGTGTTACTCGCACAAAAATGTGGTACAGAAAAGGCTGAATCACTAGACCAAAATGCGTAACAAGGAATGGACTAATTTCTCATGAGATAAAATTGGTCACTACCTACCATATATTTCTTTTTTCTTTTCTTCATCACTTTACAATGTTCATATTAAAGTGCTCAAGAGCTTTAAGATGAGGTGAAGTCTAAATTAGTTAAAGTACAGTCTAATTTTACTTGTATTGCTTCTGGTTACAATATCATCAAAATTCAAATGGTTACAATGTATTCAAAATAACAAATAGGGGAGAAGTTTTTTGATATCACAATAGTGTTTATTAGTGGTTAATATTTACTTCTTCCATGGACACTATTCAATTCTGCTAAAAAACAGTTAGTGATGAATCACTCGCCAAACAATAGGCACACACTAAATCCTTACGATGGCACGTTTCCAAACATGGATGAAAAATATGATTTCATGAGTTTATAATTAAGTTTCGTGTTTTTAATGTTCTGCTTGGTACAGTCAGTGCATCAATTGGATATCAAACCTCACATTTATGAGCCAGCTTTGAATTTTAAGGTGAAAGACAAGCTTTCCTAAATCAGAGTTTCCACAGAAATATGAGAACCAAATTCCATGACTTTCCATGACCTATTTTTGGCTTTTTCTATGACCAGATAAGTACCAGTTTGGTAAGTTTGGTATGGTTTGCGACATGCAAGCAGAGTAGGTATACCACATCCATTTATCAATTCAAACTGGAAGGCTGCCATATAGAAACTCACAGCCCACACCAAAGATCACTTTACATAACTTTCCATTACTTGGAAGATTCTTTTCATTTTCCATGACTTTCCAGGGATTTTTTTCATGACCGTGAAAACCAGCTTAGTCCACATATATTTGATAATACAATATTAGAAGTAGCAAAGATTATCCACATTTGGGCAGATTATACATCGTACAGCACTGTAAGAGTGAAAGAGAGAAGATCATACCTGCTTCGGTGTAGACTCTGCCGAAGCGATAGTAACACATCTTGTACATGAGGCAGTTGAGTAGAGTAGGTGAACCGTCTCTATCAATACGGAACTCTCCATGTGGTGTGTAATAGTCCGATTCTAATGCGTAAAGATAATAATACATTCTCTGTTACCACTGTTATATTCTTTTTTTCCTCACTGATCATTTGAACCAACTGAAATATACTTGCTTGAAATAATACTCTCTTTGTTCAAGATCATGTTCCTAAACTAGCTCTTAAAAATACTTTCAGTTCTGAGGCTATTGTCAGCATTGCATTTGAAATTCTAGAGATCCTAACAAAACTGAACATTTAAGAGTACATGTATTTTAATCTACACATTTCTTACAGAAATAAATGCATGTTCTTTACAAAGTGTTTTTTTTTTTCCTCAGTGAAATTCTTATATTTCATTGCTTACTCCTGTTTTCACATTAGGTCATACATGCTTACCGGTACACAGGTGGTTGCTGAAATGAATATATTAGGAAGCTAACATTTCTAGAATATCACTGTGACATAGCAATTCTATGTTGCATTCAATGAGGAAACTCAAGCTAGCCCTAAAGAAACATATCGTATATATCAATACAAACCACTACAAAAATTTCATGGGCATTTTCATTGATGATTCACGACTGTAGTATTTTTTTTTAACCTTTTATATGTTTGCCTTCTTCTGTACTGCCTCCAATACGGACCATCCACAGGAATTTGTTGATATCTGGAAATGAAAAGATGCAAACACAAAGTTGGTAAATAAGTTGCCATCCTTGAGGCTATGATGAAATCACACACAAAAACAGGCAAAATTTGTTTTCCCACATACATCAAGCTAAATGAACATGTTTAACTTTCTCAATCCCATGCCTACTGACCAATCACAGCCAAAATTAGGAATCTTGCAAGGCAAAATTAGGAATAGAGTCTCTTTTGTATACTTTTTACACAGAAGTTTTCAGAAAGAGAGAGGTATCTAGGGTTCACAATAGTAGTTTGAGGGCCAAAAAATAGGAATGGTGGGCAGCTGAGCAATCCTAATCATTTTAAAGTGACTCAGTAGTATTGCCTCAGATTAATTTTTTTTGTTTTAACAGTTTTTATAACACTACAGTCTATTGGGGAAAATGAGTATGGTAAAACTGGTCACTCAAAATTTTTACTTTTTTGAGGCACTTCATGATCATTTTGAAGTGCAATCACAGACACTGATAACACATAGGGCCATGCATCTCAGATTTAACATTGTTAAACGATGCCTTTTAAAGTTAACTTTACCCAAAATATGTGCAAAATCAAAATGAGAACTGTAACAACGACCAATTGCCTTGTAATGCACACCACTATAAAGGAATTACGAATGCAATCTGATTAATCTCACCATCTGAAGAGTATCCAATAAGTCCACCAAAGATGACGAGAACGTAGTCCACATCCAGCTCTCTCATGATCTCATAGGCATGATCCTCTGGTGACGCCATAGCCTGTATTATAGATAGAAGAAAAGGAATATGCCATGTTAAATGGAAAACTGAGGACAGCTCAATGGATCAGGGGACCACAGGATCCCTGATCAAAAGACACAGCACGACTAACCTTTCTGTAAGACTTGAAATCTTCTTTTAGACTGACATTACTGCCAAAGTTACCCTGGTTTTGGACTTAAAAGTATATTGTTGTTTGGTTGGCAGAAGGGCATGAACACATTTTCCATCAAATTCTGATAAAGCAAGAAGTTATTGCTGTTTTGACGAAGTAACAAGCTACTGCTGTTCATAATTTGGGCAATTCAAGGATTTAAAGATAAAGACCAGTTCTGGTCATGCGATTGCATTGTGAAAGAAACGTTGTGGAATTGATCAGAAAAGGTTGATCATCTAGCATATAAGTATTGGTGTGTACTGCAAGGTTCTGGAATCATCAAAATGATAAGAAATTTGGCCCAGTCTTGGTAAAGTTACAAGCACTGTACACAGAAAGATGTATATGGGACTATACGCGACCACGTGCGCGATATCTATTTGGTCCCAATAGATATAATAATTCACCAAATATATCAATTAGTAGGCGGTTTCCTGACTTTCCCGGCAAAATTTGTATCATCATGTATTAGTCAAAACATATTCTTTCACATGATTGGTAATGAGAGCTTCCATTTCATTTTTTTGAGAGAGGGGCGTTTCCAAAACTGGTCTTTACCTTTAAGTGTGTTGCACAAGTGTAATCAAAGAAAGTTAAAAATTTGGAATGTGTTTTTTCTTGATTTTTTTTCTCTATTTGTTCAAGCATTCATTCAGGCCCATGCTTTCTATACATCGTAAAGTGTGATTAACATTGAAATGAGGCAAGGTTAGAGTCCATCAATAAATTAGGGTATGGAAAAACTGAAAATCTCCTAGCAGAAGGCGAACAGGGGGGAATGATCACATAAGACTTGCAATATGGACTTACCTGGCCCACACGTGATATGTGAGTATTGTTCCACGTATTATTGTCCACTAATATTGTCCGATTAGCCATGGCCGTTATCTGATACCCATAATCCCACCAGGACATCACCTTTGCATCCTACAAAGAACATAAACAAAAGAAACAAGCATGTTGGTTACTTGAATAGCACATTTTGTCTACTTGTTTCCCACTTGTCCTCAACGGTTTTCAACTTTTTATCAAATTGTCCTTGCGTTATTTTCAACTGATTATGAACTTGCTTTCATTTTTGTTTTCAACTTGTATTCAACTTGTATTCAACCTGTATTCAACTTGAATTCAACATGTATTCAACCTGTATTCAACCTGTATTCAACTTGTATTCAACCTGTATTCAACCTGTATTCAACATGTATTCAACTTGTATTCAACTTGTATTCAACCTGTTCTCAACAGGCATTCAAATTTTCAGCATTATTGATTAAGTATTTTGTTACTTGTATGATGTCAGTTCAGAGGAATATAATTTTTGGCCTTTAATAAAGGCTAAACAAGACAGATTTTTTACATATGTCTTTACAACATCAACCACAGAAACTGCTAAGTGACAAACTAATATTAACCTAATGCTATTGGAGACCTGGGCCCCGTTGCATAAAACTTACCATTGATGGTAACTTTGCCATCAATGGCAACTACCATGGTAACATGGCTCAACAGCCAATCAAAATCAAGGTTTCCAGGTGTCTCCTGTATTACAGTCTATTGGAATGAGAGAATTCGGTTGACAGTGGGGTAAGTACTCATTGAACGCGATAAATTGTTGTTCACATCTTTCTCAAAAGTTTATAATGAACAACATAAATAACAGAATCAAGGGTTGTCAGAATATTAATGTAAATTGGTTGAATAACCCATTCCGAGATGGTGTATCTTACCTCACGTGTGTTTTGTCGGAGCCAGTAGTAAGCTTCACGGAAGTCATCAAAGATGATCCTGCCGCCGTCTCCGGCCCTCGCCGACAGGACGATGGAAGGAGAAGAGTAAGCCTCAGATGTAACCCAGGTACAATGGAAGGTGTAGGTGATGAGGAAGAAAGTCATGAGTAGAATGACGGCTGATGCAACCTATTGAAAAATAAATAAACAAATTAAATAAATACATTAAAAATGATAAATAAATAAATAAAACATATTGAGATATATTCGACACAAGGGCACAGGGCTATTGCCCCTAAAGATGTAAGCCAGTTACAGTAGATGGTATAGGTGAAGAGGATGAAAGTCATAAGTAGAATGACAGCAGATGTAATCTGTTGAGATGAAATGAAGTTAGGGTTAATATTACACAAGGTCATCAGGTCAAAGGTCATGAGGAAGAAGGTCATAAGTAGAATAATGGATGTTGCAACCTGTTGATATAAAATCACATCAACATAAATATTACACAATGGTTATAGCCATTAAAAGAAACTTGGGCACAACACAGTATCATACATATAAGAGGCATTAAATATTTATCTAAAACTAACAAACTTACAGCACACCTTGGAGGTCCTTGAATAAAGGCAGATTGCAAATAAAGGTGAAATAAATGATGCACCACTTCTCCAACAAAACATCAACTCTACCATGCATATTCTAAGATATTCCTGACATAGCTCATATTACTGGAGTAGGTGAGAGGAGAAAGGTGAAATACCTTAACGTGTCGCTTCTTTATTCAATAGCCAAAAGAATATGGATGAGAAGATGAAACAATTCCTGAAAATTACAGAAAATTGCAAGTTTTGTCAACACAGTTACAGTGACATGCTGTGACAAAGAAAATTGGCACTGATAAAAAAGCATTTACTAATAAATTTAAATTTCATACATGAACAAGCAGCTCAAAGAGTGAAGAGAGGTTTCTAAGCTTACCTCATTCTTGATAGGGTAAGTGTTATCACTGTACTCTTTCTTGGAGGATTTCTTCTCAGGTTTGGTGATGTCCAGGTTCTTCATGTAGATGGAGAGGACCGATGAGATCCCGATACCGGACAGGATGCACATGACGGGTGCGAGCACCAACATCAGACGCACCATCACACCCTGCGAGAATTCGAACATGAAACTAGAATGTCAGCCAAATGCTGGAATGAAAGGCTAATATTTGTACATGTAGGAAGGGGGACACTGGAAACATGAAGGAGAATCTCAGTGGAAGTTTTCAATGTAAGGCCAATATTTGCAAATACAGGGGGAAGGGTAGGGGAAGGGGAGGGGCCAATGTCTTGGTAATATCTAGGCGAAAAGGACTGATGAGATGCCACTACCCGACAGGATGAACATGACTGGTGCAAGTATCAACATCAGATGCACCATCACATGGAAAGTGTGATGTGAAAACATTTAAACAATACCAACTGCAAAATGTCTATATCAACCAATCAAATCCTATGATTTAAGTAGCTTATATCAGCTCTTGTTACATGTTATTGTTCAACATGTTTTGTGCAACAGGGTCCAGACAGACAGGTTGATACTCACTGAGAAATAAAGACTGGTGACACCATAGAGGATGATGAAGATGTTTGCATCTGTGAGCTTGGTGAAGCAGTAATACATGCCAACTGTATAGGAAGATAAATCATAAAATCAGTCACTGATTAGTGAAGTATTGATGAACATGACATGAAAAAGGCATTAAAACCTCCTCCAACATGTACAAGTGCAAATATTACTGAAACATTCAAACAAATAGAAATTGCTGAACACAAACAAGGGCTCTGTTGCATAAAACATTTAATCAATAACAACTGCAAAATGTCTATATCAGCCAATCAAATGATATGATTTCAGTAGCTTATACTGTGGATAAGGAAAGATCATGATGGCCTTTTGCATAATAAAGGGGTGATTTTATATATTAGAGGAGAATGAAACATAACAAACATTTTCTTTTTTTTAAAGAAAGAATTAGCCAAAGATGTACGACTTTTAACTGGAAATAGCCAAGAGACCTTTAGTACATTGACCCCTAAATTTAGCAATTGCTGTAGAAAAGAGTAATTGTACAACATATGATCCAGCTACAATCGATCATTTCCTGTAACTCTAACCATATCGCAAACTTCCATCCTGGACCCAACACTCAACCTATACCTGACCCTAACCCTAAACATGACATAAAAGCCAACTACAACACACACCCTAACTCTATATTATTTGTAGCAATTGACTGGTCACTAAAATGACACTTTTGAGAGATCTGGATTGATGGTTTACCTGGAAACATGAAGACATGCATCTGCAAGTCAAAGTAGAAGGAACTCCAGGTGGTAGGCTGATGTTCAGAAACAGAGGCGATGATGGGGATGTTGTTCTTGGCGTAGGACGGATCCAGGAGGGAGTAAAAACGTCCAGTCCAGGGAGAGACCTCTGTTTACCAGGCTCAGGAAACATACTCGTTTATTTTTGTTATAATTAATTTGTTTGCGTTACATTAAACAATTTCATATTTAAAATTCTAGAATTCTGTAATTCTTGAATATATTGAATATACTTTCTTTTCCAAGCTGCATGCATAATGCCTCATAATAATATGAAAATAATTTCTTGGAGGGCTCATGCCTCATGGTCCTATATAATTTATCCTTTTCTAGCCCCCTAAAAAACAATTTAAAAAGAATTAAAAATTGTATTTTTTATTCTACTATGCTCAAAAAATGTAAACAGAAATCTTACAGGTATAATTTTGTCTGTTCAGAGTCAGAGAGGTGTTGAATCTGTGTCAAAGTATACAAATGAACACCATTCTGGCTCCAATAACACAAATTTCACTTTCATGCTTGTGACCGTTAGTACACTATTTCAATCCCAAGGGTGAGAGGTGGTAAAATTACAGCAAACATATTGGGAAATGAATTCAGCTTATGAGATGGAATGTCTACAATAAGGATACTGCCTGCTGCGGACAGGTAGGCTGTCACGCCTGCCAAGGCTGCGCCAAAGACAAGAATAGCACTGCGGATGAGAATGTTGAAGTACTGTGTGCTCAGACGCGATCTTAGATACTCCACAAAGCAGTAGATCTGACACAGTCCGAACACACCCAGGGCCTGAAGGAAGGAAGGAGGTGAATTACATGAGGGTTGGTCAGTAGTTCATGAATGTTATGTTATGTAATATTATGACAGAAGGTAGGTAGCTAGATGAACATAAATCTATGAACCACATCCATACTACATTGAATATAAACATTCCTGCTTTTACAAAGGTATACAATTATGCCACTTCAGAAGTATTTTGCAAGTAGTAAAGCAAATTCAAGTGAACTTGTGTATTTTTGCAAAGGTTTCTTCCATTAACAATAACACAGATGCCAAAAGGTCAAATTCAGTGTCTACATTAGCCTAAACATAATAATATTGTGTAAAAAAATTAACATATTTTATTTTGCATACCACCATATTTAATTCATAGGTACAAATGTAAGATAACAAAGTGCACTTACAAAGATTTTTGAGGGGTAACGTTACATATTTCTCGCACTCTAGAGAGCAAGGGGTGCTGTTATACAATCATATTACTAGGTAACTATTCACTCCGTCCATTAACGATTCCCTACAAGCATGCTTTCAACCTTCTGTCGACCAATACTGTATTCCAACCACCTACTGATACTCACCGCCATGTGCTCACTGGACTGGACTGGTTGGAATCCAACGAAGGGGATCTGCATAGAGAGGATGGTACCCAAGCAATAGACGGTGCAGTAGACCACGTAGATCCTGTGGGTGAAGCGTCCGTGGCCATCAGGGCCAGGGTGTGCATCGGGATCAAGTTGATGAGGAAAACGTAGCCTCCCCATGAGGAAACCTAGTGAGAAGATAATGATGATGGAAATGCTTGGATACAAAAAAAGACTTTACAAGGATGGAAAGTGCAGAATATTTATTCCCCAGGATTTTAGCTACTACATGTATTAGATAATGAAATACTCTAGTATGAAATGTAACGTACTGGACAACTAGTCTGTTCTCTAAAAGCCGAGATATGAAATTGAAAGCAAAGACATCATGTGCCAAAAAAGGAAAGGAAAATTTGGTAAGTTTGGGAATTTATTCACACCAAAGAGTTAAAATCAACTTTCCTACTAGATCCCCACCCCCATTCTCTCTCTCTCTCTCCCCCTCTCTCTCTCTCTCTCTCTCTTTCCCACTTCCTCACACCATCTACAGCCATAATGCAATTATCTTATATGCATAAGCTCAAATGTTAACAATAAACAACACCGAAAAGAACCACCTGTTGAAAGTGGAATAACCTGTCACTATTTGCAACATAACCATCATAATACCTACATTTTGGTGACTGAGGTGTAAAATACAGAAAGGAGCAATGCCAGAAAAGTAAATTTACCATATAAAAGTAGGCCAGAGAGCAGAGAGCAGCCCAGAAGACGGACCCAGTTTTCACGGACTTGATCCAGAGAGCGTAGGTGAGCAGCATACAGAAGATAGCGATACCCTCGTTATCATAGGATCCGGCCACAGAACGGGAGATGTAACCGGGTACAATGGAGATCATGGCGGCTGCCACCAGACCAGCACCGGTGTCCTGGGAGGAAAAGGAAGAAGATATGGTTTGAGGAAAGAGTGGAAAAAATAATTATGAAGAACCATACCTTCTCCATAGTTTTCTACTCATTAAAGAAAAACTGGATAAAATAAACAGATCAACTGGATGTCATTCAAGTGATCTTTGAATTTGCAATTAAAGATAAAAGCGAGTATTGTTCATGTAATTTTATTGTAAAAGAAAGTGTCTCCAAGTTATTCTCAATTGTTGACTATGTAACAAATACAACAATTTTTTCTTAAAATGTTACATCAGAGTAAGGTCCAAAGTTATAAACTACTTCTAGTCACATCAGAAATACGACAACTTTTCAAGAGCGATCCCTTTTCCAGGGAAATCGCTACTGTGATATTCCCATTCCTATGGGAGTTCAAATATTGAAAAAGCTCAAAAATTATGCCTCACCTTTGCCAGAACTCAACCTCCCCTTTCAGGCAATGCAGTGTCTGAAAGATTTGGTAACCTACTTTCTATTTGGCACTTCCAATAAAACGATGGTATCAAAAGATTCTGTGCTCTGGTGGTCAATTTTAGTTTATTCTTTGCATTATTAGCACATTGCTCCAACAAAAGCAAAGTCCTTACTAAATTTTGTCCGAGACCATCTTCCAAAAGAAATCTACGTCAGGTCAATACTGATTCCTTTTAAATACAACTGAAGGACTTATTTTCTTCCTGCAGAGTATAAACAAACCTTGAGCTCCTTGGTGAGATGGTAGGTGGCCAGAGTGGTGAGGGAAGAGAAGAGAGGGGCCAGGAACACACACACGTTCCTCACATCGATGCTGATATGCAAGAAGTTGAGTGCATGGTAGATGACAGCAGAGGTCAACATTAAACCTAGGGTCAAAAGGCAACAAACAAATGTTTATCAGCATCATAATTTTGAAATCATCATCATCATCATCATCATCATCGCTACCACATCTTCACCATAATCATTATCAAGATTATCCCCATCATCATTACCATCATTCTCCTCATCATAATCATTGATGAAATATGCAAATATCAATTAAAATATGACTAATCTTTCTTCTTTCATCTTTAAAAGTGCAAAGGAAAATACTTTGCATGTACTGGATTCGATTTCCTCTGATATAGTAAAATGGATGAATCCTCATTTCATCGAACCCATTTTAACCAGCTAGAGAAATAACCCAGCACACATGAGAAAATCCCTACATTTTCAGGCAGGCTCTCTAATTGTAACAGGAGTCACTGATCTTGAAAAAACAAAAAGTTGTGGCAATGAGGGAGTTTACAAACCTGGGTAGATGGTTCCCCCGATGATACGTCCCAGAGGGTACCAGGCGCGGTCATCAAACCAGTTGTGAAACTGGTAAAAGCCCTTCTC
Organism: Mesocentrotus franciscanus; assembly: GCA_037976565.1. Classification (NCBI taxonomy): domain Eukaryota; kingdom Metazoa; phylum Echinodermata; class Echinoidea; order Camarodonta; family Strongylocentrotidae; genus Mesocentrotus; species Mesocentrotus franciscanus. Next base: position 12,674,316 of record CP137668.1, read on the forward strand.
TGCCAAGTATAGGGTGGTACGGTAGTTGAAGTAGGGATCAAACTCGTGAATAACGCTCTCAAAGCGCAATACAGAGAAGAGTCGGGTAGAGAAGGCTGAAATAGAATATCAAAGAACAAAAGCCATGCTTGAAACCATCTTAAAAAATCAGTTGTTACAAAACATCTACCACTTATTTTCTTTATTGTCCCATCCATAAAAGCAACCTTATATATCTTTTAGCACTGAAAGTCATCCAACCTGTTCAACAAGTATAATCAACCATCAATGAATATTCTCACATTCATATCTCATATAGATAAACGTTTCTCATCTGCATAAAGCTGTCAGTTTTCATAATTAGAATTTTGGTAACATTGACATCTCAATTTAAATGCTCATCTTCACGTACAGGTTATCCACATCCTCAAATGCATTTTTTTTTTTTACCTATTGAAAATAGCATGGGCGAATTGATGTCTGCATAATAGCAAAATGACACAACATTGTATATTCAACAGATATCTTCCTGTCCCATTTATCCGAGATGTTTCTTCTCTTATCTCACGTCTCATACCCCAAATGTCTAGGTCATCAACGGATGAGCCAGAAGGGCATTAACCTTGTGATAAAGTATATGACTTAACACCCTTTTGGCTCCAAATAAGCGATACGTCCATACTCTGCAAACTTACACAGGATCATGCAGAAGACAAGGATGGAGAGCTTCAACAGTGTCTCCTGCTTCTCGAACGACATCCTTCCCAGAAACTGGGGCAGGTAAGATGACCCCGTCTTCATGACGACGGTTGGTGTGGAGCCGGGATGTGTGAATGGGAACCCAAAATCTGTACATTTGAAAGAAGGAAGATTTAAAGAAAGTTATTACGTGTACTAAAACATGATTGCAAAGACATTCAGGAAATCTAGCTAAGGGCAAGTTCAAAAGCTGTGTTCATCACCTCTAAAAATGTGAAAATATTACAATAATTTACTCAACATGCTCAAAAGGAATGGTATTGTCCCAAGATGCAAAAAGTGATTTTTGCATTGCAATGATTCATATTACCACTCTGTTTTCAAGAATAATTGATTACATGATACAAAGTTCTACCACAAAATTTGTAGATTCATAAATACAAGAAATTTCATTTATAGTCATTTATAACAAAATCTACAATAGTACAAAGACAGTTGAGCAGAGTAGTAACAGTTTCACTTTCAGCTGGTGTTAGTCATAAAAACCATACTTGTAACAGAAAATATCAAATCCCCGAATAGCAACAGCACATTCATTGTCATGTTCCTCCTTCATTTACCTAAATGAACTACCGGGTATTTGTTTTTGTCGCAATCTACACAAAAATCGCTAGACAATATTTTTTTCATTTTTATGTGAAGCCATGATCATGAGTTGCAACTTATGACCAGTAGCGCTGGTCCGAGAATAAGGATCGTCCGCACAAACGAGGATCATCTTCGAAAGCAGACAGAGGCGTCTGCAAAATAAGGAACGCCCGCATTTTCGCTGTTTCTGATTTTGATCCGCGAAACCCGAACCCGCAGAGCGCCAAAGAAAAAAAACGTCTGCGAAAACGCAGACGATCCTCATTTTTTAGGACGCATTTTGTCTGCGTATTCAAGGATATCCTCGTGTATGCGGACGATCCTCATTCCCTGACCAGCGCCCTACTGATGACTGAGAATGAGAGTTGTGAGGTCAAAGAGAGGTCTAAATTCCATCAAAATTAAATATCATTTTAAGGAAATATTCTATAGCTTGAATGGCTTTTGGCATTGCCCACGTTAGCTTTAACTTTTGCCCAAGGCAAAGACTAGGCTCATAGTCATTGGCTCATAGTCATTGGCTCAAGCAGAGGGCGGCGAACGGGATCGGGAGGCTGTTCCGAGGCTTGAGCTCATCTATGCCGGGCTGCTAGCACACGTTCCATGCACATACAAACTGCACTGCCGTTCCCACTCGCCTGCCTACGTGGCGTAAAAATGGTAGAAAATTTAGAAACTCTGTCTAATTTCTCCTTTTTAAAGCATACAAAACTAAATCTACACCTCAGAAACATATTCTCATATACAACATATTACAACCTCAACTTATTCTTTCGACCGCAAAAGTAGAAAATGAGCTGGCTAAGTAGAAATGGCAAACTTTAATGTACTTTCATAGCAACTGGCTTACCCGAATGCAAAGGTGATCACGGAAAGGTAGTTTAGAGTGTTGCCGACTTTGTGGTGATGTAGAAGAAACCATTTTAAAAGGGGTAAAATATCGAAGCAGCAGAAATAATTAAATGTATTAGAAATCATATATAAATGTAGTACTATTCCTTTCAAACAGAGAATAAAATATGATATGATAGATGAGAATAAAGTAAATATGAATTCAAACTATCATTTA
>CP137668.1:12677210-12913712 GCA_037976565.1 Mesocentrotus franciscanus
ATGAACATGACTGGTGCAAGTATCAACATCAGATGCACCATCACATGGAAAGTGTGATGTGAAAACATTTAAACAATACCAACTGCAAAATGTCTATATCAACCAATCAAATCCTATGATTTAAGTAGCTTATATCAGCTCTTGTTACATGTTATTGTTCAACATGTTTTGTGCAACAGGGTCCAGACAGACAGGTTGATACTCACTGAGAAATAAAGACTGGTGACACCATAGAGGATGATGAAGATGTTTGCATCTGTGAGCTTGGTGAAGCAGTAATACATGCCAACTGTATAGGAAGATAAATCATAAAATCAGTCACTGATTAGTGAAGTATTGATGAACATGACATGAAAAAAGGCATTAAAAACCTCCTCCAACATGTACAAGTGCAAATATTACTGAAACATTCAAACAAATAGAAATTGCTGAACACAAACAAGGGCTCTGTTGCATAAAACATTTAATCAATAACAACTGCAAAATGTCTATATCAGCCAATCAAATGATATGATTTCAGTAGCTTATACTGTGGATAAGGAAAGATCATGATGGCCTTTTGCATAATAAAGGGGTGATTTTATATATTAGAGGAGAATGAAACATAACAAACATTTTCTTTTTTTTAAAGAAAGAATTAGCCAAAGATGTACGACTTTTAACTGGAAATAGCCAAGAGACCTTTAGTACATTGACCCCTAAATTTAGCAATTGCTGTAGAAAAGAGTAATTGTACAACATATGATCCAGCTACAATCGATCATTTCCTGTAACTCTAACCATATCGCAAACTTCCATCCTGGACCCAACACTCAACCTATACCTGACCCTAACCCTAAACATGACATAAAAGCCAACTACAACACACACCCTAACTCTATATTATTTGTAGCAATTGACTGGTCACTAAAATGACACTTTTGAGAGATCTGGATTGATGGTTTACCTGAAACATGAAGACATGCATCTGCAAGTCAAAGTAGAAGGAACTCCAGGTGGTAGGCTGATGTTCAGAAACAGAGGCGATGATGGGGATGTTGTTCTTGGCGTAGGACGGATCCAGGAGGGAGTAAAAACGTCCAGTCCAGGGAGAGACCTCTGTTTACCAGGCTCAGGAAACATACTCGTTTATTTTTGTTATAATTAATTTGTTTGCGTTACATTAAACAATTTCATATTTAAAATTCTAGAATTCTGTAATTCTTGAATATATTGAATATACTTTCTTTTCCAAGCTGCATGCATAATGCCTCATAATAATATGAAAATAATTTCTTGGAGGGCTCATGCCTCATGGTCCTATATAATTTATCCTTTTCTAGCCCCCTAAAAAACAATTTAAAAAATTAAAAATTGTATTTTTTATTCTACTATGCTCGCAAAAAATGTAAACAGAAATCTTACAGGTATAATTTTGTCTGTTCAGAGTCAGAGAGGTGTTGAATCTGTGTCAAAGTATACAAATGAACACCATTCTGGCTCCAATAACACAAATTTCACTTTCATGCTTGTGACCGTTAGTACACTATTTCAATCCCAAGGGTGAGAGGTGGTAAAATTACAGCAAACATATTGGGAAATGAATTCAGCTTATGAGATGGAATGTCTACAATAAGGATACTGCCTGCTGCGGACAGGTAGGCTGTCACGCCTGCCAAGGCTGCGCCAAAGACAAGAATAGCACTGCGGATGAGAATGTTGAAGTACTGTGTGCTCAGACGCGATCTTAGATACTCCACAAAGCAGTAGATCTGACACAGTCCGAACACACCCAGGGCCTGAAGGAAGGAAGGAGGTGAATTACATGAGGGTTGGTCAGTAGTTCATGAATGTTATGTTATGTAATATTATGACAGAAGGTAGGTAGCTAGATGAACATAAATCTATGAACCACATCCATACTACATTGAATATAAACATTCCTGCTTTTACAAAGGTATACAATTATGCCACTTCAGAAGTATTTTGCAAGTAGTAAAGCAAATTCAAGTGAACTTGTGTATTTTTGCAAAGGTTTCTTCCATTAACAATAACACAGATGCCAAAAGGTCAAATTCAGTGTCTACATTAGCCTAAACATAATAATATTGTGTAAAAAAATTAACATATTTTATTTTGCATACCACCATATTTAATTCATAGGTACAAATGTAAGATAACAAAGTGCACTTACAAAGATTTTTGAGGGGTAACGTTACATATTTCTCGCACTCTAGAGAGCAAGGGGTGCTGTTATACAATCATATTACTAGGTAACTATTCACTCCGTCCATTAACGATTCCCTACAAGCATGCTTTCAACCTTCTGTCGACCAATACTGTATTCCAACCACCTACTGATACTCACCGCCATGTGCTCACTGGACTGGACTGGTTGGAATCCAACGAAGGGGATCTGCATAGAGAGGATGGTACCCAAGCAATAGACGGTGCAGTAGACCACGTAGATCCTGTGGGTGAAGCGTCCGGTGGCCATCAGGGCCAGGGTGTGCATCGGGATCAAGTTGATGAGGAAAACGTAGCCTCCCCATGAGGAAACCTAGTGAGAAGATAATGATGATGGAAATGCTTGGATACAAAAAAAGACTTTACAAGGATGGAAAGTGCAGAATATTTATTCCCAGGATTTTAGCTACTACATGTATTAGATAATGAAATACTCTAGTATGAAATGTAACGTACTGGACAACTAGTCTGTTCTCTAAAAGCCGAGATATGAAATTGAAAGCAAAGACATCATGTGCCAAAAAAGGAAAGGAAAATTTGGTAAGTTTGGGAATTTATTCACACCAAAGAGTTAAAATCAACTTTCCTACTAGATCCCCCACCCCCATTCTCTCTCTCTCTCTCCCTCTCTCTCTCTCTCTCTCTTTCCCACTTCCTCACACCATCTACAGCCATAATGCAATTATCTTATATGCATAAGCTCAAATGTTAACAATAAACAACACCGAAAAGAACCACCTGTTGAAAGTGGAATAACCTGTCACTATTTGCAACATAACCATCATAATACCTACATTTTGGTGACTGAGGTGTAAAATACAGAAAGGAGCAATGCCAGAAAAGTAAATTTACCATATAAAAGTAGGCCAGAGAGCAGAGAGCAGCCCAGAAGACGGACCCAGTTTTCACGGACTTGATCCAGAGAGCGTAGGTGAGCAGCATACAGAAGATAGCGATACCCTCGTTATCATAGGATCCGGCCACAGAACGGGAGATGTAACCGGGTACAATGGAGATCATGGCGGCTGCCACCAGACCAGCACCGGTGTCCTGGGAGGAAAAGGAAGAAGATATGGTTTGAGGAAAGAGTGGAAAAAATAATTATGAAGAACCATACCTTCTCCATAGTTTTCTACTCATTAAAGAAAACTGGATAAAATAAACAGATCAACTGGATGTCATTCAAGTGATCTTTGAATTTGCAATTAAAGATAAAAGCGAGTATTGTTCATGTAATTTTATTGTAAAAGAAAGTGTCTCCAAGTTATTCTCAATTGTTGACTATGTAACAAATACAACAATTTTTCTTAAAATGTTACATCAGAGTAAGGTCCAAAGTTATAAACTACTTCTAGTCACATCAGAAATACGACAACTTTTCAAGAGCGATCCTTTTCCAGGGAAATCGCTACTGTGATATTCCCATTCCTATGGGAGTTCAAATATTGAAAAAGCTCAAAATTATGCCTCACCTTTGCCAGAACTCAACCTCCCCTTTCAGGCAATGCAGTGTCTGAAAGATTTGGTAACCTACTTTCTATTTGGCACTTCCAATAAAACGATGGTATCAAAAGATTCTGTGCTCTGGTGGTCAATTTTAGTTTATTCTTTGCATTATTAGCACATTGCTCCAACAAAAGCAAAGTCCTTACTAAATTTTGTCCGAGACCATCTTCCAAAAGAAATCTACGTCAGGTCAATACTGATTCCTTTTAAATACAACTGAAGGACTTATTTTCTTCCTGCAGAGTATAAACAAACCTTGAGCTCCTTGGTGAGATGGTAGGTGGCCAGAGTGGTGAGGGAAGAGAAGAGAGGGGCCAGGAACACACACACGTTCCTCACATCGATGCTGATATGCAAGAAGTTGAGTGCATGGTAGATGACAGCAGAGGTCAACATTAAACCTAGGGTCAAAAGGCAACAAACAAATGTTTATCAGCATCATAATTTTGAAATCATCATCATCATCATCATCATCGCTACCACATCTTCACCATAATCATTATCAAGATTATCCCCATCATCATTACCATCATTCTCCTCATCATAATCATTGATGAAATATGCAAATATCAATTAAAATATGACTAATCTTTCTTCTTTCATCTTTAAAAGTGCAAAGGAAAATACTTTGCATGTACTGGATTCGGATTTCCTCTGATATAGTAAAATGGATGAATCCTCATTTCATCGAACCCATTTTAACCAGCTAGAGAAATAACCCAGCACACATGAGAAAATCCCTACATTTTCAGGCAGGCTCTCTAATTGTAACAGGAGTCACTGATCTTGAAAAAAACAAAAAAAGTTGTGGCAATGAGGGAGTTTACAAACCTGGGTAGATGGTTCCCCCGATGATACGTCCCAGAGGGTACCAGGCGCGGTCATCAAACCAGTTGTGAAACTGGTAAAAGCCCTTCTCTGCCAAGTATAGGGTGGTACGGTAGTTGAAGTAGGGATCAAACTCGTGAATAACGCTCTCAAAGCGCAATACAGAGAAGAGTCGGGTAGAGAAGGCTGAAATAGAATATCAAAGAACAAAAGCCATGCTTGAAACCATCTTAAAAAATCAGTTGTTACAAAACATCTACCACTTATTTTCTTTATTGTCCCATCCATAAAAGCAACCTTATATATCTTTTAGCACTGAAAGTCATCCAACCTGTTCAACAAGTATAATCAACCATCAATGAATATTCTCACATTCATATCTCATATAGATAAACGTTTCTCATCTGCATAAAGCTGTCAGTTTTCATAATTAGAATTTTGGTAACATTGACATCTCAATTTAAATGCTCATCTTCACGTACAGGTTATCCACATCCTCAAATGCATTTTTTTTTTTTACCTATTGAAAATAGCATGGGCGAATTGATGTCTGCATAATAGCAAAATGACACAACATTGTATATTCAACAGATATCTTCCTGTCCCATTTATCCGAGATGTTTCTTCTCTTATCTCACGTCTCATACCCCAAATGTCTAGGTCATCAACGGATGAGCCAGAAGGGCATTAACCTTGTGATAAAGTATATGACTTAACACCCTTTTGGCTCCAAATAAGCGATACGTCCATACTCTGCAAACTTACACAGGATCATGCAGAAGACAAGGATGGAGAGCTTCAACAGTGTCTCCTGCTTCTCGAACGACATCCTTCCCAGAAACTGGGGCAGGTAAGATGACCCCGTCTTCATGACGACGGTTGGTGTGGAGCCGATGTGTGAATGGGAACCCAAAATCTGTACATTTGAAAGAAGGAAGATTTAAAGAAAGTTATTACGTGTACTAAAACATGATTGCAAAGACATTCAGGAAATCTAGCTAAGGGCAAGTTCAAAAGCTGTGTTCATCACCTCTAAAAATGTGAAAATATTACAATAATTTACTCAACATGCTCAAAAGGAATGGTATTGTCCCAAGATGCATAAAGTGATTTTTGCATTGCAATGATTCATATTACCACTCTGTTTTCAAGAATAATTGATTACATGATACAAAGTTCTACCACAAAATTTGTAGATTCATAAATACAAGAAATTTCATTCATAGTCATTCATAACAAAATCTACAATAGTACAAAGACAGTTGAGCAGAGTAGTAACAGTTTCACTTTCAGCTGGTGTTAGTCATAAAAACCATACTTGTAACAGAAAATATCAAATCCCCAATAGCAACAGCACATTCATTGTCATGTTCCTCCTTCATTTACCTAAATGAACTACCGGGCATTTGTTTTGTCGCAATCTACACAAAAATTGCTAGACAATATTTTTTTCATTTTTATGTGAAGCCATGATCATGAGTTGCAACTTATGACCAGTAGCGCTGGTCCGAGAATAAGGATCGTCCGCACAAACGAGGATCATCTTCGTAAACGCAGACAGAGGCGTCTGCAAAAATAAGGAACGTCCGCATTTTCGCTGACGTTTCTGATTTCGAATCCGCAAAACCCGAAACCCGCAGAGCGCCAAAGAAAAAAAACGTCTGCGAAAACGCAGACGATCCTCATTTTTTAGGACGCATTTTGTCTGCGTATTCAAGGATATCCTCGTGTATGCGGACGATCCTCATTCCCTGACCAGCGCCCCTACTGATGACTGAGAATGAGAGTTGTGAGGTCAAAGAGAGGTCTAAATTCCATCAAAATTAAATATCATTTTAAGGAAATATTCTATAGCTTGAATGGCTTTTGGCATTGCCCACGTTAGCTTTAACTTTTGCCCAAGGCAAAGACTAGGCTCATAGTCATTGGCTCATAGTCATTGGCTCAAGCAGAGGGCGGCGAACGGGATCGGGAGGCTGTTCCGAGGCTTGAGCTCATCTATGCCGGGCTGCTAGCACACGTTCCATGCACATACAAACTGCACTGCCGTTCCCACTCGCCTGCCTACGTGGCGTAAAAATGGTAGGAAAAGTTAGAAACTCTGTCTAATTTCTCCTTTTTAAAGCATACAAAACTAAATCTACACCTCAGAAACATATTCTCATATACAACATATTATAACCTCAACTTATTCTTTCGACAGCAAAAGTAGAAAATGAGCTGGCTAAGTAGAAATATCAAACTTTAATGTACTTTCAAAGCAACTGGCTTACCCGAATGCAAAGGTGATCACGGAAAGGTAGTTTAGAGTGTTGCCGACTTTGTGGTGATGTAGAAGAAACCATTTTAAAAGGGGTAAAATATCGAAGCAGCAGAAATAATTAAATGTATTAGAAATCATATATAAATGTAGTACTATTCCTTTCAAACAGAGAATAAAATATGATATGATAGATGAGAATAAAGTAAATATGAATTCAAACTATCATTTAGATGTTTACAACATTTATTTAATTATTGTCCTAAATACACAACATTCCTTTCATATAGTAATACCATCCTCTAGTCAAAGCTTTTATATTTTGTGATAATATACAATTAACAAAATTGTCAAAAAAGATTTTAATGTGATATAAAAAACTTTGAAATGGTAGTAATTATTTTTATTTTGAGCAAAATTAAATTAAAACAGTCAATTTTGTGTCAAAAATAATTTCAATCTTTAAAATTTTACATATTCTGCAAAACCCATATAGCTAATGATAATTCTGTATATATATGGATTGATTAGGTATTCTTGACTTGACCATCGCAGAGTGGATGCTGTGCTAGAGATGCCGAAATATGGTCTAGGAAAGAAAAATACTACAGCTAGCCCAGTTTATTTTTGAAAGGATGATAATCAAGAGCTGAGCGTATTTTTAGGTAATTAATTAATCGTTTGCTTTTCTTTTCAATGGAAATACCAAGAGTCAGCTGCTACAGTGCTAGCCCCAATTCCAAAACTGCGGGAGCTGTGGCAGGCAGTGTTGTTGTCGTACCCGGCGCGGCCCAGTGCGGTGTCACTTTTCAGCGATACTGCCTTTGCTTGCACTGATGACGGCACCGCCGCGCGTCTGCCGCACCATTATTTAGCCTTCTTTTCTATTTCTTAGCTAGTTTTTGGAGATTGCACCGTACGTGTTATAACATTTTGTGAAAATATTTACTAGTACTAGTAGTTGAATTTTTATGGAAATATTGTCATACCTAATATGTAAAAATGTTAACAAATAACTTCACATAAATCACACATTCACAGCAATTAGAATTAATATTAATAGCAATGACAATGCAATGTTCAAATTGTTCATGTATATGTAGACCTCTACTAGATCTAGATCTAATATAGATCTAATATAGATCTAATAGTAATAATTAATAATATGACAAAACTTTATAATCAGAGAATGAATGTTTACCTTCCATTTCTTATAGTAAAAGAGAAGAGAAGATAAGACAGATATGATCCTATAAGTTATAGCATAGCATCTGTCTTCTCTTCTCTTTTTCTTCTGTTCATGATCATCATGCCATGGGCTTTGCTACAGGGGGGGGCCTGGTGCACTCCCCCTATTCAAAGTTTTTATTTGGCAAATTCTACATTTTTTAATACTAGGCTGTTGGCAAATCTCATGAACTTTAACTTTTTTTAGTTTGGAAAAAGTAAACATGAGTATTAATCAGTGAATGTGAAAATCCATCAACTTTTTAATGCTTGTTGGCAATTGGTCTGACATCCCCTTCCTCATTCAAAATGATCTAACGATGGCCCGCTTTCTGTTCTATATACATGTACATGTTTATCACAGAATTGAATGTACAATGTTAGTCTACGTATGTACATGTACAGTATATGTACTTGTTCAAAAATTTCATCTTTTATACCATTTGCTCAGTGTCCAAAATCAGATCAAGATTTCAATGAAAATCATTTGATATGTGGATTTTGACACCTACAATGGTCTAGCATTAAGAGTCGGAGGCAGGCTCCAGGGACATATCCACAATTGTCCAAAAGGGGGTCCTCTCATTTTTTTCTTTCAAAAACACAGTTTGTATGATCTGGAGTTTTTAGTATTGGGTTTCCATTTTTTGACGATCCTGGTTGCTGGTCACATTTTTATCTTCTATTACTTTAACAAAATAGAGTAAGCTGGCGAATTGATTCTTTAACATTATAATAAATTTAATGTGTGCCAATGTGTGGAATACATGTGTAAAGTTTTAGGACAGTCCGACAGTGTGATATCGAAAATATTTCTGTGAACTTGTGAAGGTAATTAGGCTCTGTCCCTTTGGACAAAACCTCTTCACTACACTCATACATGTAACTTTATTATAGGTGTACATTCTGTGGGTAGTGCATTCTTCATATTTTTGATACAGTTAGGGACATTTAATTATTATGACTGATATTCTGATATTTACATATATATCATTTCAAAGGTGGGAACCTCTTTGAGAATCAGATGTAAACTGAAATAGCATGCCTGCTGACTTTTTGTTTGTTTCAGGGTGCAGGGGCTCATTATTTGTGTTTAATTAAAGTACAAGTCCACTCCAAAAATAACTTCCTTTCAATAGAAGCAGAAAAATCAGACAAACCAATCAAAAAAAGTTTGAGCAAAATCGGATAACTAATAAGAAAGTTAAGAAAATTACTAGACAAATTGGGAACTCACTCATGAGTCTGTGACGTCATGTCCTCACTATCCATTAATTATTTTCTTTATATTGATAATATAAATTTCCTATTTTCCCCCTTAGAATCTTATTTCTTCACACCAGCATTCAAGTTAGATTGATGGTAACGTGTTTTTATGTGGATGCACTAATATAGAGTAATTTTTTCCAGTTAAATCATGAAAAATGTGAATTTTAATAAACTATAAATCAATAATTATGAATAAACAATATTCAGAAAATAGTATCAATTCTTCAAAGTTCAACAAAGATTTTGTGAAATGTCATGCATGCAATATGATACAAATCATATACCCTGGGCAAAGGCATGGGGAAATCAAGTTTGGGGGGATAAAAAGGGAAATTAATGGGATTAATATATATATACCCGGTAAAGCAATTGATAAATAGTGAGGACATGACGTCACCAACCGATAATCATATTGGCAGTTTGTGTAGTGATTTTCATTGTTCCATAGTTTTACATATTTTTCAAAAAATCATAACTTTCTTATTAGTTATCTGATTTTGCTCAAACTTTTTTTGATTGGTTTGTCTGATTTTTCTGCTTCTATTAAAATTAATTTTTTTTTTAAGTGGACTTGTACTTTAAGCTGGTGTCATAATCACAAGATTCTCGTTAAATTCTTGATCTGTTTTGGACACTCGACATTGAGTGATACATATATAGTCATTTTGGAGCCCAAATGTTGAGAATGACTACAGTTTTGTTTAAAACTCAGTCAAATAGACCACTTCTTCCATAGTTGGAATTAGTTTATTGAATAGTTAGAGCCCCATATGTCATGCACCACACTGTACATGTAGTTGAATTACCCTTACAACTCAGGGGAGTACAATTAGGGTGTACTCGTATTTGAAATCACTACTCCATTAGTGGACATGGACACGACACATTTGTCAGGAATAAAATGTACTTAAGAAATATGTCCCGTTTGTCATTTGTCTGCAGCATATTGAAAGCTGAAGGTTTCCTTTCCAACATCACACAAACACCATGGCCGATGATTACGCCACTGGGGAGGGGGCTCAGCTGGTAGGAGATCCCAGCCCTGCACCAGACCAGGGAGACAAAGCAGACAAGAAGCAGATTGACTGGGGCAGGTTTGGGCTGAGCGACGAAAGCCATGCCAAGAGCTACACGGAGAGCACACTGATGGGGTATGGAGGAGATGGCGGGTACCAGCAGGGGGAGGGTGGACAGAAGATTCAAGAGCTTTTTGATGAACAGCAGGTGAGTTTCTGTTGTTGATGTTAATATTGTTGTTATTGTTGTTTTTTATTGAAATTTAAAGTTTGAGAGAAAAGAAATCTGGACATATTCATAAGGTTAGGATTGCAGGATACAAACTGTCAGTCTGAAATTCAAAGAGTTTCTGCTACATTGTAGATCATTTGTTTCTTTCCTCTTCTTGTTTTTATTATTAGTTTCTTGCGTCTGTTTATTTTGTAATGAAATGGTCATATTTAAATACAAGTTTATTTTCATTTTCAACTGAAAGTGAGATAAGAAGACGTGATATGACACATGCTCCAGCGGCATTTTATTGATGCATTTTGTCAAAGATGTAAGAGTGGGGTTTCGATTAGTGTGTGGATTGGGTTTTATGTTTGGTTTAGAGTTAGGTAATGTGTTTGGTCCAGTGTTGTATTTTTGAATTATTTGTGTCATATTTTGAGATATTGTTGCTGCTGAATAGCCAGAGAACAATCAGAACGAAATAAGAGAGAGATGATAGGGGAGAAAGAAGGCAGAAAGAGGGAGAGATGTGTTGATAAATAAGTGTGGATGTGGGATAAGAGAAAGAGAGTGTGTGGTAGACAACAAAAGGAGAAGGAATCTTGAGAGAGACAGATAGACAGAGTGGGTGGGGCAGTGAGACAGGGACAGAAAGGGGGAAAAAACCAAAGAAATGCAGGTATATTCCAGAATATTACAGTAGCAAGTACTAACTCAACATAACATGTACTTTGTAGCTACCAACCTAAATATGCAACGCTCTAATGGGCTTGCTATCTATACGTCAGCCTGGCTGTTCATGGTTGCCGTGATACATGTTTGGTCACTGATCGTGATAAGAACAACTTGTATACATTTGGTCTTGAAATTGCTCCCAGTTTACTCTCCTGGGAAAACATTGAATACAAAGAATGCAATTTATGTAATGTAAAATGGTATGTAAGCTTTAAATTCTTCATATTGTATGAGAAATTCATGAATAGTTGCATGTACATGTGCATACATGTATGTGTTATGGTTGAGGCTCCTTGGTTTGTAAATGTAGTACCGGGCAATTGGTCTTGAACTTTTTTTTAATTACATCTGAAAAAAATATACATGTAAGACCAATGGGATATGTGCATGTGCAATGTAGATTTGCTTACTTTACAGTAGTTATGGGATAAAAATTTAATAGTGGAGACCAAAGTATATAAATATATACACAAATTGTTTTCCAATCATTATTTTAATTAGCACTATTTCACATACATGTACTTGAATTTATGCAATGATTCAACACTCATGTACATGTGCGTAAATAGCTCTGTTGAAACTTTATTCCATCTAAAATTACAAATGTAAACCTTTAGCTTAAAAAGAGCTTCTTTTTTAAGTACTGCATCTTTTTTTAAACATCAGAGATTTAATTGCAAATTTGATACTCCTCTTGTACATTCATGTTCTTTCTTCTTTGTTTTAAACTATTTTAAAACAAAAACAGTCATACATGTATGTGAAGTGACTGCTCTCTTGAGTACATGTACTCATGATTTGATTTTGAACTTGGCATTTGTGCCAGTGGGTCTAAGATCTTAAAGAATTGATATTTGCACAATCACTTGCACATCTAGAAGGCAGAAATGTCAAAGGTCCCAAAATGCACAAATAGGATAATTTTACCTCTTCTAGAGTGTTTTCAGGAGCTAGACTGCAGTGAGTAAATATTCGGTACTTCAAAGAAAAGCAAACTTTCATTGTTGAGTGCATAGAGGTTAAGTACACTGCAGGTTGTAATCATTAACATATATTTTTCATGGGATACATTTTACATGAACAAAATCTATATATATATGAGCTCCAGAATTATACTCTTCTAGACAGTCATCACACCCAGATATTGATAACAAGATTGCATAGAATAGATTTCCTAGAAATCTACTGAAGTACAATTTCGAATAGGTTAGCACATTTCTTATTGAAATGTGTGGTCCGTGCGTTGGTCTGTTTAACATGTACATGTATAGAAACATAATACAAATATATATATTCTAGCAATACAATAAGATGTTGTATTAAATTAAATAGCACTAGAGTGGATATCTAAAAATTATTTATGGTTTTTGATCTATTTTACTTCCTAGTCTTAGAATTATTGACCATTGAAAAGATGCCCTGATTTAGTTCTGCAGAATTCTCCCCCCAAAAATCAATTTCTCAAATCATTAGAAAGTTATTTGTGCATGACACTTGTCAATTGGAATCCATCTGGGTTTCCTCTTGGCCTATTCATTATGGTTCTACAACGCGCACACACACACACACACACACACATTATATACACAGTCACATGAGGAACTTTATTGCATGCATGGTGGAGTCCACATCTACCCAAGACTACAGTATATAGAGCATGTACATACATGTATGCGTGTAGCACACCACATGAGTGTATTGCTGAGCTACAGTAGTAGTGCTGTATTTCCATCATAATAGCCTCCCACACACGCTGACCTCACAGTGCTCTGCGAATGACGTCAATCTTCATATCAGATTCATTTACCCTACAGCCTGGAATAGCTTGGCTTGTTTTCACGTGTGTAAAATCATGTTATGTACATGTCGATAATATCCATTATTCATGAGCTTCAATTTTATGTTTCTGTGAGAATATGATAATTTTTCGTTCATTTTAGATAAAAAATAGAAGTAGGGTAATTACATGTAACTTGAATTATATGTGTAAATAGAGAATCACCTGAGCGATCATAATCGAATTCCCATATATTGAAGGCAAAATAACATTTACAGTTCTTGATGTTAAATCATTATTAGCTCTTACTGTCAAGACTGAACTGCATTTAGGGAACTTCTTAACATTTCTGATAAAAAGGATCAGTTATTTTTTTTAACTCTGTATTCATTACCAATTTAGGAACCCCCTAATTATGTCTGTTTTTATTATCTCGGAGCCATGGCCAGTTTTGTTTGAAATAAGTTTATACACATGTACATGTACTTCTTCATATATGTTTTAATGTATATTTGTTATGTACATGTACATGTATTTAGAACTGAATAAATAAATGAAATGAAATGAAATCTGTTTAGTTATCTTTTCATTCCATAATTATACATATTTTACTATAGATCTTATTACATTTCATTATTTAATCATTAACACTAGGCCTGAGTCGGTACGGTCGGTGACACCGAATCCCGACCGTCGCCATCGGGTCCTGGTTTCGTTTTTTGGAAACCGACGCCGATAAAAATAACGGTACATAAGAATTTGCAGTATTGCACACCACACAAATTCATTCACCTTAAAACTCTTTAAGTATTTAATTTTTTACCAATTTGTATTTCATATTC
Source organism: Mesocentrotus franciscanus (assembly GCA_037976565.1). Taxonomy (NCBI): domain Eukaryota; kingdom Metazoa; phylum Echinodermata; class Echinoidea; order Camarodonta; family Strongylocentrotidae; genus Mesocentrotus; species Mesocentrotus franciscanus. The sequence continues at coordinate 12,691,111 of CP137668.1, forward strand.
TAGCTCATCCTGAATCGATCCGAACTGCCGATATAAATATGGGTTGCAAAGCTGTTCGCTGTTCGCGGCATGGGGTGGGTGTTGCCAGCGCAGCTAGGCCGGGTCTCGGCAGGATGAATAAATCAGGTTAAAAACATTAATGTTAAAATAATAAAACAGCTTTCTGAAAAAATTCTTCTTTACAACATAGGCCTACCGATCGAATAATTTTTTAAAGACAAAATAAATATTTTTCTCTTATTTTAAAAACCACATGCTTCTTTTAAAAGCTGATAATTACTTAGTAATCACAACAAGTTTTGATACTGAATCATATTGTTTTAACCATATTGCCTGAAACTATATTATTGTGAAACCACATTGTTTTGAAACACATTGCAGCCCACCACATCAAACAATGATATGGGTATCTAGAGAAGTTAGAATTAACTGCTGGTATTTTACAAGAATCACGTGGATGCATTATTCTTGTCGGGTGTCAATTTTTGGAATCATGATAAATGAGATGATAAAGATTTGGCATTCTAAATGTACGGGTTATAGGTTATTTTAAATTTTATATGTAGTTTGGCTTTTCAGTCATAATGTTGGGTACTATACACATATGTGTACATAACGTCTTTTTCATTGCATAAAAATAGGTATTAAATATATACTTGTGCTTGAATATCGGAGCACTTGACATGTAAAGTTTGACACCATTTTGCACATCTATAGTATAGGTATGTCTTCATCAGCTCGAGATTGCCAAATAGCCCACTATTTCTGATTTGGGAAATAAACCTGAAGTTACAAATCGCGTCTTCATCAGCTCGAAACTTGAAACTCGAGCTTGAGAAATCAGCTGGGTGAATGGTACTGTTCTAGAAATATGAAACCAATTTATTTGGAAGGAAATTGACCCTACAAGTGAATAGAAAGTTGGCCTGAGTGGATGCCTAAAAATCACAGGGAAAAAATAATGAAAACAAGAAATATCCGCACAATTTTTTTTTAAATTTAATTTGAGATCAAAAATGATATCCAGGATTTTTAAAATCTTTGTGCATTATTGATGAAGCATTTTTTAATTACTCATCTCTTCTTTAAATACATGTAGTCCTACAAATGTAGAACAGACATCATTTGATGAGGTACATGTACATGTATTATGGATGATATATTTCTACATGTCTTCAGACTCTTCACATTTATAAACAAATTTCTTTTCGGTCATTAAAAATGAAGAAAATGATCACATCAGAGCAACTATTTTTTATCAAAGTATAACTCCCCTTTAAGTTTTAGCTTGTAAACTTGATTGAGTGGAATACTCAATGCAATACATTGTACCCGGTATTCCTACATGTATTGTACATGTATGCGAATGAATGAGTGAATACCCTAGGCTCTGTGCAGTGCAGTACGTGAGTCGGGTTCAATCAATATGTTTCACACAATAGTGTACGAGTGTCAGGCCATTCATTACATCAAAGCATATGGCACACATGTAGGCAGGGGTCTAACCTAACCTACCTACCGTATGTCATTAACCAAGATATCCATTTGTGTTGGATTACTGAGATGCGTTCACTAGCTAACGTGCATTGATCATCATTGATCTACTGTGATTACATAAATTATGCGCACAATATGAATACATGCCCTTCAGTAGTATTAAGTTCTGTTGTTACTACAGACAAGATAGCAGTGAACATAAGGTGCCTTAAATACATGTAATGCCACTTGAAAGACACATTGTACTACAAGTATGTTCTTCTTTAATAATGCACATATTTGTAGCATTAGGGAAATGATTGTGAAAGGAAAAACATTATTGTTAAAATTTGATAGAAGAGAATAATCAAATGTATGGGATCACAAACACAAATTTATGAATTCATAATTTAATTTAGTTACATGTATGAGACTAAATTTCTTGTTACAATTCAGAAACATGGTACATGTACTGTACACTGTACATGTAGGCCCTATACATCTCCACTGCAATATGTTTGTGTGCATGAACATGTAGATGTACATTATCTGTATTAGTGTATTTTTGTCTGTTTAGAGCAAGAAGGGCATTAAACCATGTTTAAAATAATGAGTTAGTGCCCTTTTGGCTATATATAAACAGACATTTTGTTTTATCCCTCCATACGCAATGCATTGGTAATTTGTTAGGCCAATAATGATCTTCCCACTGATCTTTAAAATTACATTTAAAGGATGTTGCAGGGATTTGCACAGTGAAATCTTAAAACTTGTAAAAAGGCCTAAAATATGTAAAAAAAAACTATATAATTGACAGCTTTCTCAAAAGCATGGTGGCAAAATATTCATTATTAGCAAAATTGTGGTGATTTCTCTTTTCAAATTTGAATTTTGCAATTGGCGATGTGAATATTCTCCCCATTCGTTGTGTACAAAATGAGGGCTTAAATGTTCACTCATTGTTACAGAAAAACCAACAAGTCTTTTGATCTGAAATTTTGCACATAATTTCATGAACTTAAATTTTGAGATCAGTTTTTGAGGGCTTGCAAATCCCTGATAGGGGCTTTAAAACTTGTCTCACAGACATTATTATTCAGTTGTTAAAATCAGTTTTAAAAAAATAGTTAAAAAAAAAAAAAAGACACATTGTAAAGTAGCGTACATGTACATGTACATGTACGTACATCTACAAGCTACTTCATACAGGCACACACTGTAGGAAATGTATGCCTACTCTCACTAGAAAAACCATATTGTTTTGTCATCTGTGGCAGTTCTTGTGAAAAGCTGACAATCTATGCATTGAGGTAATTGTCTGTCAGAGATTGGTGTTTGTTCAGCTTTATTCAACATTACACCTCAGTCTACAATCTACATGTATTATGATGACGTACATTGTCCAAGTCAAACAGCTTGAAAGGTGTGGGACTGTAATTGATATCTCTGTTATTGGGAACATGGCCCATTGTTTTGGATTGATCACTTGATATCATTTTGATTAAATATTGAAATTCTATTTCTATCTTTCTATCTCCCCCACAAGATGTTTATACTTGGATTTTTATAGATTTCAGTATAATTATGTCAAGTACTGTGTTAACATTTGATGACTTTGTTACTGACTTTGTTTTTTCATCCCTTTTGCCATTTGAGATTTAATACTTCTTCATTACTTATGAAGGAGGAGAAAAAAAATCTTCAGTACAAGTTAATTATTAATTAATAGTAATATAATTAAAAACACTTTTGTTGGCGTTCACCTTTTTGCACATTTTCTGCCTGTGGCTTTATTCTCACCCCCTTTGGCCTTTATTCTCACCCCCTTTGGCCTTTATTCTCACCCCTTTGGCCTTTATTCTCACCTCCTTTGGCCTTTATTCTCACCCCCTTTGGCCTTTATTCTCACCCCCTTTGGCCTTTATTCTCACCCCTGTGGCTTTATTCTCACCCCTTTGGCCTTTATTCTCACCCCTTTGGCCTTTATTCTCACCCCTTAATTTGGCCTTTATTCTCACCCCTTTGGCCTTTATTCTCACCCCGTGGCTTTATTCTCACCCCTTTGGCCTTTATTCTCACCCCTTTGGCCTTTATTCTCACCCCTGTGGCTTTATTCTCACCCCTTTGGCCTTTATTCTCACCCCTTTGGCCTTTATTCTCACCCCTGTGGCTTTATTCTCACCCCCTTTGGCCTTTATTCTCACCCCCTGTGGCTTTATTCTCACCCCCTTTGGCCTTTATTCTCACCCCTTTGGCCTTTATTCTCACCCCTGTGGCCTTTATTCTCACCCCTTTGGCCTTTATTCTCACCCCTGTGGCCTTTATTCTCACCCCTTTGGCCTTTATTCTCACCCCTTTGGCTTTATTCTCACCCCTTTGGCCTTTATTCTCACCCCTTTGGCCTTTATTCTCACCCCTTTGGCCTTTATTCTCACCCCTTTGGCCTTTATTCTCACCCCTTTGGCCTTTATTCTCACCCCTGTGCCTTTATTCTCACCCCTTTGGCCTTTATTCTCACCCCTTTGGCCTTTATTCTCACCCCTTTGGCCTTTATTCTCACCCCTTTAGCCTTTATTCTCACCCCTTTGGCCTTTATTCTCACCCCTGTGGCTTTATTCTCACCCCTTTGGCCTTTATTCTCACCCCTTTGGCCTTTATACTCACCCCTTTGGCCTTTATTCTCACCTCCTTTGGCCTTTATTCTCACCCCTTTGGCCTTTATTCTCACCTCTTTGGCCTTTATTCTCACCCCTGTGGCTTTATTCTCACCCCTTTGGTCTTTATTCTCACCCCTTTGGCCTTTATTCTCACCCCTGTGGCTTTATTCTCACCCCTGTGGCTTTATTCTCACCCCTGTGGCTTTATTCTCACCCCTTTGGCCTTTATTCTCACCCCTTTGGCCTTTATTCTCACCCCCTTTGGCCTTTATTCTCACCCCCTGTGGCTTTATTCTCACCCCCTTTGGCCTTTATACATTCTTTCACTCCCTATCCTTTCCTTTCTTTTCTTTTATTTTCTTTTATTGTAAACATAGAAATATTTGCGGTACATTAATTTTCATGGATTTCGCGCCAATATCGGCAAGCGCGAATTTTAGAACTCGGGAATATGTTTTTGGGTCGCTCAGCGTGAAAAATTAATCACATGAAAATAACAGCGTTTACAGTACTTGCTCCCCATCTCTTATCCCTCCACCCCTCTCTCTCTCTCTCTCTCTCTCTCTCTCTCCCTCTCTCTCTCTCTCTCTCTCTCTCTCTCTCTCTCTCTCTCTCCCCTCCCTCTCTCTCTCTCTCTCTCTCTCTCTCCCTCTGTCTCTTTCTCTCTTTCTTCATCTAAATGTACTCCAACTACATGTACCTCACCCTCTTGTCTTTTGTATCCCACATGTATACAATAATATAAATCCATGTCTAATTCATTTATCTCCTATCCTAGGCCGGTCAGAGCAGTCATAGCCAGACGCCTTGGTGGAAAGCCAACTTCTTTGTGAGGGAACCTGTCCTCTTCGGAACATGGGATGGCGTCTTTACCTCCTGTATGATCAACATCTTTGGTGTGGTCATCTTCCTCCGGACAGGCTGGATGGTGGTAAGATTTTCTTGAGAGAAGCAGGAATAGAGGGGTCCCACACATGCCCCCCCCCCCCATGTTGATGTCATGAGTGACGATGGCAATGATAGATTGATAATGTGCAGGTGATTTATCAATTTTTGTTAAATTAATGGTGACCAATTTCATTACGACTGATAATTGGTCAAATGGTAGCTCAACAGAAGAGAGCGATACGTTCAACTACAACAACTTAGGATTTTTTAAAGACCTACATGTTTTGTAGTTCTTTGATTTTTAGGTATACTCGTACATTGTCATTTCTTACACCATCCTTAATTAAAGGTGTGGAATTGATGCACATCATTGTGAGATTTGACACCTCATATATCTTCAAAAGCTTTTTAAAAGCCATATCAAATTTCTACTTTGAGAAAAATCTACCCGTAAGAATTGCAGAAGCTACCCGCATGCACACGTCCCAGTTTTATTATCTTTTTTTTATACTGGTATGAATTTCATATGTCAACCTATTTAAATGAAATCTATCCTTTTCAGATTTAATCATCAATTGATACAAATTTGGTGGTTTTAGCTATTAAAATTGTCTCTGGTTTTGGTGAATTGGAAAGAGAAGGGTATGTACATTGTAAACACCATTTGGAGATTGCATGCTTTATACATTTTTAGCCCAGAATGACGGCGGTTTATTCACCACTAACCAATAACCATACGTCTGCTGAGAGCCATAAGGGCGTTATTAACTCATAGCGCTCTACACGGCGTTATTGCCCTTTTGGTTCTGAGAAGACGACTTGTAGTGCCAGGCGTAATTGGAAAAGGGCATGTTTAACCAGAGTGGCTCTCGATCTGGTAGATTATTTGGAGAAGAAGGTGATTAAACCTGACCTGGGAAACTAATGATACTAACACATGCTTTATATGCGGTTTATTCTGTGTGCAAACAACCTTTTGCATGCTCTGAATAAAGTAATTATTTAAACATTTAAAATATGACAAAATGTGTAATGCAATAAAATGCAATGATTTTTCTTTCTTTTGCAGGTAGTTCAAAATGGATTTCATTTCATTATATTTTAGGCGTGATATGAAAATTAACGAAGCATGTATTTCACAGGGCCACATATTTAGTTTTTTAATATGGAGACATAAGCTTAACTAACAACACAAACACTACTAAGAATTAACACACATCTACTAACAGTGGCTAGCAATGAAAAACAATCATGTAAAAAGATCATTAGTTTAATTCATTTAGCCATGGGATTGTGAGTATACATGTACATACATGTGTGCATTCATCATAAAATATGTTATAAATTGTTATTGATTTTAAAATAGAGGATATCTCCCGTACATGTTTTGTACATGTATGTTTTTGTCAAGTGCAGAGCCATAGATTTCACTTATCATTCTGTATGCAATAAGTACATCTGTACAAAGATTATTTTTGAGCTTTAAATAAATATAGAGTTGTAGACAGAATTCTCAATGAATAAAATCTTCTGAAAAAAATAACAAGCACTAATTAATTCATCATAGTTATTTACAAAATATAGCCCTAAATACTCACTTTTTAAAGGAAGGTTATTGTATACATTTTCATAGACTTCTGTATGAGGCATGTAATATCACTTTTGATATACTTTGGATAACAAGTCAAAGGCATGTATTTATCAGAGCCATGAAGTGTACTTTATGCAAATGCAATCTTAACATCTATTTTAGAGTTGCTTTAAGTATCATGCTTATTTCCATTGCTGCGAATTCTGTGTCATGAATACATGTACATATATATCAGGATGACAAAGAAACGGTACATGTGCAAGTACTCATTAGTCATTAAAATCAAATACTGATTCTTTTTTTAAAGATTTTTTATTGGTATGTAGGATTTTGATAAAAAGCGACAAAATATTATTTGATACAATGTAATATTATCAGTTCAGAGGCCTTAGAATATTGAATGTTTGAAATCTTGAATAAACAAATGAAACAATACATTTACAGGACATTAAAAGCTTAGAACATTTTAAAGAAACTGTATTAAAACTACCAAGTATGTCACTTTATGTAACTCCTTTGTAAATAATTAACATCACTTATAAACTGTATTTGAAATTTGAATAAATTTGAATAAATTTGAATAAATTCATGTTGTATGTATCACTGTGGAATTCATGTAGAGTGATGATGGTAATCATATTTATTCTTTCCCAAACCAGGGTAACGCTGGAGTAGGACTCTCGATCCTGATCATCCTCATGACTGTAGCCGTAGCCCTCGTCTCGTCGCTAGCGGCCATCGGCGTCTGTGAGAGATGTAAGATGCAGAGTGGGGGCATCTATTTTCTCTTGTCCCATGTGCTAGGGGCTAGGATGGGGGCCACGCTAGGTATCCTCTACTCGTTTGGGCAGGTAAATATTCATATCAAATAATAGTTGGCGCACCATGATTGATTGATTGATTTATAATCGATGCACAGTAAGGTGCAAATCATATTCAGATATGTTTGTTCGATTGTATTCTTTTGGTCCAGTTCAGCACTGAGCACATTTATTTACCCCTGTACATGTAGGTGCAAAAGTTATGTCCCGTTTTATTGATTTATAAAGTCTTATTGACTTGATGTGTATATTCTGGTAGTTTTATTTTGAGATTCCTCAAATGAACTATCCTAGCTTAATTATAAACATATAGTCAACATCTAGTTTAATAGTGATCATGATACATTTACTTTGTTACAAAGGACTTCGTTTATACAAGTTTTATTTACCATCACTGAACCATCACATATATTCATCAAATACCATTTTAAACAAAAATGCACTCATTTGCACCAAAAGTAAAAATTCACTTCAAGACAGAATCTAATGCGACTTTCCTACTAAATACTTGCTAGCCACTCATGAAGTGTCAGCTGTAATATAATTAAAATGGACCTTGATTGACTGCATCCAAGAGAGTTGCCTCTGATTTGAAATGGCAATCAACCGTACCTCATTATACTCTGAGGACTGTAGCCCTCTTTTTTAAATAATATATCATGGGTATCAGTGTCACCACTCAGTCAACTGTATCATCATGTACGAGTTATAAATACTTTTTCATTTACAAAGACTCTTGGGGGATTTACATTAGGAAATGTAATTTTTGGGGACAATTAGAATATCTTTTAGTTTTTTTACCAGAGATCTTTTCTATTATTTCCAGAGCTATTTTAGAGCTTACCAAAACTAAAAATGATCACTTTTTTAATGTATTGATTTATTTCTGTTTATATTTGTGTTATATCCTGCTCTTCTCATGTTTCCTTTTCTTACACTTGGATGGTCAAGGGAGTGGCATAGTGGTCATCTTTCTTTGTAAATCTTGATAGTGGTGTCACCACCCATTCAATCATATCAGTCATCCTTTTTTTTCTTCAAAATTATGGTACCAATATCACAACCCAATCAAACTCATCAATCTTTTAATTCTTATTGTTCTCTCTTGCAAACGGTAGCATGTTCATTCTTCTGCACTGTCTTCAGCAAGACTTTAGTGAATACGTTCATCTTAGACATCACCTGTAGTCAAGGGCATGAGCATAGATTCATCTTTTCTTTCTTTTTTCCCTTTTCACTCATGGTATCAGTGTCACTACTCCCTCAACCTTTAATATCATCACACTCTTTTTGTATTTCTCTATTTTAGATGGTAGCCTTCTCGCTCTACTGCACCAGTTTTGGCCAGTCTGTAGCAGAAACCTACGGCTGGGATAACGCTCGGGCAGTCAGGGCTTGGGCAATAGCATTCAATTCAATTTTCTTATTATTCATGGTATTGGTGTCAGTACTCACTCAACTGTATCATTAAAGCTTTCTTATGTTTCCTTCTTTAGATGGTAGCCTGCTTGCTCAATTGCACTGGTTTCGTGAGTCTGTAGCAAAGACCTATGGGCATGGGTGTTCCCATAGTGGTCATCATCTTCCTCAAAATCATGGTATCAGTGTCGCAACCCTGTCTAATTTGCTCACCTTGTTCATCTTATATTCTCTCTCTTTCTCTCTCTCTCTCAGACGGTAGCCTGCTCGCTCTATTGCACAGGTTTCGGCGAGTCTGTGGCAAAGACCTTCGGCTGGGACAACGCTTGGGCGGTCAGGGGCGTGGGCATAGCGGTAATCTTACTTCTGCTGGCCATTAACATCGCGGGGGTCAAGTGGGTCATTAAGATGCAGCTCCTTCTACTGGCTGTACTGGGTGTGGCCACACTGGATTTCCTTGTCGGGACAGTAGCCCATACAGATGCAGGTAACATACCAACACTGAAATTTGATCAAACTGCTCTTTGTTTTAAAATGAAGCTTATCACTGTTAAATGACAGATTGGATTATGTTGTGTAGATAAAGTCGCAGAAAGCTCAAAATTTGAAATATTTCCAGGTAAACAAAAGTTAACATATATTATCAGAAATTCTTATAAATTAAGAAAAAAGGACTTTGCAAGAATAGTCAAACTTGGCTGATTGCCATCATAAACTTAAACTGAAAATCAACAAGAAGCTAATAAACACCAAGAACTTCCATCTTTGTTTCTAGTTGTAAGAGTCTTCTTGAAGTTGTTCTGTGCCTTGAGACCACTTCATAATAATAATGATAATAATAATAGTAACATTTATATAGCGCTTAATACTGATGTTTAAAGCGCTGTATTATTATTACCCCAGCATTAGTCCAGTGAAAATGTCCTGGTGCAGTTGTGCCCTCACACTCGATTATCAAGAGCTTTCTTATTGTGAGCAATACAGCCATGAGATGTCTTATATTTATTGTGAACAGGGTGTAACAGTTGTCCTAACACATCATTGTACCACCTCATTTGTATTTTATAGCAAATGGTTTTCTGGGTTACAACCGTGCTGCCTTCCATAACAACACTGGTGCTGACTATCTGCCCGGCGAAAACTTCTTCACCGTGTTTGGTGTCTTCTTTCCAACTGCCACCGGCGTGATGGCTGGCATCAACATGAGCGGAGACCTGCGTGACGCACAAAAGAGTATCCCCAAGGGAACACTTTCAGCTCTTGGTGTGACGACCGTCCTGTACCTCCTGTTTGCCATGCTTCTAGGAGCGACGTGTATGAGAGACTACCTTCAGTCGGATTACATGATAGCAGAGACAGTAAGTGGGGAATTCTACACTGTCAACATAAAGAACGGCCTAGGGTTTGAGGGCAAGTGGCCCTGTAATTTGAAAAGTTAGAGAGACCACTACATTTTAACAGTTGTTTCTATTTTGAATATGTACAAACCCTCCCTTGCTTCAACATAAGATTAAGATGCATTCTGGTAATGAAAAATACATTGGAATAAAGTTGATGAATACATACTTTGTGCCATTTCTGAGGCAGTGTTTGGATGGTTAGCACCACAGTAATACTGTAACTGTCAAGGCTTGGGATGGTGAGGGGGAGGGGGTATAATTACACAGTCACAAATCAATGAACATTATTGAGGACATGTAATAAAGAAGAGTTAAGCTATGTCTCAATGGTTGAGCAGTTGTTTAATAACCAGGAGGTCCCGGTCCAAAACCAAGTCCCTTTGTTAGAACTTAAAGATGTAGGCTCCCCTGGTTTCTTACCTTAGAACATATACATGTACCTGCTTTCTTCACAGTAAAATAAAATAAATCATTGTTAATCAGTCAATCATCTAGAATAGTGTTTTGATATCTCAGAGTCTGCTTTTGATTTTAATTTTTAGGTGTCACTGGTGGGATTTCTATGGCTGCTTGGTTTGTACATCTCGTCTCTATCATCATGTCTAGGAGGGCTTTATGGAGCACCCAGAATCCTTCAGTGTATAGCCAACGAGAACGTGATTCCCATCATTAAAGTCCTGGGCCATGGGGTAAGTTTTTTGCTTATAGAAATTTAAGCAGATCTATTTTTATGGTTGAGGTTCTGATTAAGGTTAGAACTAATACAGATTGAACGTTTTGTGCATGGAAATCAGAGTAAAGGCCAATTGGGCCTCAAATAGTAGACAGGTCTGATGTCACTGCAATTTGGCTTTTTTCCCCCCACAAGGCTTCCAGTACCTTAAAAATTGATGTTAATATTCAGGACTATTCCAAACCATGATCATGTAGATTTTACATCGGAATGTGAATAGCAAATGCTGTTTTTCAAATTCTTCTGTAATCGGATCACAGTCAAATCATTTTGTCTGTGATGGGCTGTAGTGTGTAAATAAATGGCAAGAGGCAATTTTATAATAGGAAAAAGGTAAAAGCTGCATGCAACACTGGCCCCTGTGTATACTCCCTGATTTATGAGTTACATGATGAACAGATGTGAAGCAACTACTTTTTTTTTCAAGCCGATAAACGCGACATGTCTGAATGGGCCTTTAGCTGTTTAAACTTTAAATGAACTTGCCTTGCAATATCCCAGGGGGAATGGTTTGCAAAGACCAAAGCATTATTGCAGGTCGTAGGATTTATCATAATTTTTTTTCTTTCTGAAGTCTGCATGCTCAGTGTGAGCACCAAGTAATGTGCTATGTCATGGCGAGAACCTGCCTGTACTATTTACTGTTTTATCAACTATACATCCACAGAAAGGGCCAAATAAAGAGCCCATCATAGCCCAGCTCCTCGTCTGCTTCATTGCCATCCTCTTCATCTTCATCGGTCAAGTCAACTACCTAGGTCCCATCGTCACCATGCCTTTCCTCCTCTCCTACGCCGGCATCGACTACGCCTACTTCTCCCTAGCCATGAGCTTCGACCGTGTGGGCGGCGACCCCGGCAAGGAGAAGGACAGCCTGCTCTCCCACGTCATCGACAAGAACCGACAGGACGGCAACTCGTACGGCGCCCAAGTGAACGAACCTGACGATGATGAGCCGAACCGTAGGGATTCGCTGACAGAGTTCAAGCAGGATATCGAGAAGGCGGAGAAAGCGTTTGGTGTGTCAGATGAAAAGAAGGAGCAGGATAACGAGAAGAATGCATCGATTGAGAATGGAGGGAACCAGTACGGAGGAGTGGTGGGGATTAGTGATAAAGAATCACTTATTGATTCACAAAATAGAGGGGGTAAGCACGCACCATGAACCATTCATTACTGTGTCATTTTGTGGTCATCTTGTTCATTTTTTTTCAGCTGATACTTGTAAAATGTAGTATCTGAAATTATATTTGTTTATGGATATGCATTAGCTAGAATCTACTGTATACAGAATTTTTGTATTGCCTATTGATCAACGGATATTGTGCAGGATTTTCACATTGCTAATTCATTAAAAAATTGATTCAAGCAGAAATTCAAAATATTTAGTGGATGGAGAAAAAAATGTACAAGAGAATTTTTGGAATTATCTGTAATAGAGTGTACCATCATAAGACCTTGCAATCATAACTGGTTTCTTTATCAACTTGATAAAGTTGAAAAGCTACATACCAGTAGTACAGTTTATTGTTCAATTCAGTATGATTTGAAAGTTAGAAAATCGTTCAACGATTCTTAACTTCATGTACCAAAGTTCATTATAGATATTGATGGGTTTGTTTGAAAATCTTTCTTCTGTTTTTTTTTTCTTCAGATTCCAAAGGTCCATTCAGTACAGAGATAACTCGCATGCCCCCTTCCTGGTATTCAAGATTCTGTAACAGATGGGTTTCACTTATAGGTGTAAGTATTCATGAAATCACAGCTTTATAGAAGGTGCAAAATCAAGTCTAGTAACTCTGTAATAGTTTTAAAAGTATAAGATAAGGTTGTATCCTCTGTGTGTGTAAAAATTAATAAGATAAGGTGTATCAACTTTGTAACACCGGGAGTAGCCTCTTTCCTGGTATTCAAGCTTCTGTAACAGATAGGTCTCATGTAAGTATACACTAAGTCATGTATGTGTGAAAGGTACAGGAATCTAAAGACCACTGCACACCTCATGACCAAATCAGATTACTGATGTCTCTTTAAAATAGAGATCATATTACAAAGCTCAACGCTAACGGTTGCCAAGGGCCACCAAACTTCTCTGTTAGGCAACCAAATAAAAGTCAGAGAAGTAGTTGCTATGTCGAGCAACCTAAAATGTTGTGTTTGCTAAATGATGTGATACAATGAAGGGATAGTCTTACTGTATTTCCCTTCTCCTATTTGAAAGCTAAAAGGAAGATAGTGAGTACAGTTAGAAGATAGAAAAGCAAGAGGGTAGGAAGGAAAACAGAGATGCAAGGAGAAAAATTTAATCAAAGTGAGATTGAAAAAGAAAAATGATGAGAGAGTAATTGAGGGAGAAAGAATAAATTTGTTGAGAAGATGTCGGTACTGCAATCATAAAGTTGTGAAAATTTGTTCATGCACAAATATAAAAAGGGGAAAGCTTCAGAAAAATTGTGTCTTTTATCAGAATCTGCTGCTATATATATATATATATATAACTAGAGTCAGTGTTATGAAAAAATTGAAAATCAGTCAAATCTATTTGCACAAATGGGCAACCAAAATTGTCAGTTATTGTTAAACCCTGCCTATTATGACCCATTAAAGTATTTATGTTGTCTCATTTCTTCCTCCAGGCTTTAATATCTGTTGCAATCATGTTTGCCATTCAATGGGGCTATGCTCTTGCCAACGTGTGCGTCTACTTAATCATCTACATCTATATCGGCCAGGCCAACCCGGGCGTCAAACCGGGCGTGGCAGATTTCCAATTTTTCCGATGGATCAAGTCCCTCTTCCAGAGACTTCTCAGGTATGCATGTATTTCATCTTCCCCGTCGTTTTTTCCTGATTGTTCTTTCTCTCACTCCCTAATTTCTCTTGTTTTCCCATATTCTCTCTCTCTCTCTTTTGCATTGTCATTCTGATTATTGTGTTTGTTTTCTCTGTGATTATCAATTATTTTCTCTATGCTTCTGTCTATTTGACTTTATATTTTTGTTTTCTGTCTTTCTCTCATGTGCTCTCTACATGTATTTATATATCTCCTTTCTTGAAGTAAATGTCTCTTCCTTTGCCCTTCCTGTCCTCCCTTTTGCCCTCTTAAAGTTTCCTGTTGTTGCTTACTCTATGTCTCTCTCTCTCTCTCTATCTTGCATTCTCTGTCTTTCTTCCTCTCTACCCCTCTCTCTCACCCTCACTCCATCCCCCTTTCACTCTTTCTTTCTATGTTTCTTTATCTTGTTTTTTTCTTCCATGTCCTCCCTGTTCTCCCTGTCTTTCAATCCTTTCCTGCTCTTGGGTTTTCTCTTTCTCCTGCCATGCCTTGCCCAGGCCTTCTGGTCAAAAGTATAACAGTATTCTTCCTACTCAGTTCACACAAGCATTCAATACTGAAATGACGTTCCATCTAGTCTAGTTCTCTCTATTAATACATTTAGTATTTCTATGTATGATATTTCTATTGTAGATGAGTGAAGCATTGTAGCTTCTATGCAAATGTCATTCACCATGCAGTACTTTAATCATTTACATGACTAGTTTCCATTGACTGATTTGCATGTTTGGAGGAATCGTGCAATTTTGGTACATGTAGATTGCATGAATTTAGTTGTGGTTGTAGTAGAGATATGTAGATGTAGAATGTACAATGTAGATTTCTGTAGACACAAAGGCACTTAGTCCATGGGTAAGCGTCAGGGAATGTGAGGCAGCAAAAGGAGAGCAAAGTTTGTTACTTTGTAGCGTAATTATAAAACGTCTTGTTAAGAATTTAATGAGTTGACTTACTCCTTCTTTCATGATGAATGCAATCCTCTTGGTGCTGTTTCTTTATCATTTTTGTTCTGTTTATTGTACACTGAATGCCAGTACAAAGCATATGGACACTTTTTTGTATGCGACAAGTGTGAGAGTCAATCAAGGGTGTGACAAGAGCCTGAGAGAAAATATGTTTGTGAAGTGTCATGAATTTGTGATACGTAAACGTGGCGCAGTGAGTGAGCATCATGTAAGGTGGTTATTTGCCTAAAGAATGTGATTGGATACAATTTACAAAAAGATGCAGCTATGCGCAATATATCAAGAAAAGTTTGTGCCTTCATTTGTTCAAATTGAGCATGATGAGTGGCTTTTTAGATGGATTCGATATCACCTCTTCCTGGAGGCTTGCAATATGGGTGATCACTATAGACAGGTGACCATTATAGAGAGGTGGCTAATAAGACAGGTTTGACTGAACTTTGATTGATAACACACAACATGGATTAGGCCTGAATCTGTGCATGCGTGAGGCTGATGTACATGTACAAGTAGAAAGCCTTATGTTGGACGGAGCATCAGATCAACAATACGTAAACAGCCAAAATAAAATGGACAGAGCTTCAGTCGTCTATTTTCAACACATTTGCAGCAACACACTTCAGGTGGTGGTGGGCTGGTGCCTGATTTAACGGTGATGGGTTTATGAATTTGTTCTTTTCCCCTTATCCAGTTTTATTCGATCCTTGTAGAAGTAGTTGCACTTTTGTGAGGGATTGTTTGAAAACATAGTTCCTCATTAGATAGTATCATTGGTGATGGGCAAAAAATATATAACTTATAATCTTTAAAAAAAAGCGTGAAAGCAGTAGTAGTGAAACAATAATCATAATATAATGTACATGTAGATCATTTTAGATAAAGCTACTTTACATGATCTATAAAAGTGCAGTACAAAGTACTAAAACTTCAAAAATAAAGCAGTAGAAAGATAGTTTAGATGAGCATATCATTGTAGTGATAGTGGATTAGATGCTCATGTTTCCTCTATAATACTTACAAATTAATACGTTTATAAAACATATTCTTACTGACATAGTTCTATTACTCTCTTGACTTTAGTCCAAACACAAATCTTTAGGCTAAAAATAGATGCCCATGTTTATATCAATTTTAATTTTGGTATTTCATTGAATTGTTATACAGATGTGAACACTCTACTCATTAAAAGTTTATTTTTATGTAATATTATAATTATAATAACAATGGGTGGTATTCTCTTAAGTTAAGCCGGGACTAAGTCCAGACTAAACAAGAATTTTAGTTCACACTTCTATGGAATGCTAGGTTTTATCTTGCTCCTTCAATATTCATGACAAAGTTAATCTACCAAAGACTTTATTAAAATTCAGTTCATAATCATATTTTCTTTTTCTTCCTATTTCATTGCAAAATTAATTTTTTGGACACTTTTCATTGCAGGATTAAAATAATCTGTACAGGGAAAATGAGTTGGCAACAGGCACTCCATAAAAGTGTGAACTAGTTAAGCCAAGCTTAACTTAGTTCGCGCTATCGGAATACCACCCATTACTTTTATAATTTAGGGCATCTCATTATTGCTTTTTTTTTTATAGAGACCTGCTTCATGAAGGCAAAACAGATAACTTTTGAAAATTGTCAGTTAAAGACAAAGGACCAAATCCATTTTTATAGTTGTGTGCTAGAATTTAATTTACTGTACATTCTACTTGTTAAAAGCGGATGTGTAATTTAGGGCATATTAATAAAAACTTTCTAAAAGACTTGCTTTATGAAGACACAACAGAAAAGAGAGAGGGATACAACTTTTTTTTGAAATTGTGAAATATAAGAGGCATGACCAAGTCCATCACCAATGTTATTCCTTAGGAAAAAACCACCGCCTCCAGAGCAAATGATCCTAACTCCGTTTCCAGATGACATGGGTATGGAGGAGTCTAGTGTAAACCGGGATAATGAAGATTTTGCTGACCGTCGTCGCTTCCATCACTCGTCCGTCATCGAGGGCAACAACTTTGTGGAGGACCAGCCCATGTCCGCCATTCAGGCCCTCGGTGGTGAATCAGAGGACGAGTTTTCTGTCCTAGACAATGCTGCCAATTTAATGAAGACAAAGAAGAACATAGAGATATTGAAGAGCGCAGAGAATCAACCTTTACTTGTAGACACAGAAAAAGAACATAAGCCCAGCATGTGATTTTTCGCTCATTCAAACTTTACTTAAATAACATTCCATTAAAAAAGAATAGATTTATGTATTTCAAATAGTTCAGTAGTCTTTCTGTCCATTGTGACCACAAATTGTCTTTAAAGTTATTACTTTTAGATATCAAAACTAGTTATCTTTTCAGCTTGTGTTGGGAGAGAGTGAATTCTTTCAAATTTGTCATTTTCACAAATTTATAAGGCCTATTGTATCTTATGAAATTATTAACTTGTTCGTTTTTTCAGGTCTGAAATTAAAGTTGTTTTTAAATGTTCAGTCAAAGAAGACTGGGCGATTTGTCCATGTCTGAAATTCAGTTTGTTATGGTAGATTTAGTGATTTTTAATTTATTAACCCTAATTGCTTTCAGAAAGTTAGTAAAGTAACGTTTTTGTATACAGTACAATGAGTACATGTTTTACTGTAATATTCCAGTTTGACCGTTTTCCTATCTGCATACATGTACACCCATCTTTCCTTTTCTGTGTTTCTGTTTATCTTTCTTTCTCTCTCTCTCTCTCTCTCTCTCTTTCTGTGCATGTGTGCGCATGTGTGTGTGTCTCTCTCTCTCTTTTTGTGCGTGTGTGTGTGCGTGTGTGTGTGTGTCTCTCTCTCTCTCTTTCTGTCCACCACTTCTATCTCTGTCAAGTGCCAAATTGTTTGTATGTATCTTCTCTTCCCTGAAGAAGAGAGTTGTTTCACCATATATGTAGTGTTCTTTCTAGTATATTAGTGTTGATAATTAATGTATTCTGCTTACTCAAGCCTTCCTTAAAGTGGCTGCAAATTTCTGAAATCAAACGTTTTACTACTTAGAGGCTGAAATATGGCTTTCATGATTGAAACGAAGTACGAGTGAGTGGATGCTGTTTCATGATGGCAGTGTTTAATTATATGATTGTACTTTGTTTATGTAAACACCACCAAGAGTCTTACGTCTTGACTACGACTGGATTTGGAATAGCATCGAAATAGATGGAATTTCAAATTTGTAAATTCTTTCTGACTGAAGCCGTAATTGTCATGTAAAACATTATCATATGTACAATGGTGCAGGGGAGGGGGCGGGGGGTAGCCTCGCTGCCAAAAGAAAAGTCCGTTTGGCTCCTATCTTAATAGTGATGTCACATTAGTCACATGACTGGCCAGCAGCCAATAGCTAATGTAACTTTTGCTTTTCCATGGCCTAGAATGCTTAAAATTCCATGCATATACATTATTGATAACTATATTATAAATTTGAATTTTAGGAAGTATTTATGTCTTTGAAATTCTATATTTAATCCTATCACAACTTATTTCAAATTCCACTCACATAGGTTCAATTTTAAAATGGAATGGACTCTCATGAAGTGTTACGATATAACCATAACCATGGGCATCGATTTATTTGATTTATTTGTATGTTAGAGCTGCAATATACAATGTAGTTGCCTTTTCCACTGTTGTTATTAATGAAACATCATCTCCTGGGGCATATTGAGAATGCCCTGTAGATTTATCTGCTTTGAACTGAAAACATCAATATGATTATTGTGCAATTCGTGAGAAGGTATTTATTATTTATTATATTGCTGTTTCTGTATGTCTAATTCAAAATCTATTGATATTTCTAAATATTCCTAAACAATACAGTGTACATGTTCCTGAAGATTACGCATATCAATCAATTTAACCGTATTTTTATATGTGGACAAGCTGTTACTAATTATTAGATATTGGACAAATTAAAATCTTATATGTGATCAAAAACAATCATTGTCATTGTTATTAAATGAAAAAGTTCATAGTCACTGAATCTACATGCACATACTGGTACTCACTGATGATAATGGCAGGGGGTTGCCAAATAGCATACTGTATGCAAGTTTGTTCTTGAAAATGTCCTTTAAATATATTGCGATAATGTGTGCACAGTCCCAAAGGTGTTTGAAGGAGGTACGTTTCATTCCTCTATAACTGAAGTTATGAATTATTAAAATTAGGGATTTTTGCATATTCATAGTGGATGGTTTTTAGCAGATACGCTTTTATGTATATTTACCCCAAAAAAAAAAAAAAATCAATCAATCAATCAATCAATAGCAATACTGTACATTGCTTTCAATACAATTTCAAACATGGAGGTGAATCCAAAATGCATGCAATATGAACTCAACCAAATGCTTTTGCTGCAATATGTAAAAGTGTGAAGGAGGTCCCTGCATGTGGTTCATGAGATCATCCAAAGAGTAGCTTGGTTGGTACATGTTTAAAATAAGGATCGTAGATCACAGAATCTTGGAGAAGTGGTCTGGGATATATAACGTTTGAAACCACATACTTTCTGTAGTGTCCTTAGATATCATATTGAACTTTTCTATTGGATAGGACCATTTGACCGATAACAATAACAATAATAATAACAAGAAGTTCATAACCTGGTTCACCAGCCCTTTTCAGGAAGCCACTCACAAAAGAAAACCTCTCCTAATTTCATTTACTAAGTACTTCTCTCCCAACAATCTCGAGAAGTCCTCAGAACAAAACAGAAAGAATACTTGGTCCCTCATCATCCATCAGCATGCACATTTGTGTCAGAGAGCCTTTAAGAGTATGAAAGTATGAGATTTGATCCATGTTGGGTAGAGACTAACCTGCAGAGATTTTGAATTGGTGAAGTAGTATTACCTGTTATACGACCTCTGTGAAGGCAGTTATTTTCCTCTAGTTTCTTTTTTCTTCTTCCTTTTTTTATGGGGAGGAGGGGGAAGGAATGATGTAAAAATGCATGTCCTGAACACATTTATGGAAAGACTTACATGTAAATCAAAGGAAAGAGTCTACATGTAAAAGACCACTCGAGTGAAGTAAGAAAGGTGGTCTTTGTGTAGAGGTTCTCTGTGATACAGACAATCATCGCTAGGACAGATAGGACCGTAAGTATGGTATATAAAATGAATAGCTATTGACTTGTACTAAATTCTGCTTAAAACCTTCTCATTTATCTTCTTCTTTTTTTTTTTCATTTTACTAGACGGTCATCACCAACCACAGAGCACATGGTTGTACCGTCCCAGAACTTCGCTCCCAAGATGACCACGGAACAGTTGACGGAGGACAACGAGGACTTCGCCTCCAGAGGGCGCTATCACCAGTCCATGATGAACCAGACAAACTTGGAAGACTACGAGTACGTCAATAAATGAGCTTGCGAGACCGCGTGCAGCGCATCGATTAGTGTCAGAGGTGTGTGAGAAGTGTGATATTAGTGCAGGTATGATGCGATTGTGTAGCTTTTTAGCTGTTACCAGCCTATTAATGTGACCCCACCCAAATGTAGTCACTTATAATGGTATATTTGATAGCACATTGGCCTAGCCTGGGTGTACGGGGACAATTAGGTGGCTTTAAAGTGATAATGATTCTCTTCTTCACCACGACTATTCATGTTTTACTTGAAGCCTAATTAACTCTTGTAATGTCAGAGGCACACACGATGCACAACCAATTGCATTTCAGCTGGCACTGAGAGTGTTCAAGTAGTTAGAGTTACCGGTAGTAATTATATATTTTTAGCGAAAGAAATGTTGTATGCCGTTTCTAGTTCAAATGTATTGTTGTTGACGTATTGTACTCTTGCCATGTACTATTGTTATCTATTTATTTTGAGCACAAGTACTGGATAAATTATGTTATTGTAGATTGTTTTAATGTATTTCAAAATGATTGTATTCAGGGATGGCCAAATTGGATACTTTTCAGAAGAACAGCTGTCTATAGCGATTTCAATTCCAAAGGTTTATATAGAATATGATCACAAAAGATTTTCAAGAGACCAACTCGAAGGGCATTTTTAATACCCTTTTGTATATCCCATAGAAAAATTATTTTCGAACTACGTTTGGGGTAATTCATATTAAGTTAAAGAAATTGGATCACAGTCATTTTGATCCATAAACAAATGGTTGATCGGACCAGCCAAATATATAATCGAATTAAAACGCCACGCTGAAAATTGCCCACATTGAAGTAAAACTCACTAATAGACACGCACATGTAGATATATGCCCATATATGGGATAATGTATTCTGTTCAGTCCATGGACAGCCCAATGTATATGATACATACTCATTGTTCTTTGATAACTACTCAGCTATCATACACAGAGATGCCAGTCTTCAGGCTTTTGACTGATTTCAGGCCCTGACAACTTCCCATTTCAGGCTTTTTCAGGCTTTATATTGTACAGCACATATGGGGCTTTAACATGTTCTGGCTTCTTTTCAGGCCCAGTGAGTAAAACTGACTGGCATCCCTGCATACATTCTCTGTCAACTTTTTTTTGAAAATATCCTTCCTTTTGCGGTCTTTCATGTTCAGGGTTGAGTCATGATAAATTCTGCAAAGGTTGTATCTTTGATCATTACCAGACCCCAAGACTGCTTTCCTTCCTGTTCTGTATCTATCCACTCTGTACACGGTATATTTACCTAGTTAGTTGGTTATCACAGGGTTGAAGAGTCCTAAGGTTTCTAGGTTTCCTCTCATGTAAATGACCCCTAAAGTAGTTTATTACATATTTGGATTCCTTGAATGCTACGAGTACCCATATTTGTAGCAAAGCTAGAACCGTGGTAATATTAAAGTCATTTGAGTACCGGTACCTTCCAAAGTAGATATGTGTGCTATATAAACATCCAATATTGATATTTTTACTGTTATAGTTATCACAGAGGGATATTTTAGTCCATCACCATTTTGAATTTCATTTTAATATCTTATTTAGGTGCATTAATGATAGATAAAGAGAAATGTTAATATCGGACATCCAGATAACACTGCCTATATTAGTAAAAAAAGTGAGAAGTAAATCATTGTGAATGTATTTTAATAGTAGTTCATCTTTTTTTGTGTGCTGTAAAGTCTGTGAATGGAAGTATGAGTTTGCTGTGTTAATTTGCTTTTCTAGAATTTGTCTTTTAGTCTTTCATGTATTTGTGTGCTTAGAGCCAGAAGGGCGATAGTGCTATTTAACGCCCTATTGACACTCGACAAATTATAAACTATTCTATTCTATAAATATACATTATATAAATGTATGTTTACAATAATATGAAAATAATCCCAGTAGTACTCTGGACAGTGGTATTCTGTGTGAAATCTTAAATGATCATTCTCTTTTTAAACATCAAGTTTCAAGATTTGTTTCTTTTCCTTGTTCATTCCATTGTTTTCCTGGTTTTTATCAGTAGATGAGGTGCTCCTGAATCTCTATAGAGTACATAGGTTTGCTCTATGTATTTACCTGGTTTGTATTATGTTAGTGTGCTTAACTAAGTATACACATAAGATGTAAACTAAGATGTCTAATAGACCATAGGACAGTATTGTCCCCCTGTATCTGTAATGGTCCAATCTTAAAGATAAGATGTTGCGATCAAATGGTGCACTTTGGACAGCACTTTACAAGATATTGTAACACGAAAACATGCCAGGGAATCTGGAGTATATTCATAAAAGCTTGCATTTTGTGTAATTTCTGGCGTTTTCCACATATGCTTTGTAAATTGGTTGTCAGCTTGGGTTTGCATTGTCATCATTAGATTATAGAATTTGTCATTTTAGATATGCTGACGTAGTCTTTTTGAGAAACGTGAAAATATCTTTACCCTAGAATATGATAGGAATGATACCCTGTATCATTCCTTGTGTGATATTTACTTTTATTTGTATGAAGTTACTGTGAGAACAAAATAGATACTAGAAAAAAATCTGTTAGCTTTGTTTGTCACAATGATCATAGTATCTATTTTATGCATTGTATTGACAACAATAGACAGAATTAGCTCACTTTTACCTCTCGGCAAATAAAATTTTATAGGATATTGAATACTGCATGCTTTCAGTGTGTTTTAAGCATACAAGTACTTAATCTGTTGAAATATATAGTGTATTATTATTCCCTCCAATTGAACTGTACATTATGAAATAGAATTTGTATTCTGCAATTGTGAAAATGTGTTTATTATTGTAATTTATTTGTTACATGTGATAGGAATGTTCAGTTCAGTTCAGTTTTTTTATTTAACACATTCATAAAAAGTAAGGATACAAATACATATCTAATTACAATAGCAAATAGAAAATAAACATTAGCAACAACAACTTTTCATGAAGTTTTGGGAAATCGGTGTGAAGACAGAAGTTTTATTAAAATCTAATCTCCCTGTACATAAGAAACAAAACAATTTTATTCTATACTTTTTCATTCAGGGGATGTGGTTTTTAGCTGGAAAGAGACTTCATTATTCACACTGTCTCTGATAAATTATTTTTTATTTCAATTTGTAATTACTCTTTTAATTCAGGTTAAACAATTTTATTTCATCCGTAAAATCGCATTTTGATCATAAATTATTTCACATTGTGAGTATCAGATGCGTTTTTTTTTTCTTCAAATGGTTTGAGGAAATCCCTTTATCTCTGATCTTTCCTTTGAAATTTAAGTTAATGATATTATAGTTTTAAGATGATCATTAAGCAATTGTGTGACAGCTATGTTTGTGGTACTTGATTGTGCAATTTTAACTGAAATTGTCAGAATTTGTTTTGCCAAGTTGGTTTGCTGTGCTAAGTTATTTCAAAATAGGACAAAAATCAAATTCAAATCATCAAGTGTGAATTTGTAGAAAAATATATATTATACGTACTGAACAATAAGCTTTAATTAAATAATAACTGTTGGCATTACTTTAAGTGTTTGCCAACATTGGACTGTGGATATATATGTATTCAAACGTAGATGGGTATTTGTATAAGTATGTATTCATTTCTGTTTAATAGAAGATGAGCGTCAACCTTCAGACGGATACATAAATTGAAATCTTTCAAATAAATACTGTGTATGTTTGATTGAAATAGTATTAATAAGAGATTCAAAACATGTATCCACTGCACTCATAGAGATGTGAATTGGAATGAAGGGTTTTGGATACAAGATGGTGCAATATTTGAATGTTTAAACCCTTGTTTACACACAACGTGATAAATAGCCTCAGAAACCTGCTGCGGCAAAACAGAAAGCGTTGTATTAAGGGGAAGTTGGTTACAACAAAAGGTAGTTGCAGGAAAAGAGAGAAAGACCTGTACATGTGATGTACTCACATTTATATTTGTGTGTCATAAGTACAGGAATGGAAAGTGCTTTAAGCTTTTTGTCATTAGAAATTTGGCCACACCAGAAATTTGGCCTCTCCAGATTTTTGAGGCCATTTACCACGTGATGTGTAAACCAAGGTTGTACCCTTTCCACTCTTGAGAGGCTACACATTAATCAGTTGTATGATGGTATGAATTTATCATATATAAACAGTATTCATTATTACTACTACTACAAATTATTGATATTTCTTCATGTACAACATAATCTGCTATTAGTGGGGCTACCCTAGGAAAAAATAACCTGTGAGACCAAATATGCAGGGATTCCAGCCGCCTTGTAATTGCCGCATTTCAGATGGCTTGTGCTCAGCTGTTTCACGATGCCCTCCCATGCTTTACCAAGTATAGAGCACAGGCTTTATAAAACAAGACCACACTATTTAAAACATTCCTTCTAAATGTTTAGTTGGTTTCTGTGGAAAAATAGCTGTATAGTCTATTCATGTATCTATAGGTGATATATTTGTAAATATAAATATCTTTAATGTGGAGACCAAGTGATGGCTGTGAGACATATGGATGTGTAGTTTGATATAGATGTATTTTAGTTATAATATTAAATATTGAGAGAAAAAGTGCTATATTATTATTGTATGGTAGACCCTGGTCAGACTATCATTAAAGCAGTGGTTTTGTGCTGAAAATAAAACTGTAGAAACCAAGAATTGTGGATTGTTTGTCTCTTTATTGATGTGATATGAGAATATAGAAACCTTGCTTTATTGGCGAACTGTTAGTATGATATGAAGAAAGACAGAAGCACATATTTCCTAGAAATAGCCCTTTAAAGCCCAAGTCCACTCCGATTTTCAAAAATTATAACATGTTGTAAATAAATCAAAGGTTAAAACTGCCAAATATCACGTGCGTACTTCAATCAGGTGATTTTTAAGAGCGATTTTTGTTTCGGGTATTTCGAGCAAAATATTTATATTGCTGTACGGATGTGACGTATGCTCCTCACAACGAAAGTGCCAGCGGTATACATTCTGACAATAGGCTATTTTCGTAATGTAACCAAATTTAATGCATACGTATTTGTGAAGTGCCTCTATACAAACTATTTCATTCACCTGATAAGAATAATAGTGTTTCATTATTCTTATCAGGTGAATGAAATAGTTTGGATCGAGGCACTTCACAAAAACGTATGCATTAAATTTGGTTACATTATGAATCTGTGTTGTGAGGACCCTACGTCACAACCGACTCGATCATTAAAGCTCATATTCTAGGACAATAAATGTCCATTAATTTGGTACCTATGCAAGCCTATGTTATTTCGAAGTTGTTCATTTTCATTGCATATCACAAAAATCTTCTAGCTACTGGATATCCTCAATTGAAATGTCGAAAAATAGCCTCGATCCTCTCTTTGCCTAGAAAGTAAGTCACGGAGCTGGTCCACTATTTGTGACGTCACGCCCGGGGACGAGTATATTCACGTACCCGGATGTTCTATAGAAAAACATGGGCAGAGAGATACGAATTTCTGCTATTTAGTTTCAAAGTTTAGTTTCATAACTCTATGTAGAATTCTTCACCTTCCCTAATATTTCATAGTACTAATATCAATTCCCTTTTTCAGAATTATGACATAAACAAGCCAACGATGCGCTATTAGTCGATATTTTCACCATGTAATTTTGTTTGAGTGTGTTGAATTTGGTGAGATTGTTTTCGTGTGCTCGGTAAAGTAGATCTGGTCGTTTGGCTTCGTTCGAGTCTTTCTCGCGTTTGGTCTAGCTCGCTTCATACATATACACTTTCGATTCACGTACGGTACATATTATATAATTATATCAATTGATAATGGCTGGAGAGTTTTACCAGAACGATCTTTTTATGGATTTTGAAGAGTTTATGGAGAAAGATGATGAAAATAATGAAGGAAAAAGGGACGATAGTGCAGACGAGGATGATGGAAGTTGGGAGGACGCAAGTACAAGTGGGGGAGAAGACGATAGAGAAGTCGGAGAGCAAGGAGATGTCGACGTTCCTGCAGCCGGGGCCGGGGAGTAGCGGCAGTAGCACCTAGCGCTCTAGACCGAAGATTTCTGTCTCTTTCGTTCGTTAGCCTCTGATTTGGGTAGGGTCGGCTCCTCTCTTTAGAGACAGAAGCCGACCATAGCGACTGTATTGCAAACTACTGCTCGCGTCCGAGCAGTAAACTTATGCCCAAAATACTACATTTTACCCGATGCATATCCGATGCATTTATTATTGTAAATTAGGCCTAGGCTAAACTACATCGGTTCCACTTACCAGATTGACTGTATGATGCGTTTAAGGGTCTTTTTTTTCGGATTTTCATCGCCGAAATTGAGCTCCATGTTGAAATTCTTGCAGCCGTATTTTAAACTGTTACTGCGCATGGAGGAAGATGACGTCATCCATTGACAGTAACAGTTTAAAATACGGCTGCAAGAATTTCAACACGGAGCTCAATTTCGGCGATGTACGTTCAACAAGCCGCCTAGAGCAGCGGCCTGGTCTTACCTGCCGATTCCACTCGCGGATGAATATCGTTCATAGACGTCGTCCGCTAATTAGAGGAAGCTTGATCTCGTTCAAGTGTGATATATATATTTAAAACAAATATTTAACTGGTTCTGTATCCTTTTTTGAGGCAGTCAAACACATCCATGATAATTACAGTCACAGTTCTAGGCCTATTCGTTTCACAAAACTGCTCCTGTACCTTATCTGATGACAAGATAATGTATATGTACACCCGCCTATTCATACCTGCATATGATTTAACCTTATTTTCCAAGCAGTAAACGCGTCTTAAAACTCTACCAAAAAGGATAATGTGAGGATATAAAAAGAAATCAGCGACTGGAAAACGTTGCTTAGTTATTCTTCATTCAAATAAAAACAGAAAATCTATCACATAAACTCGTTAACAAGAAAAATTCTAAGCTCTAACAGGATAGCATTTACGTGGGCATATCATTGGCATTCACTCACTCAGCCCATGATCCCCGGTCGTGACGTCAAGAATAGAGGACCCGGCGATTCCGTGCATTTCCGGGTTTCCGACTTCGAGATTTTGGTGGAGTTTACTCGCATAAATTAACTATTCTGAACTTGTTTTGTCGGTTGAACGCCATTTAGTGTTATTCTGGGGGTTAAAAGCTTTCTATTGATGTGATTATCTCAATATTTGGGATTATCCTAGAATTTCACCTTTAACTTGTTTTTTGCTCATTAAAAAAAATTATTTAAAAAAAATCTGAGCACCATTTTCCAAAACCAAGTTATATTTGGGCTTTTTAGATTTTTGTCTATCTAATCAGCTCAACTTTTCAGTGGAGTGGACTTGTACTTTAAGTTCTTTTTATCTTGTCTTTTTTGGTAATGACCGAGTCTATAGCATTATAAGACATGTGCAGAAAGGGGCATTCTGACAACATTAAGCTCTTGATGAAGCATGCAATGCTTTTTCTAATTGTAAATGAAGCTTGTCATAATATATATATATATATTTATATAATTTGTTGGGATACAAAATCTTGAAATTTTGACCGACAACCTTCCTTATGAAGGTCGCTTGCATCATTATATTCGTATGTATGCATTACATGGGTCTAATAGAACATGACCTACAAGCATTGCTTTCTCTTTAGGCTCCATCATATTTCTCCTTTTATTTAACTTAGTCTTATGTATTATTCTCTTCGTTTGTATAAATACAAACAAAAAAATGGAAATAAATGTAACATGCCAAATGAAACGATGTATTTTACAACATGTGAAATATGAAAATAAACTGAAACTGAAACTGAAATAGGTTTTAGCTTACAAATTTTGGAAAGAAAAATCGCCAGAAATGGACTTATAAGGTTTTATCATCCAACCCCACATACAACATCTGCAAATGTTCATTCAAAGCCAAAATCCAGGACTTGCTTAAAACTGATTTACCTTACTTTTCTGATGCCAAGGAATGGGTATGAATAAGCAATACATAAGAAACAGTGTTGAAACTCATCAATACGATTAAAAACAAGTACTTTATTTTGGTTATGCAACCACACATTTTCAAAATCATTTCAATCCATGATTGATGTTAGGGACAAATCTTAAATTATCCTTTACTTTATAGTAAATAGAAAAGTCATTTAATTTCCTATCTAACTGCATAGGTAGTACATCCATTTGAAATAACAAACTCCCTTCCAAGTTTGAGTACCCGATAGGTTTTCATCTCAAATGGATTTCACAGTGTAGGTGTAATGCTTAAAAACAGATCATTGCATTTTGTAGGATTATTGGAATAATTTTTTTTTACTGCTGTGTACTCTCTATATTGTCCAAAATTTTGAAATATAATGATTAGGATGAGAGCCAGTATTGTTTGGGTGGGCAAATCTAACAAAAAAATAGTTGTTTCCAAAAAGAAACTGGATGGTAATTTGTCAGATCAAAATTTTTCATTTTTTTTTCCAGGATTTCATTCTTTGAATGAAATCACATACGGTACTCGAGTAAATGTTAAGGCTTGAGGAACATGTACGTAAAAACTTACTCTCTTTGTATGAGACAAATCTACATTTCAAAACCATATGATTAATATAACTGAATAGAATACACTCACTTCAATATTCCAAGTAGTATTGATGGCTAGATCCTCTCCGAAACATACAACTAACCTTTCACTTCAGAATCAAACCGGATCAAAACATACCAGACTGAACCGGTGAACATTCAAACACCGACAAGAAAAGGTAGACGAGTTCTGTAATGTGTTGAAATACTCAAGAACATTCTTGTACAAGCAGGCATGTTGATTAGTGACGTATCCAGGGCGCGAATATTTTTTTTACACGCTAGCCTGGCCATTTTCGCCGTAATACTCGTAAAAGTGCGGTGGTGGGAAAGCCTACACATAGGCATGCACGCAGTTAGTGTGCGGGTGGACCAAAGAGCTATATAGCTCTATATGGGGTGGACTTGTTGCTCGTTATAATAGCTGATCGTTCGTTC
This sequence comes from Mesocentrotus franciscanus, assembly GCA_037976565.1. Taxonomy (NCBI): domain Eukaryota; kingdom Metazoa; phylum Echinodermata; class Echinoidea; order Camarodonta; family Strongylocentrotidae; genus Mesocentrotus; species Mesocentrotus franciscanus. The sequence continues at coordinate 12,720,299 of CP137668.1, forward strand.
GTTCGTGTCTCCTTAGATCAAGATTAATGTAAAGTTCCTAAATTAAATTAAATTAAATTAAGTTCTTGAATCCACCGCCTGATGGCTGCGATGACCGTCTCATTTACAAGGGCCAGCTAGCTGTTCATCTGATGATTGCCATGCATGATGTACATGTGTATAATGCATCTCGCATGTAGGCTAATATCAGTCGCTTCCATGTTATTTATCACAGAAATGGCCAGGCTAGCGTGTAAAAAAAAATTGCGCATCCAGGGCAGCGTTTCACAAACTGTCATAAGTACAAGTTCAACAACAACATTCATTGAAACGTGTGTATTAAATGTAATACATGTTCCAATGGGATATTGGTGAACTTGTACTGACAGCTTCGTGAAACGCTGCCCAGAATGGTTTTTCCAGGTACTCTTACTAGTGCGCCCCCCCCCCCAAAAAAAAAGGCAATTATGACTTTTTGACTTTGATTAGAGGACTTGTGATTGATTCAGAAAAAAATGCAACTCTTTAAATACGGGGTCCTGCTTTTAAAATCAACAATGCCTTCCTATTTATTATACACATGTATAGCCTGTCATTTTGTATCAATACAATTAGGACAAATAACATTATGCATTAGAATATAATCACGTTTCCTTTCTCCTATGATACAGGATACTCTGTCAATTGAGCTCATTGTACAAGTACAGAAAACAATAAACTTAACCTGATTAGATATTCCACAAATGACAATATAAAGACCCTTAAAATCAAAAGCAAAGAGGAGTCAATAGACTATAGATGGTGTAATAACATGTGAACCCTGTACAAATCTGATGGTTGAAAAATTCCTGCAAACAACAAAAACTGGAAAGGTTTCTCATGGTTAAATCCACAATCTACATCCCATTATCAATTTTATATTTAGAATTTGAACAATCAAGCATAAAATCTATATTCAGGTCTTACAATAAGTTTACCTTTAAACTCCACCCCACCCCCTAAAATAAAAATTACAAAGAGCAATATAAATTTATCAAGAAAACAAATTATAATGCAACAGCAAGCTTGATTAATATAATAAATAATTAAACCGATTTCAAACTTTCCTGTTAAACTATAACATGTATTTTTCAGGACAATAAAATCACAATCTATTACATAGTGAAATTTGGCTCCTGTTTATGTGAAGCAAGATTGATTGATGTTGCATGTTGTCAAAAGCCCTGTTGTATTAAAATATATATTAATCAATCCTTTTATTCTTAGAGGTTGAACACAAATTAAGAACAATATGAGAAGCTACAACTGTAACCACCATTACATTAAATTAACCATATCACACACAAAAGGTACAGAGGCAAATTATATAAGGAAATCTTTTTTTGTCTTCATATTCTGGACTTCTCAAGGCTTGAGCTGTTGATTAATTATTATTTTTTTGTTTTTCATCCCTGCATGAATTACAAACAATAGTTTTGTGAAGTCTAGATCTCACATGGTAATTAACTCTCGTATTGGACTTTTTATGATTTATAGCAAATAGAGATCTTAAATGACATCTATAAAGATTAATTTTGTGAGGAGGCAAAATTCAAAACTAATAGCCTGTTCACATCCGTGTGATTTTCCTAATGAGACACATACACATGAATTTACAAGTAAAATCACAGGCATATGTGAAAGCTCATATACCACAAAATACTTTGCAGCATCCCTTTTGTATTAAAGTGCCTCCACAAATAATTTTATTCTGGCAAGATCACACTGAGAACACGATATAAATGATCTTCCAGAGACGGTCAAAGATCAAAGTTCAAATGTTGCAAATTAGCTATCCTTCACATGACTGTACTTACAAATTCCATTGCAACATTCAAAGATTTCAAGCAGCTGAATATGGAATATATAAAAAAAAACAAGTGCTTTGTGCTATGATTCATTGTGTGTGCAGTCTACAGAAAAGGTGTGCCAAACATACAATTATGGTGACTACGTCCAAAAGTTCAAGAACTTCCAGCTAACAATCTGTGACATCAATTTATGCGACCTTCACAAAGACAAATGTCTTTTGTGATGGCTCAGTGGTTTGGGCAGTGATCAATGAAACAAGATATCCCAGGTTCAAAACCACATTGGGCATCAGAGCCCCTCACGTTCTACATGGATTTACAATGCCTCATTCCCAAGACATGGCTTGAAGCCATAGGTGTGATGGAATTTCATCAGAAAAAGTATTAACTGATCAAGTTTTGAATCCCTGCTGTGACAATGACATATTTTGGCAAGGCATTCAATCAACTATTGCCTCTCTTTACCCAGATGTACAACATGGTTACCCGGTAGGAAGTTATTACCCTGGTAGCTTCCCGCAGTGCCTCTCAAATGGCAGCCTGTCTCAACCAGGATACTACTATTACACTTTACAGGCATCTTGAGCATTGTGTGAGAAGGATGTTTGCATGTTACAATAGCTGCTACAACATTGTATTTTCATCTTGGTATCAAAGGTTTGTATCACTGTACATAATTAAAGGGACTCATACGGTAGTCATGTCCATCATAGGCATTACCAGACCATTGCTTTCTTATTCTACCATGAGAAGCAAAGAGTCACAAATCTCTACAAACATGTCCTTCTGATATAACTGATTAGGGTGATTCTTTTAATGGATTTTTTTTTTGACATTTTTTTAGTTTTTGACATTTTCCAGCTTATAGACAAAAACCATTTATGAGAAATTGCTAGGCCGTCGGAATACCCAAAAGAATTGTTCTGAATGGTCATATCAAGTGATGTTTCATTTTGTAATGACAGGGATATGGTAAATAGTCATAGTGAGACAGGTCACATAGATAACCCATCTGGCATGTGTGTAATTCCTAATTATTTCACCCCAAAAAGATGAATTACTCTACATGGAAACTAATTTATATAGCACTCTGTTAGTTCTTTACAATTGCCGAAATTAACAAATCTTCAATAATTAATCGTATAATTAGTAGACTTAGGACTGGTATACAAATGTCTCTCTTTTTTCAGATTTTTTTTTTCTTATCTGGATTGTTGAACATAGACCTTCAGGTCTGCAGCTGTCATAAAATCAGTTCCAGAAGTCATTCACGGAATTCTTCACGGAATTCTAGCACAAATCAAACCCTAATCAGAATCAAAGGAATTTTAGAAATCTAGAAAACTACTTAAGAGTGAAGGTGGGGTTAATCTCTCTTCATTCCTGGGGTGCCTCCAATCAATTTCTTCCTCTGTCTCAGCATGTGTGAATACAGCCTTGGGAATACTGTGAGAGAAATGGGGCAAAGGAAGAGAGAATCAATATTCACATGTGCTGTGTTCAGATGTATGATTATTTGGTAGGGTTAAGTGTAAAGAGATGAGAATCAGAGGAAAGGAAAACAGAAACACATGACAGTTATATTATGGAGCATTTACATTAGTGGGATAATAAGAAGGACCACACACACACACAAAATAATCATTAGACAGTGAATCCTAATACATTCACAACCATCGTCTGATTTTTTCACTGCCATTATGCTATCTCCCTTCAACCTACGACACCAAAATTTAATCAATTAATCCTCAAATTCTTATACATACTAGAGCTAAGTTTGGTTTAAAAAAAAACTCCAATATATTTACAGTCTAGTTTTACAGTCCCACTAACAAAGTGTTGACAGCTAACTGATGGATGAAACTGTTAATGCCTTCTTAATATTTCCTCCAATTCCTTTCTGAAATTACCCCATGACCTTTGACCTTGATCCAAAAATCAATTTCCGTCAACTGTGGTATTACGCATTTGTATTTATACATATATTACTTTAATAAGAAAATAGGTAGGATAGTGACCCTTTAGTGGGTAATAATATTTTGGATTTTTCAACTTACTTGGAATATAGAGAATCATGAGGAAGATAAGGACGCTGTAATAATCAAAGGAAATGTTGTAGTCGTTTGGTAGCTCTAGTGAATACAGTCCGGTGCTCTTCACATAGGGCAATGCAAGGTAGATGGTCCATAGCTCACCCTAGAATACACAATATAGAATAGTATGTGGATGTCAAATAGATATTAAACCAATAGCCACTAGCAAAAAATAAAGGCAATAATCATGGTTCTTACCAGTGTATTACACACTTGGTGCTCATACCAAACAGGAGAATTTTGATTGCAATTGTGCCCAATAACAATGTGAAAATGATGATGATGATGATGATGAAAATGATGATGATGATGATGATGATGATGATGATGATGATGATGATGATGATGATTATGATTATGATTATTATTATTATTATTATTATTATTCTCACTGACATTTAATCTGGCAAAATCATAAAATGAACAGGAATGATAAATAGGGAGGGAAAAATTCACTATTTCTGGACCATGAATAAATTATCAACTATCAATGCAAATAACGGTGCTCATGACTGTGTTCCCCATGCTGCAAGCAAGGAAAAAAAAAAAATATCAAACACTACAATTATGTCTGTCCTCCCAACTTGGGAAAGCAAACTCAGAAACACTTCATCAAGTTACTATTCAAATCAATAATATAGATGGGTTTATAGTGGAGTGTTCCATAGTCTATAGAAAACAGAAAACATGGCACAATGTGAAAAGGATAAGTCAGGGATACATACACAAAAGCCAGGGATACATACACAAAATATATCAGGGTTCAAGACTAAACAGGGACATATCTAAGGATAAACATAATGAATATACTCACAGTTACACCGATGGGGTAAAGAACAATGAAGAGGGTGTATCGTAGCCACATTAATACGTATGGTAGACGGTTGAGCAGGGCGAAGACATAGAATGCATAGCGAATCACTTCTGTGATGGTCCAGGCCATCAGATACAGAATAATGCTCTTCTCATTCTGAACCTGTAGCAAACAGAAAATCAAAAGATTAGAATGCTTTACATTCAAAAGTGCATTTATTTTTTCATTTTCAAACCTCTGTGATTATGATTACAAACTATTCTGTTGTATACAACCATTTTAATATAGAGGAGATAATTCATTGAAAATGAAAGATTGTTGTTACATTCATAAACCAATATGATTACAATACAATTACAAGCATACCAAATCTTTTCTACCCTTTTGCATCAAACAGATAGTGTACAAATGAGATAGGATGCTCCATAGACATAAAAAATGACAGATTTTTTGACAACAACAAATCAAAACAAGTATAAATGTAATATGTATACAATATGATGTACAGACCTGCTACTGAATATATATTAATTCAAATAGTATTTAGCTCACACCCTAGTCACACTAAAGAGACATACACCAGATAAAAGATTAAACAAAAAGGTGGATCACCCTGAATGAACAATTCATCTTTTGGTTTGTAATCACTTTGGCAGTGTGAATGACATATAATAATAATAATAATAGTGGGTTCTTGTATAGCGCTCATGTCTGTCAGATTTGACACTCTTGGCGCTCCGCAATTATTACCCCGGCTTTAGCATGGCTGCCATTACGGCGCTCTAGCATTTCAAGGAATTAATTCCTGCCAGGTACCCATATGACAAATGTTCCTGTATTAACTCTTTGCCCGCCACGTACACAATCCCCCCTGTGCCACATTGTTTTTAGGGTGCCACCTTAGGAGGGGTTCTGCATGGACTATGCTTATTCAACTCGCAATAACTTTTGATTGGTGTACTGTAATGAAAAACTTTGTGTAGCAATATTGTATAGAAATTAATAGTCTTCCTCGTCAGAGTCAGTCTAGCTCTCCTCTGAATCAGAGTCGGCTGTTGGAACAGGGTCCATCACAAGTTCTCGTACCTGATCAGCAGTGAAGAAGTCCCGTCTCCTCCTAATAGGGGCCATCCTAGCTCATCAGAATATTTGCAAAAGCAGTTTCAAAAACTCAATTTTTCTCGGAAAATGTCAATGTAAACAATGTCTGCGAGCGGTGCAATGAAGTGTGATGTGTATACAATGCGAAGCACGCGTTACTATTGTGTGTGTGTGCGTACAATAGAATTAAATGCGTTCCGTGTGTATTGTGAATGAAATGTGACTTGAGTCGAAGTTGGCAGCCCGCTGTATGTTCCGCTAGCCGAACGTAGCGGGCAAAGAGTTAAACAAATCTACAGTGTTTGATGTGTGCTGATATTAGAAGGCAACCTGTTTTCTTGTTTGTAAACAAAAACATTCAACTTAAAAGACAAATTCATATAAACTCGGCATAAGTTGAATCTGTTGGGACTGCAAAATATTATTTGACTTATGCACAATTTGTCAATACCGGGTAACACATTTTGCATAGTTTGGTCAAATAACTGATTTGATCTAGAGAAAATTTGACTTGTGCGACTTTCGAGTTAGACACACTTAACAATAACTGTATAAAAATATCAATCGTACCTCAGACAGAACATAAAGGCCCGAATTCACAAAGGAGGTTTAACTTAACCGATGGTTTAAATCCTCATTTACATAACCCATGGTTTAAAAATTAACGCAAAATAAGCGTACCTTGCCTTGCGCGTCTAATATTGGACCTCTGACTGTGTCGCGCTTATTTTGCGCTAATTTTAGACCATGGGTTATGTAAATGAAGATTTAAACCATGGGTTAAATTTAAACCTCCTTTGTGAATTCGGGCCAAAGACTTAGTTAATGTAGGTCCCCCTGATTCACAACAAAATGCACATTTTTATCAAGCACTTTATCTAAATGAGTCAGAGTACCTATCCAGATTGCTGGATTTGATTTAGCGAGATGAAAAAAGGCCTGACCTACTGACTAGGTTGGCCAGAGTGTTACTTGCAAAGTAAAGCATAGTAAACCAAATACACTTCAGCTGCTGTCCTGGGGCATATTATATATACAGATGTCTTACCCTTTCAAATTAATGATCAACTTCTTTTATGTTATACTTTTCGGCATCAGCCAAAATTTTTTGACATGCAGTGTAAATTTGATGGATTCTGAGAAAATACTATTTTATGGTCATAATACCATTGAGCCCAAATCATTTTCTTAGAGTTTGATAATCCCCATCTCATATATCGACCTGCCCAAAGTATGTGTGAGATAAGGTATTCTTTTCACACATGAAGACATTCAAGATCATTTCTGAGAGGACCTTTTCTTAACTCAGTGAGCAATGATCACACCACTTTAAAGCAGTGACCCAACATTTACTTCAACGACATCTGCTCAAGGCTATTGCGATTGGGGTATAAGTAAGGTTTAGGATAAGTGTTGGGTATTATCTTTGGACCAGGATTGAAGTTAGGAATCTAGATAGAGTAGGGAACTAACCAAAGAGCAATTGTCGCCGGAGCAGGTGTCGTAGAACTGTTAAAAACATGTTACTGATAGCACATCTTACCTCTATTACACTGTGGGTGACAGGCCACAGAAGGACCAGACGGGACGTCACCTGAAATGCGGTCAGAACTGCCGAGGATGGCACGATTCCGATCATGCAATGGACAACCTGCAATCGGAAGAGAAACAAACATATAGCACTATCATCTTGTACCAATCATCAACTTAATATTGGCAGACAAGCTTCCAGGTTTCAAGGGCTTCAATCCATTAGAGGGAGCATGAGAGCAAAAAGGGGAATGACAAGGTTCATAGATTAATCAAAGGCATTCTCTTATTCAGAATTTGACACAGGAAATCACAAGTTAATGCAGATTACCAGTTCTATCAGTTCTGTGTAAAGAATTTTCTCATCACTTTATTGAACAACAGGGTAAGATCACTAAGATGTAGATAAGACTATATGGATGAAGTTGTCTTTTTTTTTACACATCAATCTTCTTCCAAAGGTTCTTCTCCAGATATCCATTGATGAGTATAAAGAAAGGCAATGATCATCCTTCCTTCATCTCATCAATGAAAATTATATTTTCAACCTTAAATCATTTCAGAGTTGTAAATCGTCCAAGAGAATAAGTTTACTTTCCTTGGACCATTTCCAAGGTGTTTGGGAGACACCCTATCCTGTTGTAATTGTTCTGGTACTTTCTGTGTTCAATAAAGTGAAAAGAATATCCTATACACAGAACTGATACCATTTCAATTTTCACAAATGTTATCATTAAGAAAAATCATTGTACTTACTTCAAGAATGGCAGCTGTCTGAAAGGCCTTGAGGGGCAGTTCAATGGCATCATAGAGACCCACATTGGTACCTTCCTGGAGATAGTGACGCACCCCCATAGCACCCACAGACAGCCATCTATTATACAACAAATAGGAAAAAATAAGATTTATTTTTATTGGATAAACTTCCCTCCCCGGTCCAGGGAAAGATTTGGTAGGGCAGAAACTGCATAAATAACAGCAGTCAAATGTTAGTCCCAAAGTGAAATATATATACTTTCAGTGACCTATACAACAGTGCTCATGCAGTGTCAAATTTCCAATGAGATTTATCCTTCTTCTTAAAGATAATTCTCAATTTTCCATCAGGAAAAAAACAAGAACTTGTGGTAATTAAGACAGGGTGTCTTAATTTGTCAGACACTCTGGTCCACAGTCTACTACAATTTCAACCCAATACTGGGTTAAAGCTCAGTCAAAGTAGAGTTTAAGAAAGTAGCTTACATCAAAGTCTAGTCTTGTATTCTAGTCTGAGTTTTTCCTTTGTTTAAAGTGACTTTAGTCCTCAGTGTAACAGAACTATTCCTCATGGCACCCCCTTGAATAGATAAATACAAGTAAATATCAGTTTTATGACTGACACTTGACAGCTCTTATAAAATAAGCTACTACCAAAAGACTTTCAAAAAATCTTCACTTGTGAAAGAAATTTCTTAGACCAGTTCTGAGATGAGCATGCATGTTAAACAAGACATTTTCAGGTGATTATTAATCTGTGGTGTTGACACAATGTTTTGGGAAAAGAGGATACTTGCCAGATTAACCTTTAATGTTTGTACAAATAGGGTTGTCATTCAGATTGAAATTAATTATAGATCTACTTCAGCAATAAGCCATGGCATTATGTCTCATTATCATCATTCAATCATAAATATAATATAGATCAGGCTTCCTCCTCCTATGAAGATGCATTCATTGCTACAGATAAGAATGCAGTATAGCTTATTAGCCTAGTTCTAGACTAGATATTGATCTATTCTGAGATGATGTGACAACTGACAAGCTGTATGTTAGTGTAATGAAATGACTTTGTAGCTTTTGTTTGATGTCTGCCTGACTCACATGCCTGGTTCCCTGACTTAGCAACCAGGCATGCAGTCAGGAAGTTACATAAAGTACAGACTGCATGCTGCAGTGCTGAGCTGTGAGACAATGACTCTAGATCTATTCTAGAGTCTACTTCCATTTAAAACTTTTTCAAGAAGGCTGTTGACTCTTGTCAAAATCCATTTCAAATTTCCTCCTCAGATGGTTAAGAACCATATGATTGTGTATCCTAATCAAACATGTACTCCGCCCAGCCCAGGGGCCATGATACCACATTCCAAGGCCACTAATCCACACAGTCAGCCAGCTCAAGCTCACCGGCATTCATTCAGTCACACGCAGAGTGAGCAGACGGGACCCGGTCCCGATCTCGTACCATACAATAACGCACGTAGACTACAGCACTGGCATATTTCAAGACAGTCACAAATCCGAAACTCATCATGTTTGCAGTTCAAAATCAATGGAAACTACTAAATTCATATGCAAATAAGGCTGAATGAATTTGATACATTACCCTGCACACAGAACTACATTGTATAGGACAAGATATGCCGTTGCCAGGCCAGAAACCTTGTTTTTCCCGGCTGGTTTGGTTGAATTCTCGGCCGACATGCCTTTCGCCTAGCTGCTGAATTTTTTAATTAATTAAGGTACAGCGCCAGCTATTGGCAAAGTACCGTACCGTACCGTACCGTACCGGTACGTATATATCACGTAAGCTGAATTATTATTATTTTTTCATGACTTCGGAGGGGCGGAGGGGCCTCGATCACTAAATTAGAGAACAATTATTCGTCACTTTCACAATTGTCTAAAGGGTATGGTTTTCAAGAAGGTACCCTAGTGTCAGGGTTCATTACCCCATATCCTGTGTATTTTACAAACAAAAGATTTAAGTTTCATATCCCTTTTTGAATGGTGTGAAACGCCATCACATTTATATACACTAATTTAAACCGATTATAATTTTGAGAAATAATAGCTTTGCAATTATGTTCATTCTTTATGGAATATCATCTGCTTGTTCAAATCATGTCCAATGATGTCCCACATCTCAGCAGCGTTCGGAGAGCTCTTGGCTACGCCGGGGCCGCATTTAAGCGTTTTGTAATTGACACTATCTACTTCGAATGTTTCCAAGAATTGAATTTTGATAGTATTGTCCTATCAAAGTTTCACCATTGCAATAATGAAAATAAAGTTAGTTTTTTAAATCTTCGCCGGCTACTTTAAAGTTATCTCTCCCAGCATATATGAGCCACGAGCTCATTAGGGTAGCATAATTTAATTTTTTTTTAGGCCGATCAACGAGGCCCGTTTCACTGCATGTTCTTTGATATGAACAAAGAAAAAACTTTTGAAGTTTTGGAAAACTAGAGGAAAATCAATAATCAGATAGCAAAAGATAACCCTCCTTAAATCAGATTATTTCTCAAGATCCTGAATGAAACTGCAAAACGTGTTGTTTACAGACTCTTTAACGAATGCAAACAGAAACTATACATTTCAGTTTCAAGATTTTCATGATTTGTGAAAGCAACCGGCCAGGAGGGGTACTTAGATTTATTCGTATCTTAAAGAATAGGCGGCAATAAAACGATTCCGCTATGTTTCTCCTAACTATATGTGAGCCTAAGCCTAAGAGAGACTAAATGAGAGAGAGAGAGAGAGAGAGAGAGAGAGAGAGAGAGAAAGAGGGAGAGGAAGTGAGAGAGAAAGAGAGAGAGAGAGAGAGAGAGAGAGAGAGAGAGAGAGAGGAAAGATAGAGGGGGGTAGAGAAGTGGCATATGGAGGGAACCCTGCGCCGCGCCCTGACATTACTGACTATTACTTTTGTAGCACGTACTATACAACCCTCCCCCAACCGACTCAAACTGATCAAATGACATTAATAGAAATTGAATAGCCACCATAGCCTTGAATTTCGTTCAAACTTCAGCTAATAAAATCTGTCCAATTATCCCGAAAGTGACCCTGTCGATGTGCAATATATAGCTAGGACCAACTGAAAATACATTTTTGTTTCTGCTTCCAGTATATGTTTTGTACATAGACAAAGTCCATTTTTATACCGAATTCTCTCCCTATGGCTAATAATGATAACCATGAATCTGTAATCCGCACGCACGGGGGTGAAAGGGGTTGATCGAGGTGTCAATTTTCCCTATAAATTACATCACGATCCCGACTGATTCGTTTGATATCTCTGCATATTTCTTTGGCGTCCCTTTTCACCGTTCTATCCCAGAGTGATAAGAACCAACTGGCAGGTCACCAATTGGTGTGAGGTCTAGGGGGCTGAGCCCCCTGAAACTCAGGGATTTGAGGCATGTTATAACGGTCAGATAAGCATTCAGGGGGCCGCCTAAGGCATTTACTTACGGTCAGATGAGCATTCAGGGGCGCCTAAGGCCCCCTAGTGGGGTCGAGGGGGCGGAGCCCCCGGAAGCTCAGGGGTTTTAGGCATTTAATTACGGTTAGATGAGCATATTATTTTGATACTTTATTTGTGACACTGGCAGGACACTAATTGGCGTGGGGTCCAGGGGCGGAGCCCCCAGAAGCTCAGGGGTTTTAGGCATTAAATTACCGTCAGATAAGCATTCAGTGGGCCGCCTAAGGCCCCCTGGTGGGGTCGAGGGGGCGGAGCCCCCGGAAGCTAATGGGTTTTAGGCATTTAATTACGGTCAGATGAGCATATTTTGATATCTTATTTGTGACACTGGCAAGACACTAATTGGCGTGGGGTCCAGGGGGCGGAGCCCCCAGAAGCTCAGGGGTTTTAGGTATTAAATTACCGTCAGATGAGCATCTAGGGGCCCGCCTTAGGGCCCTAGGTAGAATCCAGGGGGCAGAGCCAATGGAAGCTCAGGGGGTTTAGGCATTTAATCACGGTCAGATGAGCATATTTTGATAACATTATTTTGTGACACTGCCAGGTCACTCTACTTTCTTTCTATCTCTCTTTCATTCTATTTCTCTTTAATAGACTGTTTAAAAAAAAGGGGGGCTCGAGCCGCTGCCCTGACATGTAGGCCTCTAAATAAGCATATTTCTTGCCTGACTTTAAATTTAGGAATTTGTCATTTTCCAACAAACGCATAAAAAAGTATAATTTACTAAAAAGTGAGGAAAAATCTCGGAAAATTATGTAATTTCAGCGAAATTTGTAAATCACCGGTATCGAATTAGAAATAAACCACGTTTGAATTTTTAACTGCCCCATCGGTAGGCCCTACGCAGGTGCCCCCCCCCCCGATCTACACCTTGTTGGCGGGAAAAATCGCAACTGATCTACCCCACCTTTCTTCTTCCTCTTTTTTTCCTTTCCCTTTCTCTCCTCTTACCTTTCCCTTCCCTTCCTTCTCTCTCTTTTAAGCTTGCTGTGGGGGGTAAGGGCCTTTCGCCCCCCCTGATCCACACGTTTTTGGCCGAATTAATCGCAACTGATCTCCCCTTCTTTTCATCCTTTTCTTTTCTTCTTCCTCTTTTTTGTTCCCCTCTAGCTCTCCTCTCCCCTTTCCCTTCCCCTTTTGGCGGGGGAAGAGGCAAGGGCCTTTTGGCCCCCACCTCCGATCCACAACTTGGTGGCGGGAAAATCGCAACTGATATCCCCCTTCTTTTCTTTTCTTCTTCCTCTTTATTTCCTTCCCTTTATCTCCTCTTTTCCTTTTTTCTTTCCCTTTCCTTCCTTCTCTCTTTTTTGTGCTGGGGGGGGGGGGACAACAGCCTTGTAGGCAAGGCCCTTTCTGCCCCCATCTCCTTCTTTCCCCCTTTTCTGTTCCGCTTCCTCTTCTTTCTTTCCCTTTCTCTCCTCTTTCCCTTTCCCTTCTCTCTCTCTCTCTTTCTCTCTTTTTTGGCGGGGCAAGACCCCCTGCCCCCCTGGATCCGCGCCTGGGTGATGGTGCTATAGTGCATTCTATAGGCCTAACTATAAGATATATTTTTAATTACGATATTATGAAGAAATGTTTATTACACATGTCAATAAATGTAATATATCTCGATAACAATCCTGTGATTGTAAAAGCATGAACAGTGTTATTTTTTTGATAGGTTTTAAACTATTTGAGATAAAACACCCAGTGTATATAATTTTGCAACTGCAAATTATTTTATCATTTATACTTAGCACCTAGCTCCTTTTCCATTCCTTCTCATCACCACCCAACCACCAACATCACCATCACCATCACCACCACCACCACCATCATCATCTCTACCACCACCACCATCACCAACACCACTACCACCAACCACCACCACCATCATCATTTCTACCACCATCACCACCACCATCATCACCACTAACACCACCACCACCTCCAACTACCACCACCACCACCAACAACATCACCACTACCACCAATCACCACCACCACCAACAACAACCCCAACAACATCAGCATCACCACCATCATCACCACTAACACCACCACCACCACCAACACTACCAACCACCACCATCACCACCACCACCACCACCACCATCATCTCTACCACTACTACCACCAACCACAACCCCCAACATCATTATCTCTACCACCACCATTATCATCACCTCCAACATCCACCCCAATTATGACCACCACCTCTATCACCAACCTCCACCACCATCATCACCACCACTACCAACACCACCAATAACACCAACCACCACCACCAACAACCACCAACAACCACCATCACCAACACTACCACCATCATCACCACCACCACCACCACCATCATCATCTCTACCACCACCACCATTATCATTACCACCACCACCAGCACCATTATGACCACCACCACCACCATCATCACCACTTCCACCACCGACATCCACAGCCACCACCACCATCACCATCACCTGCAATGAGTGGGAATATCATTTTGGATAACACTGGTCACATCCATTTGTCAAAATGCTCACATTACCATCATTCCTTCAACACAAAATAAAATAGACGTTAAGCCATATATTGTTCCTTCTCTCGTTTTTCTTCTTTTATTAACAATAAATGATTTTTACACTTAATTGTACAAAACTTAAATGTTATGTATATTCATGAATTGTTTATACAAAATGTGTACATCTTATTGCTGCATCGGTAAGCAGATCATGTGAAAAATTATCAACAATGAAAAACAAATATTTTCACTATAACTTGTGTCTCAAATTTGTCCCCTTACAAAAATCAGTCAAGTAGTCTAATTCACCGGTTTAGCACATACATTCTGATGACCATGGTAAATGGCCTATTTAAAACACATATAAAAAAGATTGGACAAACTTTCAAAAGATCCAACCGAAAGGCAATTTCAGACTTGTGCGTTGCCTTTTGAAAGGTGCAGACATGACAATGAAACGCATAGCCCAGACATGATCTCTATAGGCTATACAGTAGGGTACTGAAATTGCCCTTACGTTGATTTACTGTAAGTCTTCAAAGTGCAATGATGTTATAGTGTATATTGACTCTAGAGGATTTAAACATCCTAACATTTATTTTAAAAAAAACTCGCTGAATTCATCAATAATCATAGATAGGCCAAATAAGGGTATAAAAGTCATGCTCAGAGCTTGTAAGCAAGCTCCAAAGGACATGAATGTACCACATATTGATAGTGGGGGGATGAGGTAATTTACTTTACTTTATCCCCTTCACTTCACTTCACACACATTTTCAAAAAGTAGTCAAATTTATATTTTCAACATTCTCTCTTTTTTGTTAGTATTCAGCCCTTTAACTACTGTAAAAGCACTAGAGCATATAAGGGCGTGTCCCTATTGAGGGATGATAAAGATAATGATAACTATAACTACAAAAAAGTTCCCTAATTGGTCTAGTGAAGTTAAGTTTGGAAACCATGTTAGGTATTGGAGCTACAATGCCACCCGTCTGAGAAGAGCAGTGCTGCAGGACCATGAGCATACAGACGGGACCGGCAATAACAATATCCAACAGCCGTACAAACTTCACAAGACCGATCAGTATAGGATTTATAGGCATATGTACCATTCTCGTTATTGGTCACATGGGACTTTTACTTAGGTCTTGGTGCAAGGATATACTTATCACAAGACCATAACACCTATCCATTGAGCCATGCCTTCCAATATGAATCTGGATAAAAGGGACATTAAGCATCTTGAGTATACATCAAAATGAAAGAAAAAAAATAAGTAGAATATAATATTGAAATATTATTGTCTGTTGAGAGCCAGAAGGGCATTGACCCCATTTCATAATGTGAAAGAAGGGCATTGACCCCACGTCATAATTTGTAAGAAGGGCATTGACCCCATGTCATAATGTGAAAAAAGGGCATTGACCCCGTGTAAGTTAACACCCTTGCGGTTCTGAGCAGACAGTATTCATATTATTACTAGTTAGATGATAACATAGATAAACAAAGGGATATGTAAGTAGAACATGCAAAATATCATTAATTTAAAAGAAGAATGAGGAAGGAAACATTTCTCTCTCAAGGAGGCAATAGAAAGGAAAAAATATATAAGGACAAACATAATTATAGAGAGTTGTGAGAAATTTAACTATGAAATCCTATGACTTTCTACACTACTAACACCAAGAAAATGGAGTGATGAATTGCACTTTTAAAAGTTTCCCATAAATTTTGTTCTCCTATTATCACATCAATTAAATGGTGGGTGTAATTTTCTAAGCACTTGCTCATTAGAACAGATTCATAAATTTCATGGATATTGAAAAATAATCTACATTAATACTATCATGAAGAACAAATAAAATGTTTGAGGCCTTTGTATGTTCCACCTTGTGGAAGTCCTAGTATCTTGAATATATTACTTTAACAAACCATTATCTTGAGGATTATACAAAACAAAAATATATTGAAAAACAAATATACTGTTTTTCTTAAGGTAGGAATATGTATGTATTCATTAAACAGATTAACACTCTAATCAAATAAATAGTTTTAATAGTAACAATCCTCTAGCTATGTTGTAAAGTAATAGTAATCCTACATTTCTCTTTGAAATTTAGTATTTCAGCTGTCTATGCCAAGCAAGTCTGATTACTGTGAAACCATAAAATTTCAGAGCTTGAAAACTTTGCAAGCTGTCAATAATGGCCATTTTGGCAGCAAGAAACTCCTGCAAAACTGAAAAAATTACACATTATAATTCAATAATTTTGTTGCATGAAATGTTTGCCTATATGCAGCACTAATTCTATCTGCAATAGTTCCATGTGAAAGCCTCATGCAAATGAGAGTTTGTGGTTTCACAGCATCTTTCACAGAAATTAATACAAACTCATATTTCATACAGCAAACACACACACAAAAAGAAGATAACATGTATGTAAGTAATATACTGGATATTAGAACAGAAAAAATAGGTTCAATACATTCAAGAGTGCATACAATTCATTCTTTATCCTTAGTTTTCACCCTTAAAGCACCGCATGTCGTCATTCAAATGTGGTCCTTAATATTGACCACTTTCTATCACCTTAACTTCTCAAGGCGACAGTATTTTGTCTGATTTCAGAGCTGTGATCAACCACAAGTTAATAAAAGCAAATAACTACTGGCTACTCTAGTGATGAGACAAGCTGCCATCCCAAGAGGGGATCTCGGGGCTACTGTATTCCTGAGCTGAAGGTGAGAGAAAATGGTGTAGCCCGAGATCACCAAGACCTTGATAGTTTGTCCACCAGCCAGAATAAGGGAGGTGATTATTTGCATTATCCCACATTGACAATACTTTTAGGTCTAGTGATTAATTTAATCAATGTTTGTGCCACTAGTGTATTGCATGCACATGCAATTAATTGAACAGTAGAGAGCTGCTTCTGCGAATCTGCACACTAGTAGTCTGCTCGCACGTTGTTGAATATACGTGCTTCGCATTGATCTATGTCACAATAACCTACGCATATTTCGCAAAACCATGACCCATTAGCTCTCAACGTACATGTATATGTCTATGCAGAATCAGCCACAAAAAAAAAATCACATTCACATATGTGATGGTTTAATAACACTACAACCGCCAAGATATAATTATAGTCTATCATTTTCCATGTGACCTCAGTTAAACTGATCGTGTTGCAAGAATCCTTTTATGTTTATGTGGGATATAAAGACAAATGATCTTGGATTCTCTCGTGAATCTCTCCTGAATTTCAGCATCATAAAATGTTTTGTTACTGTGTGCCAACTCTGTAACTTAATCAAATAACTCTAAACTAAGGATAGCAAGTGGTTCTATCAGATAAGTAATGGACTTCTATTTTATAGGTACACACCTCATTCTAAAGACATTGTTATCTGCTGACAAATGCAAAATAGGCATACTTTTCTCACATATATATATATAAAATTGATAAATTTGCATATGTACAAATGGCTTCTTTAATACAACAGTCTCAAAATCATTCTGCAATATAATTTTCTTCAGGACAAAAAATGGTAAATTTGTTTATTGTCTTCAATGTTCCTTTTATGTGCAACACAACTTCATGATTTCTGACTTTTGATCACCAAAACTTCCATTAAATACATTCAAGATTTGCTTCTCTGTATTTAAATTGAATTCATATGCTAATAAAATCATGATCTTCAGAAATAACAAGTGTGAAGTTTAAGAAGTAGACAATAAACTTTTGAAGCATGTTAAAGAAAACAAGAGACTATGGTGGTATGGGGGATCATCGGTTGTTCTTCTACCAGTCGTCGGGAGTTTCGGGCCGTTATGAACAATACTCCCTGTTGGTGGTGTGCCAGCAATGCAATCGCCACCTCCCCATGGTGCAAAAATGAAACTTTAAAGCCCCACTGCACTACTTGTAGCGTCTTCTAGCTCCCTCTATATAGAAAACAATGCCTAAGCGGTGCCCGTTGGTCCCCCATGATCCTCTTTTCCTTAATTGAGAGCTGAGTTGATGAGACAACCACCTGTCAGTGACCATGCTGGGAGGTCTAATCCCTCCTGGCCAAACTAGTGCAGACGGGCTTTAAATGTAATTACAAACTTGTGAAATAAGAAGGTATATTACAGTGCTTTACAAGTTTAGAGTGGAAACATGAATTCATCTGTTCTACTGATTTGAATAAGCTACATCAATATAAGGTTTTATCTTTGACCTCTCAAGTCTTGTTCAAATATGTCACTGTAAACTGCCTTTAAAAAAACAAGAACAAAAACCAAACAAACAAACATCTAAACAAACATCTAAACAAACACCATGGCAAAATAAAGTCATCTTTCATGTAAATGAGAGACAAGCGGAAGTGAAAAAAAACACCAGGGGGGTGTTTCACAAAACTTGTCATCAGTGACAAATGACAGTTTTTGTTATAAGCTACTGAAATCCTTGCTTCTGATTGGTTATCAGCAGATTTGTCATTGATTTTTGTCATTTGTCATTGAAAAAAGGCTTTGTGAAACACCCCCCAGGAGTTGTGAGCAACAAAGACTCATAAGCTAACTCAATTATCAATTGTAGATGCAGGTATATGAAGCACACTATGCTTTAAAAGGTAGTTTTAATTTGACTCCGTTTTTTTGTTGTTGTTTGTTTAAGGCAGTTCACAATGTCGTGTGCGAACAAGGCCTTATGTACTATGAAAACAATGTGCGTTACCTGTTAACAGAAGCCAGTGTAGCTCTCATATTACCAATATACCTGAGGCTATGGACTCGTCTATATCTTTCTACATGTTTTATTACCTTGATGTTTTTGTCTAAGTTTCCTCAGATTGAGTTTACCCAGTTCCCTGCAAAGAGCCCATAAACAAAATATCACACTGCTAGCAGATTTCCTGTGAACATAATCAAATTACATTGCAATACAAAAGAAAATGTGGTTATCCATTGTAGTAATATTATCCTAGAATCCATCAACCACTGAATTCTCTCATTCCCATAGGCTTAGTACAGAAACCACCTGGGCCCCATTTCACAAAACTTGTCATCAGTGACAAATGACAGTTTTTGTTATAAGCTACTGAAATCCTTGCTTCTGATTGGTTATCAGCAGATTTGTCACTGATTTTTGGCATATGTCATTGAAGAAAGGCTTTGTGAAACGGGTCCCTGGTTAGCAACTTAGCATACCGTAGGCAACGGGGGTAACCTAGTTTGCAGTTCTTCCAGTTATGTTCACAAAACACTTTCAGGAACAATCTTTTAAGTACTCACATATGCAGCACCAAATGGGTTTCAAATGAATCCATAATAGAATCAAGGGGTCCATTAGATATTTATCTTGTTGCAGTTAAACCTGTATATAAAGACCGCTCAAGGGAAACATGAAAAGTGGTCTTTATGTACAGGTTCCTTTAGTACAGGTTTCAATGAGAAACCATATTCAAGGGAAACAAAAAAATGTGGTCTTTATAGACAGGTGGACTTTCTATACAGGTGGTCCCTAAAGTAGGTTTGACTTTACCAGGCATACATGCCGATTTAAAGAGAGACTATAGGAAAGTTTGACATTTCTTAGACTACTGCCATCCTTTCAGATCCTCGGGGCTGAAGGGTACAACACACATGCCTAAATCTTTGAGCATGTTAACCTTCTCGCACCCTCTCGAACACAGCAAATGATGGGTTCTGCAAAGATTTGATAAGAACTTTTTTGTTCCATTCTTTTAACTATTTGTTGTAAGCGGCAAAACTGAAAAGGCTTAAAAATCAGTTAGGAAATGCTTTTCAAAACACCCTTTTAAGAACTTTCCATCTTTTATAGGATATCTTCAAGCAGAACACTCTCTTGCAAATAACAGTATGTTAAATGTCAGAGTTAGAGTGACCACTCCTATAATTTTCCTGCCTGACTGTACATCAGCTCACAGACTTTTCAGGAGTCACTTGCTTAAAAGAGGAGACCACTCTCATAATTTTGTTGTTTGATGACCATTGGTTGTGGATTGTCCCCAAGGTCACTTGCTTCACCTGAATGACAGCTGTCATAACGTCACTGCCAAAAGTCCATTGATCTGTGGATTTTTCCATGAATGACTAATTTCACAGAATTGACTACTCTCATAATTTTGCTGCTAGAAGTCCATTAGCTTGAGGATTTCCTTCAAGGTCACCAGTTTTCCAGGAGTGACCACTCCCATGATATCACTGCAAGAAGTCCATTGGCTCTTGGATTTCCCCAGGGTCACTTGTTTCAAAGTAGAGACATCTCTCATCATTTCACTGCCAGAAGATTAGTGGCTCATGAGTTTGTCATGGATAATTTGTTGCAGGAGGTGACTGCTTTCATGATTTTGTTGCCACGAGTCCATTAGCTTGGGGGTTGTCTAGTGAGTCACTTGTTAATGCTGCATAGTCTGCGCCTCTCTCCACTCCCTGGGCCTTCTCCCGAATTGCAAACACCTCCTCGATGGCCTTCTTGAAGCAAAGAAAGTTGTAGTCGATCAGACCTGCAGAAAATATGAATAAGAAAATCCCATAACAGCTGAAAAACAGACTTTCGATAGGCTTCCTAACATCCTTCAATAGCTGCCGATTACTACATTTCCGCCATTAATGATACATAAATAGTGCAATGGATTGCAAGCAATTATGGTGGACAAAACATACATTATTACTGAAATGGCTCAAAAGGGGTATTGTTAAAGATCCT
This sequence comes from Mesocentrotus franciscanus, assembly GCA_037976565.1. NCBI lineage: Eukaryota > Metazoa > Echinodermata > Echinoidea > Camarodonta > Strongylocentrotidae > Mesocentrotus > Mesocentrotus franciscanus. The sequence continues at coordinate 12,741,129 of CP137668.1, forward strand.
AGTAACATTTCTTAGGGGGGGGCTGTGGCCCTATACCTACATTTAAAAAAAAAAATGGCAACATAACCAATTTGAGTGAAACCCCTCTTCACAAAAAGGTATTAATTTTAAATACACCAATTTGACCAAATGAGGCAAACAGCCCTTTGCTTGTTTTAGGGACAATTCAACATGAATTTTTACTTTTCAATTTTTTCTTCAAAGACCTTCAACATCATTTGTGCACCTCCACATTCCTAAAGAGCACTTGCAATGAGACCTGGGCCAAGTGAGAATTTTGTTGGGCTTACCTTGTCTGTCAAAGTTATCTTCTCTGAGTAAACACACTAGGGCAAGAAATTTGTTGACTTCTTTCAGGTAGAGTACAGTAGAATTGTTGAGCTTGATGATGGAGCTAGACTCAGAGTCGTACGCACTCTCATCTCCTTCTCTCTCCACACTGGATAATCAATGTTTAGGATTTAAAAATTAAAGTTGAAAACAAAAAAATCATTGGTTTTCCCAGGATAAACTACATAGATCAAAGATATGAATGAATGAATTACTATGGTAACACCAACAAACTTTGTGTGCATGAACTTCAGAATTTTGCAAGTTGTCCAGATTTGCGAAACTTTCATGCCCGAAACAGGATTTTTTTATAACAATTACACAACTAAACTTGTTCAAGTTGTAAATGTTTCTTGCCACGAAAAGGATGATCATTACAAATTCCTGAATAATTCATTTTGTAAAGGTTTATGGTTTTACAGTAAATGAAGCATCGAAATGAACATATATTTGTTAATCTACTTTGTAATTTGATGTTCTCCACACTCAGAAACTTACAAAGTGCAAGGCTGTACTCAGCCTATACACCTGAATCTGGGGGAGTAACATGCTACTTTGAATTAAGTTCAGTAGAGTATGTCTGTATAGTAGCTGCCTATATAAATGCACCTATTGATAGCTTACCCATAGATACATGAAACGTCAATGACAACGTCAATCATATCACAACATAACTCATAGGACTGCATGTCGACGGGAGAGCTGTCTGTGGCGATGTAGATCTTACTCACAACATCAAAGAGGAACGCTTTCTCTATCCCAGAGTTCTGTTCAAGGTAAATAGCAATTAAGAGAAATTTATTAAAGTATATGATATCGACAACATACCCTTACCAACTGGCTCATGCTCCTAATCAAGACTTCTAAAGACGTTATCCATCTTTTGCCATACCATGTGTTAATGTCAATAGTACTATACTAAAATACCATCAGTTAATTTACTATTGCCTGTTGATTAATTTTATTCAAATTTCATTTACCGTACCGGGTATGTTCATTTATTTCTTTATATTTGTTCAGGGCCCCTCCTAATAAGCTTTGCTTTCTTAGGGGTATTCATTATGTAATTATTATATTTTTAATGAAAAAATAAATTGAAATTAAATTGAATTGATTGATCATACATTCTCACACCTTGGTATATTATTCCTTCATAAAAGAAATATAAATATGGTATCACCAACACTTCAACTAACAGGCAGCCATATACCACCTAACGAATCTTAGGTTATCCTCTGCCATTCTTTGCCATGCCGCATGTTATGTCAATAGGTTATGTTAACCTTTTCATCTAGAATATAACCTTCTATTTGTCAAGAGAACCGATGGGCACAAATAAAAGTGAAAAAAAAATCATCATAGAATTAACCCAGTAAATTGACTTCTATCAAATCTTAGGTTAGCCTTAGAATGCATTTCTTTGCCATACCACAGAATATGTCTACAGAAAGCTGAGGGATGAACTCCTGTACAACCTTGCAATACGTGTGTTTCATTATACAGAGTTTCTTTATACAAATTTTACTCTCCGGTGAAACACCTTAAAGATTCATTCCCACAACACATGTATATCACCTTATCTCTGTGTTAGAAGATACAGAAATGTGAAGCACACTATGTTTATATCATTAGGTTCGCTGAGGAGGTCTTGTTTGAGGTGGTTAATCACGTCATGTGTGCATGGGGCCTTAGACTAATCACTCACTGAAATGCCATGTGTGAATGGGACCTTAGCCTAATCACTCACTGAAATGTCATGTGTGAATGGGGCCTTAGCCTAATCACTCACTGAAATGTCATGTGTGAATGGGGCCTTAGACTAATCACTCACTGAAATGTCATGTGTGAATGGGGCCTTAGACTAATCACTCACTGAAATGTCAGGTGTGAATGAGGCCTTAGCCTAATCACTCACTCACAACTAGGCGTGGCGTGCGCCTGTAATCTTGCTTACAGTGGAAGTTACAAACTGATCCAGCCGAGGACGCAGGTTCGAAACTGAATCGCGTCTTTCGGATGGTGACGTTAAAGGCCGGTCCCCAGACGTAAATAATCATATCTGATTGATACACGTCTGTAAAAACCCAATACACACACACTGAAATGTCATGTGTGAATGAGGCCTTAGCCTCATCACTCACTGAAATGGCATGTGTGAATGGGGCCTTAGCCTAATCACTCACTGAAATGTCATGTGTGAATGGGGCCTTAGCCTAATCACTCACTGAAATGTCATGTGTGAATGGGGCCTTAGACTAATCACTCACTGAAATGTCATGTGTGAATGAGGCCTTAGCCTAATCACTCACTGAAATGTCATGTGTTAATGGGGATTAAGCCTAATCACTCACTGAAATGAGAATGTTGAGAAGGTTCTCCAGGGTAGGCAGCTGAGGGATGAGCTTCTGTACAACCTTACTGAAAGCCTCAAAGATAGAGTGATCGTAGATACTGGTCAGGTAGAAACTAAGAAAGAAAAGAGATAATGCAAACAATCATGAAATATGGATGAGTGCTGCCAAGTAACATCTACGGCATATACTACGGTGAGAATTACTTCACATTCACTGTCTTAAATGAACCAACATCTAAACTTCAACCCTGGACAAAAGTACTACACCGGTAGTTAACCCTAACCCTGACCCTCATAACTCCTAACCCAATTGCAACCATAACCCCATATCTTTGATGAAAGAAAGAGTAAATGCAGGGTCACCATTAACTAAGGTTACATGCACTGTACTCACTTGATCATTTACCACAAGATCTCATACTTATTTGCTGGGTTAGGATGTGAGAAACATTCAAAAGAAACATACTTTTTTTCTTTTTAATACAGAATGAAATACAGGTGATTAACTATTACATGCAAGATGAACAAGGCCTAGAATACTTTTACTGCAACATGCTTTTATGAAAGTGTATTGGTGGTTAAGGGTAAAATGAGAGGCATTTTTAAGTGGCTTATGTGCTACAAATTTAAAAGATTTAGTAGCAAACAGATGATACAAAAGGACTGACTTTGTGATGTTCATATTGCAAAATTCATTTATTTCTTTTCCCATGAAAGTGAGTAGGTGGAACCAACTTCTACCATTCTATATTACTGCTCAGTAGCTATCTCTGCCAAATATGGACATCAGTTTAAAAACTATGGGAAGAGAAACCATGCAATAAAATCTAGACTGAATCCCAACACCATACCTTAGATGAATACACTCGAGCCCTGCATCAGCCAGATCCTCGTTGGCTCTCCGATGGATGTCTCGCTGCGTCTCGATCTTGTGATCATCTGAGAGGCCATCCACCTTGTGAATGAAAACCTTGAACTTGATGTTGGGGTTGACCTTGTACGCTCTTGAGACGGTCACGTGGAGCTTGGCCAGGGCGTCCATGTAGTCATCCTACACATGATTGAGGGCATAAGTTTAAAGGTCAAAGATATACTTTGCCACAGTTTTTTTGCTCATTTCAAATTGTTATGAAGTGTGAACATTGTTTACTTTTGAAGCACTGGCAATTCCTCACCCATGCCTTCTAGTAAAACTTAATTGTTGGGAATTCCAGTTGGTTTAATCCAATAATCCTGAAAAGATAAGATGAAGCCGTGCATTTTTCAAATAACATGAAGCCCGAGAGTAAAATGCCTGATTACTGGCATTTCTTAGATGGTTCGACATTGTAATTGAATCTGTGAATCTGTTCCAAACAGCTGGAAAAATTTGATAATCTACGACAGAGGAGCTGGTTTCTTGGAACCATCAAATTTTAAGAACTGGGGTCATAGCCATTGAAATAAGAGCTCTAAAACTGATATACATCCGAAGGGAATGTCCACAAACTTAGACACAAGACAACTTTGAGAAACTGGTCCCTGGTGAAGTATGCCCCCTCAAACAGTTCCTTACCTGAGCATCAATGACATAGACCAGGGCTTCACAAGTGCCGAAGATCATTTCAGAATCGAACGCTGGATCAAAGAAGTCCATCTGACCGGGAAAGTCCCAAATTTGGAACTGGACAAATGAACTGTTGTTGATGTCTGTTCATAGGAGTAAAAAAAAAAAATTGAAAAAATGAGATGCTAGATTAAAATTTCTTTAAAATAACAAGCTAACAGTTCTCGTTACTTATAATAGTATAAAGATTTTCAATGTTCACAATGAATTCATGTCAGTCAGTCCACTTCATAATGAATTCTGATTATTCAGTCCACTTCTCAATTATATTATTCTATACCATATACACCAGAGATATAAAAGATTGAACAAAAAGGTGCGTCACTCTGAATGCCCAATTCATCTTTTAGTTTGTAATCACTTTGGCAGTGTGAATGACATATGACAAATATTCCCATTTTAAATAAAATCTACAGTGTTTGATGTGTGCTGATATTAGAAGGCAACCTGTTTTCTTGTTTGTAAACAAAAACATTCAACTCAGAAGACAAATTCATATACACTCTGCATAAGTTGAATCTGTTGGGACTTCAAAATATAGTTTGATATAATTCGTAAATAAGACATTTTGCATAGTTTGGTCAAAAACTTGATTTGATCTAGGGAAAAAAAGGGAAAAAAAAAACTTGCAACTTCAATTTATGCAGAGCTAACTGTATAAAAATATCAATCATACCTCAGACATAACATAAAGAGTTAGCTAATGTAGGTCTCTCTGATTCACAACAAAATGCACATTTTGATCAAGCACTTTATCTGAATGAGTCAGAGTACCTATCCAGATTGCCGGAATTGATTTAGCGAGATGAAAAAAGGCCTGACCCACTGACACTAGGTTGGCCAGAGTGTTACTCGCAAAGTAAAGTATATAAATAAAAATAAAAAACTTTAGCTCCTGTCCTGGGGCATATAGATATACAGATGTCTTTTGAGATGAGAGAAAAAGTAGAAATGAGTGACAGATGTATTCTCATTAGGGACTTTTAGATTTGCACGTCGACGTAGTGGACTGCAACGTGTGCCATTCTTTCAAGGCACTGGCCCGTGCCCGGCAGTGCCTTAAAAGGACGTCACATTACCTTAAAAGGATGTCACCGTGGCAGTCCACGTTCTCGTCGTGTAAAATCTAAAAGTCCCTATTGTCTTACTTTGTCTTACCGTCTTTTACAATCTTATTGGTGCTCTCCAAGAATAATGTTTCATTCGGGGACATCTTGTGAAAAACTACCTTCTGTATTGATGACTTCCCACTCCTGTAGATAGAGAAGAGAGACAAACAATTGTAACTTTTTTTATTGGTAATTATAAGTGTGAGGTGAAGCAATTATATGTAAAGAAGTGGCAATGAATGGCACAGGAGTCTTGGACTTGCTCTCACCTTCATGTATACACATCACAAAAATAACCATCACTACATGTATACAAAGATATTCCTAAAATTCCTAAGCATTTATAAATACATCAATTAAAATAAATACAAAATTTAACCAAACTCTCAAGATTTACATATATATATATATATGGAGAACAGTAAGAAACCTTGGGAGATCTGCTTGTGACATGCATTAATTAAACAACAACAAAAAACAGTAACTCTAAAAATATTTCTTGGGATACATTTGAACAATGGCAAGATGTATTTTTTACATGTAAATTGTATGTTTTTCAAAATTTACTCTAACCAAGAGTCCTGAGTCTGCATACAATCAAACTAACATGATATTGGATTATTGGTAGAATTTACATTTTCATCACAACAAGTATATTTGAGGAAATTCTACATAAATTAGCTTACATCAAGATTTGGATGTTTCTGAGTAGTTGGGTGACTGCTAATAACCGAGTATTACAGTAAAGTATGGTGCTAAAATTGACTTGGAGCTTATGTAATCAACATTTCTACATACCTTCTGAGCCCCATGAGCAAGATTCTTGGTCTAGCATCAGAGTCGGATATCTTCACTTCTCCATTGTGTCCTTCTTGTGAGTACTGAAACTCCTGGGGGAAGGAGCCTACTACACAGTAGCGCTCATCCCCTCCAAAACCAGATCCCTCTTCCAAAGAAGACTGCACAGAGAAAAAGAAGGGAAATTAACAAGTGTTAAAAAAATGCACTGGTATGCCGTTTACTCTTTCATCTACAATGTACAGTACATATCAAACATCTCTCAATATTCTCATGTTGTTTCTTGTATGGGATGCTTTATTGAATTTCTTCTTCTTTTTCTAGTAATCTTCAAATGGCTATGCAGCTTTCCATAAACTGAACACAATACTGGAAAAATGGATATTAATGGACCATTAATCTGGTCAAGTCCTGGGCTTTTAAAAAAACGTTTTCCTTTATTTCTTAAATAATTAACAAAGCAACATACTAAACAAAAAATGTAATTAGCAGTCTAAACAAAAAGTGCAATCCTTTTTCTTATGCATATCATTCAAATATCCCCCTCCCCCACTATCCCCTAAAAAAAAAAACCCATTGAAAATGTAAGAAAAGATTAAATGCTCCACAACTTATGTGTGTGCATGGGGCGAGTAGCTCAGTGGAGTGCTGCCACTGCTCTCAATTTATTACAGAATTATTTTCAATTCTTGTCAAAATCATGGAAGTATATTCTGTGACTGTTTTGAAAAATGGAAAAATCCCCCAAAGAAATAAAGAGTTGCCATGGCAATATTCATTTTCATTTCCAAAGTCTCAGCATTGTTTTCAGCAACATGTACTATTTAAGTCAATGGAGGGTTGACGTGCATGTGTGCGCTGATCAAACACCAAGCGGCCAGAGGCAGCATCAAGATGTCAGAGCTCCCCGCAAGCGATCTGGCGGAATTACACCTCCGCGGTTTCAGAATATGACATCGCAATATTTAAGGAGCTATGGTGTGTGCGTCTCACACACGGACTATCAGTGACTGCAATGGAACATTTCAAGCTTGCAACGCGCAAAATATCCTTATCTAAAACTGTAAATTTCTTGAATTACAGCTCAAGTTTATGGAACCATGTTGCTTTACGGACAAGCTATAAGAGATGCATGTTTTCAAATTTTAGGAGCGGGATCGCCGATAATATGGCTGAAAAGAAATGTATTCATTTATTGATAATATGGCTGAAATATGGCTGAAAAGAAACGTACGCATAGATCTAGATCTATATCATTTATTGATACTTTTTTCATTGCTTCTGCTGTTCGTGTGTGAGATTGGTACATGTATGTACTTTGTGTGCAGGATATGTTATGATGCGGTGCATTTTAAGATGAATTTGCAATGCATATACTGCCATACAGCAGACTGGGTGAAAACCACTCCCTGCCGAAAAGACCCGGACTTTACTCTAGTCTAGATCTAGACTAGATTCATCTTGGTATTCTGTCTATTCTTGATATTTACGGCCTTCATTTTTTGGGGCTAAAATTAATGGAAGGGTGTCGTGTGACACCTTTTTATCAGTTTATGATAAGTGCTGAAGTAAAAAGAAGGCAGAGAATAGGCATGACTGTGTGGAGGACAGCTGACAGGACGGTACCATCTCTAAGTCTAACTCTCTATCTCGTCGGAGAACGTCAAATTACCTGCAAAAGACAAACTTATGAGTTATGGATATGGTTATGTTTTTTTAAAAAATCATCCAACACCAGGCCAAGCAAGCAGTTAGACTTAGACTTTTCTGTATAGAAGTAGACTCTATAATCATATCTCATTGTCAATTCTAAGTTCTAACATTACACAGACACTACAGCACGGTTGGTAAATCAGATGATGAAAGAATCAATGTCATGTCAATAAAAATAACAAATCAATCAATCATAATGATTCATCAATAATCAATCATTTAATGAATGATCATTCACGACTTCACGTCATGATAAAAAAATACTTAACTTAACTCTTAAGTTTTGGGGGCTAGATCTATGTGTAAGATATATGTGCACCATTAGAAAAATAATGATTTCCTTAGTCCTTACCATTTCGGAAAACGCTGTCTTTAGTCAGTTAAAACAACTCTTCTTGATCCCACTTTTTCGATGAAAACTGCGCTGTCTCGGACAAGTACGTTCCAGAGGCAGAGTCGAGTACAAGAAGTATCAACGTCTTTGCTTATCATGTGACATACCGTGCGTGACCACAGTGAAAATGCCAATCTACAGAAGAATATTTATCAAATAAATACATACTGACCAATTTAAGTATTATTTGATGACTGAAATTATTAGTTTACTATTATAATGTTTATTATAGATTTTATAAATGATATCTAGACTAATTTACCTAAATTGAATAGATGTACTACATAATATTTGATGTTCAATGGAGAACTATGAAGATTGACCTCTTCGAGACCTTTTCACCAGCTGCGAACGAATGAAGGGATCCCCTGTTGTGGAAATTCTCGCCCCTACCGGCTCCCGACGAATGGACTGTGCGTACCGTTCGACTTTTCGTGTAGCCCTCGCGCTCGATCGAGCTTGGACGACACCTTCTTGCTTGGCGGCCTTAGCTTCGCGATCGCTTCCGCGCGCCGCTTACCGTTCGTATCCGTACGGATGTGTATGCAGCGGATGTACCGTACGTGTATGATATGGGAAAGTGATAATGGTTTGTTTTCCAAATGCAAAATCCAAACGGTCTAGTAGTAGTGGAGAGTGTCAACTGCTTCAGACTCGACTCTGAAGTCTCATAAAACCTCAAAATCTGACTGAGGGCTGGAAACAGAGGGCGGAGCAAGCAGAGTTGGATGTTGGGAGCCTCTCAGACTTTGGTATGGCTAACAAGTTGTTCTTTATAATATTAATATTAATACCCAAGATTGTCGCAACTTCAAATCAATCTGACTCTGAGCAGAAAATCTAGGAATAAGACTGTAAACAATTTGGGTGGGTCTTGATGAATAGACACTAGACAGGGTGGTGCATGATCATGACTTCATCATGTCTTGTATTTTGTGTAATCTGTCTAGATTTATCCTCTAGCAGTCTAGGCCCTAGAGTCTAGCCCTAGCCCTAGGCCTAATCTATCATGTCTCTAGGATTTTGAGCCTGCATTTATAGGATAGGTCTATAGCCTACTGCCTAGGCCTACCTAGTGTTACTTGTTAAACCCTGCTATCTTTGCTGGTCCAAAATATCTGACATGTAGGCCTAACTTTGATTTATACAAAAATGAATAAGTACAATCACAATGCAATGTCATTAGGAAACCATTGATTAGGTGTTGGGTTCCGGATGTGTGGCACACCCACTTGTAAACAAATCTAGTTTGACAAGATCTAACCTGTTACTGTTTAATTAAAGAATAGATCTACCTGTGTGTTGATGAGATGGAAAGAAGACATCGATTTCTGATCAATGACATTGTCTCTGTTGCATTGTCATTGAAATGAAGGGCTACTTTTACAGCTATTAACCTGAAGTGAACAAGTGGTTTCCAATGTCACAATATTGCCATTTTGCTTGTTCTTCTTTAAAGAATTAGATCAATTAGAAGAGGATTGTTGTTTGATTTAATTGAATTTTTCATATTTTTTAAATGTTATGATTTTATATTTTAAAAGATGAGCTACAGTAAGTGAGAATCTTTCTTAGTAGAAGTAGAAGTGTCATAATTTAGTCTCAATGTAGACATTGTCACTGAGTAAGATTTATTGTAAGACTTCTTATTTTTGTGTGCTGAAATTGGCAATTATTATAAATGTAGAAAAGTCTTCATTTATTCCACAATCATACATGTACTTCTTCATTTGTATTGCAAATTTAATGAAATAATGCCCTGCAACATTTTGCCATGGGCTTTTTTTTTGCATTAAAAAAAATGCATTGCAATTATAATACTAAGTGTGATCACCCACTGATTTATCCCCATATCCTGCCATACCTGCATGTCATGATGGTAGCCCCAGAATCTTGTCTTTTTGTGCTGAGCAAGAATAACCAGGTCTGTCAAAGTTTTGGTGACTTGGTGCTGTGTCATGGTTTTCAAAGGCAATTAGTCTGTGTGCGTTTGTGTCATTGTGAAAGTGAACATGCCCAGTGTTATTTCTTGAGCTCTATGTCTGCATCGATTCACCAGTTCATTTTACATTCATGAACTTCAAAATTATTGTAAACAAAAAATATTTAAAAATTTTCAATGAAGGATGCCATCTGGAGACTGAAAATAACATTGCCTAAATTTGGAGCATTTGATGTTTTTCTCAGCAGGCACTGAATTTTTATTGAATTTTTACTTTATTGTTGTTGTCATTTTGCATCATTGTGTGGTACATGTACGTCTCAGTTATCTCCTTATCGCGATTTCGCAAGAACCATTTGGGATATGAACTTCAAATTTGATGATAGTATCACCATAGGAAGACAATTTCAGTAGATTTTGGAGTAACTAGGTCAAAGGTCATAAAAATTCAACTTATGAAATTCCAGCTATTAGCCTGGTTATCGCAAAATATCTAGAACCACTTGAGATATGAAGCTCAGACTTGGTGATAATATGTATTACCATAGGTAGACGGTCTGATCAGGTTTGGGGTTAAAAGGTCAAAGGTCACAGGAATTTTTTTTTAAATCACCGGTTTTAGCCTTGTTATTCTGATATCTCAAGAACCATTAGAGATATGGGGTTCAAACTTACATTTTGGGGCTAGTTGGTCAAGATCATGTCAGTCGACATTTGATTAATAAAGGCTTTTTGTTTTCATTGTGGTATATATGTCACAAATTATTTTGCATTTGTCTTGTTTTTTGCATGCTTTAATTTCTGCCAGTGTCACAAGTTTAATGCTCATTCATTTTCATTAGATTAATACATTTTGTTTAGAGTTTAGACAACTTCCATTGTTATACTATTTGAAATGTGTATAATGTAAGGAAATTACAAGATGCATTATTTATAATTGATATCGTAATGATACATGTCATAATTTTTTAATTGGTTCTAATCTACAAGTTTAAAGCTGCTTTTGGGGGCATTGGACTGTTGTGAATTTTACCTGGGTTTTATTGAAAATGCTAATAAATAATACCACCAAAAAAAATTATCATTATAATTATCTTTGTTTCTATCTGCACTGTTATTTGTGTTACCTTGAAACTGAATTTGCATACAAAGTGTGCTGTGATAGAGTGTACCACTAGTAGTATTAATACATGTAGTAGAGATGTTTTATAATTGAATGTGTAACGAGGTTTAAAGGAGTTCTTCTCTTCTTTACAGTAGATGTAGAATAAAAATGTTTTGTTTGGGATTGACAGTCTCATGCTGTGTTCAGGGTTAGCAATTAACACAAAATTTCTTTTTTGTTTATTTATATATTTATTTAGTTAGTTATTTAGTTATTTATTTATTTATTATTAGTATTATTAAAAGTATTATTATTATTATTATTTTTTTTTGGGGTTGAAAAATAAGTGATATCAATTAAAAACCTATTTCCTACAGGAACAAGGTGGTTTCTGTATTAAGCATACATTGTATGTGAATTAGAGAATTAAAGAATTCCAAGTTGCAGTGATTTGCCCTTTGAATTTCTACATTTTTTTGTAAAGCATAATCAAATCAAACAATTCATTTCCCCCTAAGTTCCATCTCATTTCAGACTAATGCATTGTTCTATCCCTCTGTGTTGTATCATTTCTCCTTTCTGTATACAGGCTTGTTGGTTGTATCCCAGCGACCTTGTCCCCAACTCACCAACTCACCAACTCACTTCAGCATGCCACAGAGCTTACTCTTCATCGTATGTTGCCACTAAAGCTAGCTACTTCCATTTTAGTTGTTGGAACGTTTGCATGTTTCATTCGCTCTGCACTGTCAGACTTGTCAGTCCATCACCACTCACTTTTCTCCTGTTTTTGGTTCACTTTCTTTTGACCTAACGTTCCAAAGAATGTCATCCCATTTGCTGAGTCCGCCCAAAGGTAGGTGACACATTCTTTTTACAACACCTTTTGCTTTTGTTTTGTTTGATTGTTTCAAGGAATGTGCAGTAGAAGTAGTTAATGAAAGAATAACCATGAGTGTGCAGTGTCCAAATCTGTGTTTATCAATTATTATAACCACAAAGACCATGTTTTTAAAGTGTTTTGAAAATAACTTTTTGAAATAAAAACTGTGGATAATGCAGAATTGCAGTTACATGATTTTGTTTGCCCCCCACCCTAGTATTGGAATTTTCATTGTGTGAGTTGAGATAGATATTTATTTATTTCACACAAATTTATTGAACATTTATTGTCTGTGGCCAGTTCCTTCCACCGGAATGCATGTATTCTCACAAATGACTGATATTTTTTTGCCACCATAGGTGGTGTACTAACCATGCTTTAAAATTCCAAGAATTCATTGTATAGCTACACAAATAAGCAATTAATTTTCTCCAGTCTAAACTTTGTATATAACAAAAGGTAGCTACATGTACAGCTAAACTCCTGCTTGAGCATTGATTTGAATGAAAGAATATAAAGAATCAGCATCTCGCTCTAGTCTGAAGACTCTGAATTTTGTATCACACGAAAATTGTATAACTGGGCGGGGCTTATCGTGTGTGCGCACTGTGCACTGATCATTGGCCAGCTGTCATGTCATGTGACCTCTTCAAAATTTGCTTCTCTCTGCAACGTTTTTTTTTTATAGATATGTAGCCTCATATGCTCCTTTTGTTATACAATGACTCTGTATACAACGTTTCTTATAAATCAGTCATTGAAAGACATTGATGAATAGCCAACAAAGCTAGCATATATCCTTATTTTTAGTCAACCTTAGAGTAAAATTGTCCATAAAAAAAAAATGACATGTTCTGCTCAAGATCAGGATGTTCTGTGTGTAGAGTATAATTTCTATCTTTGGGTGTTGGTTTACTGAAAATTGATATAATTGTTTGTTTGTATTGGTTTGCAGTTTGTTGTTTCTTAAATGTGTTCACACTGCCCTTGATATCCTCATACTGAGTGTGGGATGGTGTACACACATCTACACAGAATACATGTCTAATTTGTTAAAACTATGTCAGTGTCTGGGCTTGCAAATTGCAAAGACTTGAAATTGCACAGGTTTGCTGATATATGGTGTATATATTCATTATATTGGCAAACAATTGCATTTTGTCAAAACTTATCTTTGATGTTTTGGCAATAAATATTTTTGTTAGGCAAGGGATCTAACTTCATGCACCTAATGTGGAATGTTAACATTTCTATGAGTAGAACCATTTCAAATATGTTGGCACATTGTTTTGGTTCAATATTCTGTGCAAAGCTTCTACTGCAATATATACAGTGCGTATACAAAAAAGTGTACACAACTTTCGTAAATTCTAATTATAAAGTTATGACCTATGTGACCTTGAATCATATATCATTGTAAAGGGTAACTTATACTCTGTCTATTGATACCGTCTTCATAATTGTGCTGCCACAGATGACTGAGCAGCAGGCATTTCAAAAATATTGTCAAAATCCTCTTGTACCAAGTTTGGGCTGAAGCAGTGAATGTGGATCAAAAGCCATTATGTTTGTGTTATCTCATTCCAGACACAATTGCTCATATATTTGCATCGACTATTTGGCAGTTGAAAAGAAATGGTGTTGATATCCATTATCCACTCAAACACAAGGAAATGCTTATTACACCCAAAATTTATGACATTCTCTTCGTTATGATGATTACAATCTTGACTTCATTCACATCTCTTGTTTGAGGTAACCCTTCTCATTGAGTGATACAAAATTAATAAAGTTTATTTGAGATGTTATCTTTTTTTATGAAAGTCTACTGTCAATTTCTTTGATAGTTATCATTATATGTATTCTTTTTTGCATTTGGGTTTCGTAGCCTTTGAGTTTTCAAATGTTAGGAAACGGGTATTCAAGACAAACACCTTATGCTCCTTATGCATGTGAAATGGCGCAGCGGACAAGTGAGCAGAGAGAAATACATATCATGAAAAAAGAAGTTAGTAGGCTGTTCATAGTAATAAAAAGGTTATTCTATGGATTGAAACAAGATTCTGTGAAAGCCTAGATACATTGCATCATTTTAAACAATGAAGCACCTAATCACGAGGCTAAATTTAACTTTTAAAAGGATTTAAGACCAAAGAAGCACATGCATATAGATGGCCTGACCCACATTCGTTCCATCAGCCAAAAACTTGGTACAAGGCGATTTCGACAACACTTTTTTAAAGACCACTTATCCGTGACAGAAATATTATGAATAAGGAATCATTTGACTGAAAATAAGTTACTCTTTATCATGAAATACATTTCAAAGTCATATTGGTTATGGATTTTTAATTAGGAGCTACCAAAGTTGGATACACTTTTTTGATACGCACTGTATTATGGTAGTGTAGAGACCATAGCATAATTTCCTTTCTAAAATAGGGTAAGAGCCATATAGAGAAGCCCAAGTAGTTCTGAGAGAAATTGTCGATAATAGAAATTCTTCTTATAGTAGGCTATTATACAATGTAAGCCTATTTTCTCTAAATCATTTATCATTCAAATGATGATCAATTTTTTTGATGATCATTGATTTTAATTTTTCCTAATGTTTTTTTTATTTTTGTTTTGCTTTGTATTAAACAATAACAGAAGTTACCCCATTTCTAAAAAGGGTGGCTCTGTGAAGAATATGTGGTGACAATTTTTAACTCATCCGGCCCGAAGGGCCCATTGAGCTTATGCCATGGCGTGGCGTCCGTCGTCCGTCCGTCCAGTTTTCAAAATGCTTCTTCTTCATTATTTTTCAACCGATTTTGATTCTGATTGTTTCATATGATAGGGCTAGAAGGGGGATTTAAAACTTCTACACAGAATCGTGAAATTCATTATCTATGCTAATTTATGCAAATTTAATCGAAATCACAAAAAATGCTTCTTCTCCTTCATTTCTCGACCAATTTTGATTTGGTTTGCTTTATCTGGTAAAGCTAACTTTGGTACACTAAACTTCTACACAGAATTTTAAAATTGTTCTCCATTAATTAATTATGCTAATTTATGCAAATTTATTCCAAAAATAACAAAAATTGCTTCTTCTCCCTCATTTCTTGACCGATTTTGATTTGGTTTGCTTTTATCTGGTAGAGCTAACTTTGGCACACTAAACTTCTACACAGAATTTTAAAATTTGTCTCCATTTATTATCTATGCTAATTTATGCAAATTTATTCCAAAAATAACAAAAATTGCTTCTTCTCCCTCATTTCTTGACCGATTTTGATTTGGTTTGCTTTATCTGGTAGAGCTAACAAAAATTGCTTTTTCAACCAATTTTCATTCCATTTCCTTTAGTTTCTATTTAATCTTGTACAGCTAAATGAAATTATGTCCCTTCCAGGGCATCAAATTTTTATTTTTTGACCAGTTCAAAAGTGTACCACATAAAATTTACGATATTTGTTGCAAGATGCGGATGAGCGCTACGTCATTGACGTTCTGGTTTTCTTCCTAACTTGGTTGTAAAACCTGATTTATGATGACAAACAATTTTATTGAGATTCTGTAGAAAACATTTCAAGGATGGGTAGATATACAGTTTGATCAAAGATTAGATGAACTGATCGGTGAACTTTTAACCCTCCTTATCAGCAATAAAACAGCAATTTATCGATTGTCATGCTAGACAGTGATTAGGATTATAACTCTAGCTCATATTTAATCATGTACTGTACTGGCAGACAAAAGACACAGGGGTGAAAATATGCTCATGTAGTCTACAATGAGATTTACACGTAGTCTGACGTAGATGCTATTGAATCGTACATGGAAGGGTTCAATTTAATCTTCAAAACTAAGCCTGAGTCAAAACGTTTAACCGACGGTTAAACGACCGCATTCATCAAAACCGTTTAGCATTTCTCGCTCCGTTTAACCGTTATTTTCTTGCAGTTTGTTACATGCGTGTTGTTTTTGTCCTTAATATTTGTTCATATTTGCATCGGCACATTGACGCCGATTCATTTGTTTTCAGACCTCCGTATCGGGAACAAAGTCCCGCCATTAATTATTGTTTTTAGACCTCCGTATCGGCAACAAAGTCCCGCCATTGATTATTATTTTTAGACCTCCGTATCGGCAACAAAATCCCGCCATTAATTATTGTTTTTAGACCTCCGTATCGGCAACAAAGTCCCGCCAATAATTATTGTTTGTAGACCTCCGTATCGGCAACAAAGTCAAGCCATTAATTATTGTTTTTAGACCTCCGTATCGGCAACAAAGTTCCGCCAATAATTATTGTTTTTAGACCTCCGTATCGGCAACAAAGTCAAGCCATTAATTATTGTTTTTAGACCTCCGTATCGGTAACAAAGTCAAGCCATTAATTATTGTTTTTAGACCTCCGTATCGGCAACAAAGTCAAGCCATTAATTATTGTTTTTAGACCTCCGTATCGGCAACAAAATCCCGCCATTAATTATTGTTTGTAGTCCTCCGTATCGGCAACAAAGTCAAGCCATTAATTATTGTTTTTAGACCTCCGTATCGGCGACAAAGTCCCACCAATAATTATTGTTTTAGACCTCTGTATCGGCAACAAAGTCCCGCCAATAATTATTGTTTTAGACCTCCGTATCGGCAACAAAGTCAAGCCATTAATTATTGTTTTTAGACCTCCGTATCGGCAACAAAGTCCCGCCAATAATTATTGTTTGTAGACCTCCGTATCGGCAACAAAGTCAAGCCATTAATTATTGTTTGTAGACCTCCGTATCGGCAACAAAGTCCCGCCAATAATTATTGTTTGTAGACCTCCGTATCGGCAACAAAGTCCCGCCATTAATTATTGTTTTTAGACCTCCGTATCGGCAACAAAGTCCCGCCAATAATGATTGTTTTTAGAGTTTAGACCTCCGTATCGGCAACAAAATCCCGCCATTAATTATTGTTTGTAGACCTCCGTATCGGCAACAAAGTCAAGCCATTAATTATTGTTTGTAGACCTCCGTATCGGCAACAAAGTCCCGCCAATAATTATTGTTTGTAGACCTCCGTATCGGCAACAAAGTCCCGCCATTAATTATTGTTTTTAGACCTCCGTATCGGCAACAAAGTCCCGCCAATAATGATTGTTTTTAGAGTTTAGACCTCCGTATCAGCAACAAAGTCCCGCCAATAATTATTGTTTTTAGACCTCCGTATCGGCAACAAAGTCAAGCCATTAATTATTGTTTTAGACCTCCGTATCGGCAACAAAGTCAAGCCATTAATTATTGTTTTAGACCTCCGTATCGGCAACAAAGTCAAGCCAATAATTATTGTTTGTAGACCTCTGTATCGGTAACAAAGTCAAGCCATTAACTATTGTTTTTAGACCTCCGTATCGGCAACAAAGTCCCGGCATTAATCATTGTTTTTAGACCTCCATATGGGCAACAAAGTCAAGCCATTAATTATTGTTTTTAGACCTCCGTATCGGCAACAAAGTCAAGCCATTAATTGTTGTTTTTAGACCTCCGTATCGGCAATAAAATCCCGCCAATAATTATTGTTTTAGACCTCCGTATCGGCAACAAAGTCCCGCCATTAATTATTGTTTTTAGACCTCTGTATCGGCAACGAAGTCTCGTTTTTTAGTTCCATTTTAAGCCTCTTTTCATGAACATGATTACATGATATGTCTTGTTCGAAATGACTGAATACTTGAGAATTTACATACATGTAAAAATACGTGTATTTTCATAACGGTTAAACGAAACCGCCCGTTTTCTTTTAACGGTTAAACGTTTAGCAAAAAAACCGTAATGACTCAGGCCTATTCAAAACTCACTAAACTAAAAACAATATTCATATATCTTAGTACTAAACAATTGTGTGATTGTATGCTGACTTATCTTGAGCAAACTTACCCTGATATATATTGATAAGTACCATGTTGCACTCAGCATTGTAACTGCCTGATTAAAGTTTTTATTATCATCGTGCCATAAACTTTAATTGCTTTTAGATTTCTTTGGTCTAGTATTTACACATAGTATTTACATATAAAAGTTATTTAGCCGAATGCCATTTTGAACACAAACTACCTTCACGAGATGAGATGATACTGATAGTATTTAAAAAAGAATACAAAGGAAATTTCCCTTCATGTTTACATTGGCAATATGAAGGAAGTACATTCAACATACAATGTGTTTTTAAAAAACTGGAAAAATGTGACCCTTTTCTGCTTATAATGTATACAGACCAGCCCTACTTTTAGATTCTTTTATGGTGAAACTTTGTAGCATGACTGTTTGTACTTGCTTACCATTAAAACATAGGGTGTGTTTATCATCCCTTTTCTGGCCTAGAATCAGCGTTTTCAAACGTGTTTCATACAAATTTGCATGGTGATAAACGCAAGCCTGTTTTCAAACGTCTTTAGATATGGGGTATATTGAAACGCCGAAAAAAAAAAGCGTTTTAAATGTGAGAATGTGCCAGAATCACGTTTCTGAGAGGTGATAAACGCAAAGCTATTTTGAAACACACATACTGTACATATGTTGAAAAAGTGGGATTTTCTCACATTTCTCATATTGGGCCATTTCCTTCAGAACTGACATAAAAAGAATGAGAAATCTCACAAATTATTCGCTCATCTCTACAAAAACTTGACATGATATTAAATCGTATCACCGATGTTGACAGGGACATGTACATTATAGCCTATGTGTACTGTAGGTGTAGCCTACCTATGGCAATATTACCTGAATTACATTTACAACCATTTGAAGGCCAACCATGGCCTGATCAACTTCTAACAAGATACTGGTAGTATAATGCAGCAAATCCCAGGTGAAATATGGAACTTGTTTGTTTATGAGTAAAGGGTGTCTCAAAATTAGGACAGCTGATTGCCAAGCACGTGTTACATGTCACAAAGCAGCAGACATTTTACCAGGCAACTTTGCAGACTGACTGTAGGATTATTTGCAAAGTTATGTTATTTGGAGGTCTAAACCATGGCCTGATCTACCCTGGGAATGTTTATAAGGGTGTGCATTTAGAAGATGATCCACTTCTAACAAGATACTTGTAGTATAATGCAGCCAATCCCAGGTGAAATATGGAACTTGTTTGTTTATGAGTAAAGGGTGTCTCAAAATTAGGACAGCTGATTGCCAAGCACGTGTTACATGTCACAAAGCAGCAGACATTTCACCAGGCAACAGTGCAGACTGACTGCAGGATCATTTGCATAGTTATGTTTTTGAAAGGTAGACCTACATGTACTTGAGTCATGCTTTGTAACATTTTTACATCATATTGAATATAGTTGAATTGTTTACTGTGATTTAGCATGTAAGGAAAACCATTGTACATAGTTTTAAGAATGACAGTCAACATTAGGGGAAAAGGTGTTTGTACTGCAGTTCAAGCAAAGAGAAATGTAAAAAGAAGTGTAATTTGCCATTTGCTATATGCTATATGACAGGATAATTTAAAGATACTATGTCCCTTTTGCAGCCCACATCAAATTCTGTAGAACTTTGTAGATTTATGAATATGTCATGTATGTCCTATCTGTGAAATGTAAACGTTAGCAGTGTCCTAGTATTCAAATTATGCAAGTAAACCCATTTACTTTCTAAACTTCCCTGTCAGACACTATTGAGTGACCAACTGACATATTTTTTTCTTTGTTAATAACATACTGTACATACAATGAGCTGTAACAGGTACATGAGCATTTGTCTACATCAATATCCCACTACTTGTAATGGCCAAAATTAAACTGATTGAATCTATGTGCAGCACAAAACCATTCGACCATTCGGTAAAAGGGTCTGAAAATCAGACTAATACTTACGTGATTGCAATCACTTATGTCGATTTGACAACTAATGGTCATTATTTTCCCACAAAAAGCCATTTTCAAACCCTTTTGTTTTGAGGGAAGTTTTAAATAAGTATGGTCTTTCAAATGCCGTTGGAATTTAACCTATTCATTTTTTTGACCTGCAAATGGGACATAGTACCTTTAACAAACTGGAGGCTGAACAACCCACTCTGTACACATAAGATTTGTATGTACATATTATGTAGCTTGTGGACTCCTATATAATGTAGGGGCTAACCCTGTGCTAATAAACAGTTGGTGATACAGTGCAGGACATGATATGTCTGTATGAACCAGAAGTTATAGAGCTAGCTGACCTCATTCCAAACCCTCTGAAGACTCCTTTTGTCAACATACTGGTAATCATGATTTGGACATCGTAAATCTGTTAGGTGTACTGATAGATTTAATGCAAGTGTACAATATTCCTTGTTCTCTTGGCTTTTTATGTGATGTAGTCTCAGTTTCCATGAAAATAACTTATTTACAATTCTCCCTACATATGTATTGTGCACTGTATGTGTATTTGTGTACAGACTTATGATAATAGAAGTCTAAATGTACATTAGGTTCTGCATATATCTGGTGGACTGACAAAATATTGGCCTACTCCTAAATTTTGCAAAATCTTTGGGAGCTGATCTCACAAGACCCACAAACAGCAAGTTGTGAGATTTAAAAGTTGATGTTGAATCATGATCAGAATCTTTCATTTTTGTGTATTACTCAATAATCTAACTTATTAGTATTAGTGAGGTATGGATCATGATGTATTTGTATAGCCAAATTACTAGTGCTTTCTGCCCCCCCCCTTCCCTCTTTTAAATGACTCATTGTAATTATTTGCCATAATTTTTATTAAAAAACTTCAAAACATTATATCTTCCCTGAAGAAATTTTTGAATAATACATTCACCCTAAATATAATCTTTGCAAACATGTTTTCATACAACCCCTGTATGAAACAAATCGATTCCTTCATCAATAACTAAGAAAATTAAAGTTTATGAATTTTCTGTACAGAGCGAATAATCATGATGGTATTCTTGGCATATACATGTACATGTATAGCACCATATACCTGTATCTGATCATGTATGATGTCTTGATATGCTTTAGAAAAATATAAGTAGCTCTATTCTGACTTGAAAATGTTTATCTACATATTATGCATGTGTCCTGAGGCCAGAATATGCAGGGTTAAAATATTCAATATTCCACTGCCCAAGGGAGCAGAAAAGTTTGTTGACCTCAAAACCTGATTAGATACAGCTGTTGTACAGCAGTGGGTGTGTGTGTGTGTGGACGCTAGATGGTCATCTAACCTCATACTGCAGACTGATATGTACAGTATATAATAATATTTATAAATTCGTCCCTACAGTATCCTATAGCAGCTACATGTATAGGCCTACATGTAAATGGACATGCCACAGTGGTATTAATCTATTAAAATTAATTTGTCAAATGCACGGTTGATTTTAGTTGATTAATCTATGATCCTAAAGCAAGGCTACCTGTACTTGTATTTGTAAGACGATGTGAGAGTGGACATAGCTAGTAGGTCCACGTAATCAAGTATATGGAGGATGAATATTAATTATCCATAGCATTTGCCACTTTTATAAATTGCTTTTGTTGCCCACCGGTATTTCATAACTGTATGCCAAATCTTTAGACATGGATTTCAAGTATATTTTGTATACATGTATAATAGATGAGATGACCTGGATGACATTACAATTCCTTGGTACTGTATGCTATTTGACTTGGAGTAAAAATGCAAGAGAGTTGAGAGCTATGAGCGATGTGGCTCTGGAAAGCCCCAAAAGAGCACCGAAATCTTAAACAGAGCTATGGTAAAAATATGGTAAGGTGTACCGGTATACAAAATCTCTGCAAAGTAATCTCACTTGTACAATTGAAAAACTATTGACAATCTCTAAAGTCAGAGCTCCATTGAATTAATATTTATTTTTCGGGGGCTACTTTTCAAGCTTGCCTGCATAAAAATAACACTCTAAAATTTGTTTTGCATTGAACTCTATGCAAATTTACGGGGCTCTTTTCTGATTATCGGGGGCTCTTTTGGGCATTTCGGGGGCGAATTTGCCCTGAGCCCCGTGTATTTTTTTTCACTGTAATAACTGACAAATACATGGAATGCTTGCAGTGAAATCATATTTCAAAAGAATTGTCTCAGAAGGTTTTGTTGTTCAAAGTCAAAACTACAGATTATCACTGATGAGGCCATCAGGCCAGCCTGGCTAAGGGATATTCTATAAATGCTTAAAAATATGAAATTAATGAAGATGAAGATGACCTTTTTAAGAATTAAAAACTTTTCATTTTATCTGGACATGAAGTCACAGGTATCTCTATGGGTCTTCATAACATTATCACATTAAATGTAACAGCAGTATTGAGCATCTTTTCAGAAAATCTTGTGGGAATATCAAGGGCAAGCTGATATTTCCTGGCTTAAAATCAATGTTAACCAAAGCATGTGATTGACTAGACAAATTTTCATTATTCATGTCTGGATTTATCTGCCGTGATCTTAATATAATAATTATTTCTTGAAGATCTCTTTCTAATTTGAGATGGATTGATATTGACCAGATAATGTCTGCATCACCGGGTAAAAATATTGTACAAATAGTTATGTTTATTAATGAGCTGGTAAAACTACATTGTATCTAGTGCCCAAGGTGAGAGATGAACCAGTTCTATTCAGATGGATTTACTTGTATTTCCAATACAGATTGTATAATTTTTTTCATTTTTTATAATCCTCTTATGGAAATATCTTACTCTATTTTAAACTAAACATTTTTTTTGTCTTCTTTACTTGGAAATTGAAGAATTAAACGAATTGTAGATTTTTTCCTCAGACCTCTAAATAAACAATGTATAGGATGTGAAAGCAAGAGCGCCACCTTTTGTCACAAAATAGAGATGGCACTTAGTTTCTGAACTGCATGCAGGGCATCTGTTATGGTACCTGCATGTACATAAGGAGCAAGTCCTTCACTCCCTTCTTCAAAATGAAATCCTTGTGAGGCCCCAGCTCTATATACCTCTCATTAACTTTTCCTTTTTTAAAGGTTAGATAGCAGAGGGAGAGAAAGAAAAAAGAGGAGAAAGTGGGAAAGGAAGGGAGAGGGGGAAGAATGTGTTGTCCCCTTATATTAAATTCTTTTCTCCTCCCTTTAGGCCATTAAAAAAATATTCATGTTAAGCGTCCAATGTATAGGATGTAAAAGCAACAGCACCACCTTTTGTCACAAAAATGTCACAAAAATACATTTTTTTAAATTTTTTAAATCTTAATGAAAAAACATGAAAAACATACTGTTAAAATGGTCTTTTTCTGAATTTAAAAAAAAAACAAAACATAAATTCTAGCAGCCATCTTGAAAAATAGCCCGACTGGCTATCCAGCCAGTCGGGCAAAATGTACGAGCGGCCATTTTGAAAAAAAAGGAAAAAAAAGGGCCTCCTCCTTCCTATTTTTCAAAAAGGCAGGATGCTAAACATGTTTTTTTTTTTTTAATGGCCTTACATGTAGTTGCTTTCCGTGGCCTTGTTCTTTGGCGTTTCATCCACCTAATATTTTGGCTGCCACCCCCCTCCCCTCTCCCAAATGATGCAAATGATACCAGTTTCCTTGAAATCAGATTTTTTAGATCTTATTTTCCAGGAGCTCTTTGATTTTACAGCTCATTCTTTGCCGAATTCAATATTTTCTAGAATCCTTTTCAGTATTCTAGATCTTACAGTGTAGTTAAGTTAAGATTCAGTTTTGTAAATCATATTTTTCAGATTGTAATTTGCTAGAACTTTTTTGGAGGGACGATATCATTGAATACTCGTATTGAGGCTATGCATGTGTACATTTTTTCTAGAAGACAGTTTGAGGAACTTTTTGAGGATTTTTTTTTCTTCATGAAATTGAGTTCCGAAGTCAGAGGACAAGTGAGAATTTTTTTCTTTGATTTGCTTTTGGATAATTTGGATTCTAAAACTTTATGGAGCTTAGCTGCAATTCAAATCTTGCTCACATAGGCGATCATTCAGCCATTCACTATTTTTCTCATAGAGATGTTGTTTAAAGCCTCTCTGAATGTAGCCCAGCATTTTGTATGAAAGGAAGCCTTTTGTATGAAAGAACAGTTGAAGTGTCCCTCCGCTATTGATTGGGGGAAAGTAAAAATAAAAAAGGGGCTTACTCTTTACCGTTGGTCCTCTTGTTATTACCTGTGGTCCCCAAGGCTGGTCTTACAATGTACATGTACATGTACATCGTTAGATCTTTTGTACAATCTAGTATTACATTCATGTAGACCCTCTTGAGTACCTTGTGGAGTTTGTATCATAGCTTCATGGAGTCTGTTTCTGAAAGTCTTAAAATATATTTGTACTTTTGTCTATAAGTTTTGGACCAGTTAATCAGATGAAAGGTGTCTTGGATATATTCAGTGAGTATTTTTATGTGCATAGGCTGAGCCTGTATTACTTTAGTCTTCATTATGGTATAACCTGTAGTGTACCAACTACATGTAGATGTAGACCCTCTGGAGTTACACATGTACATGTAGGCTGTATACTTCTATAGACTCTTTAACTGAAAGTCTTTAGTTTTGGACCAGCTAACCAAATGAAAAGTGTGTTTGATTTCAGTGAGTAAATGTTCATAGGCTGGGCCTGAATAACTTCTCGTTCATTATATTATACAAACTTTATATAGACCCTCTACAATTCATGGTATAGGTATAGGATGTATACGGTACTTTTATGGAGTCTGTAGTTTTAGACTGGTTCATCGTTTGAAAAATGTGTTGGATTTATTAAAGGGAAATCCAACCTTGGTAGCAAACTTGTCTAGAATAAAGCAGAAAAATCAGAGAAGCATACTGATTAAAGTTTGAATGAAATCGGACAAAAAATTAGAAAGTTACAAATTCTTGAAAGTTGCAAGTACTATAGGTATGGGCTCTTCAATTGGATGAATTGATAATGTCTATGTGATGTAGTGGCGTACAACTTTCCCACTTGCTCCAATACACAGCACAAAAGGACTAAAATTTCAACTTTTCATAAATGTACATTGTACATGTATGACTCGGGATGGTCTGTTCTTTTGAGAGGACCTGTAATAATGTACTCTCCATGATATATTTTGAGTAGTGCCCCGAGGGTGAAGGCACTTGGAAGAAAAACAGAAATAAGTGATATTTTTGTACGCGACAAACGGGAGAGTAATCCGTCACTACGTCACAATCCACTGACAAAATTGCCAATTTGAGATTCGCAGAGCTGTAGTGATCTCATATTTCAAACACTCATAACTTTCTTAATATTGGTCCGATTTATTTCAAACTTTCGCCATTCTGTTTCTCTGATTTGTATGCTTTCATTCAAATGAACTTATTAGAAGGGTTGGATTGCCCTTTAAGTTTGTATATACATGAAGACAATGCAGTTTGTTTCTCGTACACGTACATGTAGGTCGTCCAGCATTTAATGTACATGAGCTACTGATTGCATGAAATGTGAATGTCTACACTACAGTGTATTCTGGAGGTTTGACCGTTTGACAGCCTTGATGCACTATTAGACCTGACTCAGACTTTTGTCAGAAGTGATTTATCAATGATAATCAATTTAAGTGGATAGATTCATGACTTTGAACTCTTTCATTAGCAGCTGCAGTGAGAACCTGCTGTAGTGGTAGTAGTGCTTGTACAGTACGTGTATGCATGTAGATCGATTCAGGGCCATTTCATACAAGAGCACAATTTAAACAGAAACATTGCAGAGAATTGTGGAAGAAACACATGGAACGACTGTAATGAAAGATATGAAAAACTCTGGATACTAAATTGTATGAAGGCAGTGTGGCTTGTGTTCAATGCTCACAAATTGCAATGTTTCACCCAGCAGGCACAGATTGGAGGGGAGGGGAGAGGGGTCCAGTAAATAGCATGTCCTTTGGTAACAATTTCTCTGCAGTCATGTCCTGTCCTACAGTATTAAACCGAATTGTTAACTTCAACCCTGGACCACTTACAATTTGTTTAATATATACTAACCCTAACCCTAACCATATCACCTAAACATAGCAATGCTTGAATGGCCAATCCTATCTAGATTTTTGAGGAAATAAAGTCCTGTGGAGCAATTGTTACTCAAGCAAATGTTGGTTCATTTAGTAAACCAGGCAACTAACTACACACAGCAAATAGTCTCTCTCTCTCTCTTTCTGTTTGGTGGAAGTATGAAATGTTTTCCGTGGTAACCATTGTACTTGTAGCTTCGATTGTAATCCATGTACATGGCCATGCATGGATAAGTCATTTGTTCAAAGCCAGAAGAGCATTAACTGTGTGTTGAAATGTATAAGTTAATGCCCTTCTGGCTCCAAACAGATGAAGTGGACACAATTACTCTTATTTTAAAAGGTCTGTCTTGATCAGCCTGAGTTGGCCAAATATCCCGCTATTTTGTGATCCGGGAAATTAGCCCAAAGTTATACAAATCGCTTCTTCATCAGCTCGAAACTCGAGCTCGAGAAATTTTCTCAGTCTTCGCGCATGCGTAGTGCGAGATCGACCATTCAAGCTTCCCGAGTCTTCGGGCTGGTGATGACGGAGCACAAATAGCGGGCTATTCTGCAAACTAGCCTAAGATATCTTGGGAAGATTTCCTGAGCAAATTGCCCGCTATTTGCGTCTTCCCCTGCCAAATAGCCCGCTATTTCGTGATCTGGCTAATTTCCCGGTTCAGAAATAGCGGGCTATTTGGCCAACTCGGGCTGATGAAGACAGGCCTTATATAGTCTCTGTAGCCAGACGTTCTTCAGAACTTGTTCCAAATCTTATGTCCACAAGTAATGTAGGTACTCCCAACATGGGTATGCTCTGTTGCTGTTGACAGTTGTTCTGGGTTATGTTTTGTCAAGGGTTATGTTTTGTCAAGTGTTAGGTTTGGGGTTACAAGTTTTACATGTACATGTATGTTCAGATTTGGGTTAGTTTTAGGGTTAGATCATGGACCTACTACATGGTTAGAGGGAGTCATAGTCATGTTAGGTTCAAGATTTAAGTGAATAATTTGGTTATATTAGTGCAGGATAGAGAGGGGAGGTATTTTCACCAGAGCATGTGCAGATCTAACAACCAATATATATTTCTATCAGACATATGATTTTTCACAATTATCCAAACTAGAAATGTTTCTCAATATCCAAAGTGAAATAGAGTATCCAAAATATTGTTTGGTAGATATGTAACTACCTTGACCTGTTATAAAAATCATCTGCTTTATTTTTTCTCCTACATGTACATGTATATATATAGGAAAGACATTACAATTTTTGACAATGTATAATTTATAGACCTTTTAAGCTTGCACAATTGAAGTCTATATATAGCATACATGTAATAATCGCGCTGCCCTCGATTGCATTGTAGACCATTACAAATCAGCTGAATGCTTTGTATTCATTTGTAAGCGTAGCTCGGTGAATAACAGTAGGTACGCTCTATTGTATCAGGGTTTGTTTACAACTGAACAGCTATACTCAGGTTACACATATATCCTCATGTACAATGTAGTTTCTTAATTTCAACCCAATGTCTCGCTGTTAGACTTCAGACCTGTGTTTTAATTCATGGAAGGTTTTGCGAAAATATTGAAATGTCGTCGCCGCTTGGGAATGTCATCCGACACATTTTTCATACAGGTGTGTTTCCTTAAAGCCCGGTTTCATCATGAAGTTCATTCAATTTTTACTTGTGATGATTGTGTAGTCCCAGCTATTGCATTTGGTGTGACTTTCAGTTTGTTTCTGTGTGCTTTATGCAAAAACAGTATTTTTGTTGTTGAAGGATTGTACTCTGATAATGTATAAAGCACAAATATTTCAATTGCTGTCTGTCTGTGGAATGATGATACGGTGTTGTGGACGAGTGGATATGTCACCGGACTGTGGATCACAAGGTCCGCGGTTCAAGTCCCACCGCGGCACTAATGTCCTTTGGCAAGACATTGATCTACATTTGCCACTCTCCACCCAGGTGTTAAATGGGTACCCGGTAGGATGCGAAAGCTAATGTGCTTAGATTAGCAAGTGTGCGCTTGTAAAAATGACGCCTGGCTGGAATTCTCCCCAGGGAGTGGAGAATGTGCGTACATTGTGTGCCGGTAAGCCTGAATCCGATGACCGGGGGTAATAATATATGTATCTGTAAAGCGCTTTGAGAGGGCCTTCGGTCCTGAAAAGCGCTATATAAGAACTAGCTATTATTATTATTATTATTATTATACACTACATGCAGCTACATAACAGTTTGGCATTTATAAGTCTCTTCTATGTACCTCTAATTCAGATGTAACCTGATAATATTTGTATTTTTGACAAAGGTTGTGTATTCCAGGAGCACTGTACTTAAATAAGATGAATTTTTTTACTGAATCATATAATTGGGGGAAAAAATTATATATTTAAGTTCATGCATGAAATCTTGGGGAAAAGTGAAAGTCTATGCATTGCCTGCAATGTAAACTGCTGTCTTATTAAGAAGAATTTGAGGAAGTACTGGACCTGTATGTATCATGTAAGCCTATATTATGTACATGTACATGTAATTGAGATTATGATTTCAACCGAAGTAAACCTAATTAGTCTTAACTTGTTAAATACAAAGCCCAGTATAATTGTATCAAAATCAGGTCCGATTCAATGAGTTAACTGATTTTTTTCCATTGTTATTTTTATTTCTACGCCCTTGCTTGTTGCATATTAAATTGTGGAGCAATGGATATATTTATTATAGTACTGTACAAGGAAGTACATGTCTGAAGGCTCATACGTAGGCCCTACATTTAAATGAAAGCCTCGGACTACTGCACACTACTATACACAATTTATACCTTTTACAGAAATGTGCTAAGTTGTTTTAAATCTTCTTGAACCCATATACATGGCTTACATTGATTTATTCCTTTTCTTATTCTTTTTGTAAGGAGATTTCAAAACTAATCTACTTGCCATGGCACACGATCTTTCATACTTCCCCTTTGTTTGTCATGGCTTATTTGCTTCAGATACATGTATGTCTTGATTGTAAGGAATACGTATTAAAGGAAGTACCATTTACTTGTACATGCACGGAGTATGTCAGATCTTATGAATCAAGTAATGATGTATTTCAAAAAGAGAACATTTCTCAAAGGGAAATCAATTATTAAAGGAAAACCCCATCAGATACCTTTATTATTGAACTGGTAAAAGGACTTTTACCTCAAAATAGAGGTCTAAATTTTGTTTCCTACCAGGCAGACCTTTCTATATACAGTCTGTATGTATGTATTTGTAATCTTTATATGCTGGTAGAAATAAAATGAAACTTGATCTCTTTTATTTTTCCTTCATTGATGTATCTTTCTATTAAATCTACTTATCTATCAATCAATCTATCTATCTATCTATCTATCCATCTGTCTGATATAGATTGCAACTGTTGTCTATTTAAAAAAAAATAATAAAAATTTAGGGGCTTGCGTAAGTTCCTGACTTTAATGTTCCTGTCATAGTAATTAATTAAGAATCCTGAATCTGAGTTTTAGAATTTCTGCAATGAGTACAACCAGGAAGAAAAAAAAAGATTGATTTCCATCTAATTAAAATGTGTGTTGTTAGTTTTTTTAAATATTTAATGCCATACAGTTAGAGTCGCAATATTAATGTAAACCAGTAAGTGTATTCTACATGTTTGTGCACCATTAATAATAAACATGTGTATACATGTAGATTACAGATTCAATAAAAATGATCTACTTGGAGATGATTTGCTCACTTTAATCTTCTTACAATTCCAAGCCAGTGGCCACCTCTTTTTAATGAAAATGATTCCACTTGTCTTTCCAGATGTACCTGCCCGTCGGCTGAGCCGCAGCGCGGAGAATCTTGCCTCCGGAGGGCTGTCTACCCCGCTGCCATCCAACGTTCAGACGGGCCGGCCATCATCGCCTCAGCTTTCATCAACGTTCACCCGCGGTAAGACAGAAAACATTCATCAAAGTAATCCTCCATTTTATATTGATCATCTGTTTGTACAAAGTCTTTTTTTTTTGACAGAGAGAATGAGATGGAGAGAGAGAGAGAGGGAGTGAGATGGAGAGAGAGAGAGGGAGAGGGAGAGAATCAGGAAAGACAGACAGACAGACATACAGGGGTGGGGGTAAGAGAGGGAGACAGACAGAGAGGTTGGTGAAGGGACAAAGAGACAGACTGTTTGACATGTATACAGACAGAAAATAGGCAAAGAGGGAGAGAGAGAATGTATAGAGGTGGAAAGAGGAAGGATTAATTGAGAGAAAATTAAAGAGAGAGAGAGAGAGAGAGAGAGTTGGGTTTAATAGAGAGAGAGAGAGAGAGAGAGAGAGAGAGAGAGAGGATGAGGATGTAAATCAATGCCTCTGACATTAGGAAGATCCAAAAATGTTTACATTTCTTCTAATATACAGACTGAGACTAAATATAAACATTAGTCAAAGATACTAGAAAGCTAGTTTGTGTACCCCCAGAATCTTTTAAGATATTTAGCGCACAGAAAAAAAAGGGGGGGGGGGTGAATGGCTCAAGGTTTGACTGATAGTGAAGGCATACCACACAGTTTATGTTTGGATATTAGCCGAGTATAGATTGTTTTACTGAATAAATCACTAGTACCTTATTACACGTAGCCCCACTGATTGGTGGCTACCTGCATGTGTAATATGAGTCATCTTCATTATAAGATGCTAATTGTGACCTAAATTTGTATGAATTCCTTTTTCAGGGCATGAATAACTTAATGACGTAATGACGAGGAATATTTGCTAATTATAATCAAGAGGGATCAGTTGTTGACTATGAATTGTACATGTATCAAGCTCTATGTGTCTGAGTATTACAATGACAGAGAGACTTTTATCGAAATTAGAACTAGAATTAGAATCAATGTGGTGTAAGTTACATTTGCAATATGGGGTTACCGCCTTACCAGGATCAAGATAAGGAGGAAAATTCAACCCCCTACAAAAGAAAAGAAAAAGGAGATGTAGAAAGGATGAACAAGAAGATGATAGGATGATGGAACCCATCCATCACCTCCCTCCAATAGGTGGACTTGTTAATTCCTATTTCATTTATGAAGTAAGGCCGTTGCCCCCAACAAAAAAATGATATCAGTGCCCCCTCTATGATAAGACCCACGCTATGCCCCTTTATATGATAGATACACAACTTCCAGAGCCTGTATTATCCAAGAAATAGTAAAGCAATGCAAGCACTCTCTTGGAAGAAAAATAGTAAAGTCTATTTTGCTATCTTCAGTAGATAGCATGTCATTGGTGGATCCCTGGCTTGTTGTTGCTGGCTTAATTATGTTGTTCATAGAAACTTTGAATGTAATTTTTGTGAAAGGTCAATTGAATTTTGAAAGGAAAAAATATATATAATTCTTTAATTGGCAACATGTAGTAGTATTTCATGTTAGTATTCCTTACAAATTTGCATTTAAGAAATCAGCATAGTCTTGTTTTAGATACATGACTTTCATTTGAAAAAGAAAAGTAATGAGGAGTTAAAATATCAGTGTTGCCAATTTAAAGGAGAAAAGGTCATCATTATAGCAATGTGAAGCACAAGCTCTGAAAACATCCTTCATGGACAAGATTGTGTCCAAGAAACGTACCTATTTCTGCCGCAATACTGCACACTTTGATAGTAGTACAAGAGAACTTCATATCTTCATCTTTTATGACACTATGTTTCCAAGAATAATGATATCCCGGTTATCCCCCAATATGCTAGCTCTCACTATATTTTAGGAAGACTATTTGTGTCTTGTATTTCCTCTTTCTCTCTTTCTCTCCCTCTCTCTCTCTCTCTCTCTCTCTCTGTGTGTCTCTGTCTCTGTCTCTGTCTCTGTCTCTGTCTCTCTCTCTTTCTGTCTCTCTTCCTCTGTTTCTATCTGCTTTTCAAGACAGGTCAAATTCTATTTAAGGTTTCTTTGCATGTGATGCTAGTTGCTGAAACCATATAGTAGGTCCATGCTGAAACCATGTCTATTCTGTAATTTCTCTGTGGCATTATGTTGTTCTCAGGAATGCAATCAGGAAATAGCTTTTAAAAAAAAACAAGGAACTGACACACTAATATCCATTGATTATTAAAGAATAACAGTAGACTGGAAAGATGCAGCAAGGTTATTAAAGAAGAAAGTCTTGCTCTGAGAACTGGGTATGAGCATAGATGTTTGACATTTGTTGCATGTGGCATTTTGTCAATGTGTTCAAGAAATCTGTACTTGTAGCAAGGTTATTGTAGTTTTGTTGCACAAAATGCTCATTCAATGCCAGCTGAATGGGAATATATATCGTTCAGGGTAAAGAATGAAATTGCATGTACATGTAAGTCAGCTTTTTTGTTCTGACTTTTCACACATTACAATGCATGGACAGATTTTTTTTTAGACAGTGGTACTTTTTAAGATTTAAAAAAAAAAAATCATGTGGCTTTAAAAAAAAAACATTAAGGGGCTAAATGTCTTCAGTCCTTGACTATTTTTTTTCTTCACATTTCACTATCTAAACTCGAATACGACGATGGTTGGGAACTTGAGATAGTCCTCTTCAGTGTAAATTATTACTGACAGGCCAAACGTCACTGCAGAAGCATGCTATCAATTTTTTTCTTTGGAAGAATCATCTTGTCTGTTTGACAGTCGCGATGAGGTGAGGGACATGACGTCATAACTTCTGATCTTCAATTACCCAAGACGGTATCCCAATTCCAAGGGGATTTTCCCCAATACGGGATAAAAAGATTTCAGATTCTCGATTGATCATGGCAGTGCATAAAAGGGCAATAGGATGGAAAATTAGCCAATGGAGTAGGTGGTCAGTTTTAGATGCCTCGTGACATTTTTAGTTGTGACCTATCTCTGGCTGTCTGTCTACCGTTCCTGAGGTGTAACTAACATTATTATATTTTTAAAAATGTTGTGCCTTTTCCTTTGTTGTAATCACACAATGGTTCTAGAATCTGACAAGTATGCAGTTTTTGTTATCTTTGAACCATGCTTTGGCCAGAGATGACTATAACAGAGCTGCCAACCATTCCGTTTTTCCCGGAATTATTCCGTTTTTTAATCCAAATTACGTTTTTTTTCTTCACAAAATACGTTTTGTAATATTTTTTTATTTTTTTAAATAATTTTTTTATTTTTTATTTATTTATTTTACATACCGCACGTCAAACAACTCCCTAATATGTAATTTTGATCACAAATTCAATAGAAAACTAAGGTTAAAACATACTTGAAGAGAAATATATTCTCAAAAAGAAGCATTGGAAGTGTGTCGCGCGTGGTTGTAAGTTTTGTTTTAATGAATTCCTTTTTTTTGCTTGAAATTCCTTTTTTGTGCCATCATGATTCCTTTTTTGGGTCGCACAAGGTTGGCAGCCCTGCTATAACAAAAATACATGTAGTTATGATGGCAATGATTTAAAGCCAACAAATTTCCATAGAATTGTAAATTTGCTTTGAAACAGCAAATAATTAATTCCAGATGCTGTGGTTCAAATTGTATCTTGATCAGGGAAAACATAGTCATGGAAATAAAATTATGTAGCCGTATGGAATTGAGGTTGTCCATTGTGTATTTCATATACATGAAGGATCTTGTAACTGCAATAGTGCTCTTTAGTGATGCATTTATTTGACTGCCAGCACTGTTTAATTTTCTTGCTTCCTTAGCTTTGCTCTTTCCATATTTCATTGTATTTATTCAAACAGAGCTCTACCGATCCATATTATTTTGATTGAACACTTTTGAAGATAATTCAAACAGTTCATGTCTCCTGGATGTGCAGCAAAATGTATTGAGACCTGATTCAGATTAAATGTCTCAAATTTATGTTTTACTAGTTTGACACAAATCATACTTCAAGTTTCATATCATGATACAGGATGACGCAAATGCCAACAGATATAAACATATCTTATCAACGTCACGGCCATTACAAATGCCAAGGTATGGAAGAAAATTATCAGTAGACATAATGTACCTGCAACACACCTCTTGAGACAAAGTGCATTCTTACAGATGGCAGGGCAATATGATGAAGTGGTGTTCCAAATATCAGGGCTCTTTGAAATGTCTATTTTTGTGATATTTATTGGAGGGCTGTTTGTGCAGCTGAGCAGGTAAATATTGCCCCCTTACTCTCACCGAGGGTATTATCTTGGGAGTTGGAAGATTTGGCAGGAGTAACTGTGTTCATATTATTAGGTAACTTGAACTGGCCGGGATGAACTTTTAGAGGTGGGAAGAAGAGAGGGGAAAAAGGGAGAGGGAGGGAGGGAGGGAGGAGGGAGGGAGGGAGGGAGGGAGAGAGAGAGAGAGAGGGGTGTCATACAAATGCCTATTACATGTATATTATTATTTCTTCAATAATTAGAGAAAATACAGAGATAAGGAAAGGGAGAAAAGATAAAGAGAGCAAGAAAGAGGCTAAATGACAGAAATTATAATGAGAAAATACCATGGAAACATTTTAGGAGGAAATTTTTAAAAGATGATAAAATGGAAACAGAGTCAATGAATTGGAGACCGTAGTAGTATGAATAAAGATTGATGAATACCGGTAGGGAGAAAAACCCACATAAGCACACTCAAGGCTGTTTGTAGCAGATATCATAATTTTAGAGCCATTTTTAATCTTCATTTTGATCTGTTATTTTTCCCCATAGGTTGGATTATTCAATTCATTCGGACTGAAAAATCCATACTGTATTCTACAGTCTATGCATATCTCTCACAATCATAATCAATATGACCTATATTGGGTTTGCATCTAATTTTGTTATGAGAAGCCCTGTGTAAACAACATGATCTAATCACCAACGTTTCACGGTAATCGATGAGCTCGCATATAGGCTGGCTCAGGAACAGACATAGGTCAGGGAGGTTGTTCTACATGTGATCGGCAACAGTTGCTCTGTGGTCAATTTCCAACTCTGACCAAATTCTAAACTGCAGTCCTAGACCAAACAGCATGCCTAACCCTAACCCTAATCTTAAAGATACTATGTCCCATTTGCAGCCAACATCAAATTCTGTAGAACTTTGCAGGAATTATGAATATGTCATGTATGTCCTATCTGTGAAATTGAAACGTTAGCAGTGTCCTAGTATTCAAATTATGCAAGGAAACCCATTTACTCTCTAGACTTCCCTGTCAGACACTATTGAGTGACCAACTGACATATTTTTTTCTTTGTTAATAACATACTGTACATACAATGAGCTGTAACAGGTACATGAGCATTTGTCTACATCAATAACCCACTACTTGTAATGGCCAAAATTAAACTGATTGAATCTTTGTGCAGCACAAAACGTACAACCATTCGGTACCAGGGTCTGAAAATCAGACTATTACTTAGGTGATTGCAATCACTTAAGTCGATTCGACAACTAATGGTCGTTATTTTCCCACAAAGCCATTTTCAAATACTTTCGTTTTGAGGGAAGTTCTAAATAAGTATTATCTTTCAAATGACATTGGAATTTAACCTTTTCATTTTTTTGACCTGCAAATGGGACATAGTACCTTTAACCTAAAAACCAATGGCAAACAAAACCTTGATGAAATGAAACCCAGAAGAATAATTATTGTCACTGGAGCATACCAGGTTTCAAGGCTAACGTTTTTGAACAAGGGATCTGAATTGAATATTTAGGGTCTGTGCATTTGGGGGTTGGGGGCTCTGATTAAATTTCAAAATTGTGTGGGTCTGGAGATAGATTTGAGGGCCCATGTGCATTGGACTGACCATAACCCTGTTAGTGTCGAGTGCTGCATAAAATTATGCTATCCCATACTTTTTTCCCAGCAACACTAAAATGTTGGGTTAAAAATTGTCCAGTATGAGGGTTATTACATGTATGTGTCTGACCAACTTCAGAGCAATTATATGCCCAACTCTGGTGGCTTCTGCTTAGTTTGTAATTTCGTAGTTAGAGAGGGACTTGATTAAAAATCAAAACATACCATATACATGTATGTAGTTTGGCATAAGTTGCCCCAAAATAGGTTTGACACCTGAATCATGGACCTACTACGAATTACCAGTATGTTGGGCATTTTTTGTTTACCCAGTATTTTAATGAGTGTATGAGCCCTCTCACGTACAGTGTTTGCAAGTACCTTTCTATACATTTTCAGTTATTCAGCAACATTCTTACAATGGCAATATTTGTGCATAACCCTTTAAAATTGCCTTAGAAGTCAGTAATTTTTGTTGATTTTAGACTAATATACATGAGAAAATAAATGAATTTAAAATTTTTAAAAATCATTGTAGCATGTTGCATGGTTTTTCATCATATTTCTATTAAGAAATCAGAGATGCTTGTAGATTGAAATATGATATTGATTATCGGAATGACAAGAAAATTATTTGCTGAACTACTGTTTTCATGCTACATACATCTGTACAGGGAAATAGAAGGGAGAGCGAAATAAAAGTGATTTGATCTCATTATGCCATATTATAGGGCTTGCGGTATCATTCATTAAGATTTAGTTTCTTGATTAAATGTCCCTTGTATTTTTAATTACTGACATTAATCATGTTAGAAATTCATGGTCTGTGAGTGCGTCATTTGATCATTTAAAAGGGTACAACACTCTACTTTCATTACAATACACTCTCTACCGACTTTCAGTGGCGTTACAAGGCTCAACGCTAATACATACACGTCAACTGTAGTCAACCACAATTATGCATCATAAAAACTTGCTTTTGAGTCTTTCTTTTAAGAAATACAGTTCCTTTTACAAGCGTTAGTAGTTAGTGCAACCGATAAAAAGGAATGCAGGATTGTAGAGAGGAAAATGCAGATAACATGTGTTTCAAATGAACAATAATTCAGAATTCCTGTATTAAAGATGAATCTTTGATCTACCATATATGACTTTTAAAAGCCTCACTGCACTACTTGTAGCTACTTGCCCCCTCTATATAGAAAACAATGCCTAAGCGGTCCCCCATGACCCTCTATTTCTTAATATGTTAATTGAGAGCTGAGTTGATGAGATAACCACTTGTCAGTGACCTGACTGGGAGGTCTAATCCCTCCTGGCCAAACTAGTGCAGATGGGCTTTAAAGGTAGAGAGAAAGCATGCACACATCTGTGAGTGTACATATCTTCTGCTCAGAGCTAGAAGAGCATTAAATCATATACTTTACACAGCGTTAATGTCCTTCTGGTGGGTGTTTCACAAAGACTAAGATCGACTTTAAGTTGGACTTAACTATGGCAGGCCTTTCATGCCACTGGTTGTTCTCACCATTGGTCTCTCCATTATGATCTTTAGATAATATTTTTTTCCTTCAATAATGAACTATCAAAAAAGGTAAATTTGTGTACGTCCCATGAGAGACCAATGCCAGTATTTTGGACCCCGATGAGAGCAAATAGTGGCATGAAAAGCCTGCCATAGTTAAGTCCAACTTTAAATCATTCTTAGTCTTTGTGAATCACCCCCCTGGTTCTCAAGAGAAGATATCTCCTGCTTAGAAGCAGAAAGGCGTTAACTCCAGCGAAAAAAACCTTAAGTTTTCACAAAACGGATGATGATAATTGGAAACACGTCGCCAAGAAAAGAGGAGTAGCTTATTTTTATTGAAGCTATCGATTGGTATTTTCATATTGTTTGGGAAAGCTTGTATTGATTTGGGGATTAGAATAGGCAATCAATATGGAAGGCTCTCAGTCGTTGACAGAAGTTCATGGTCAGGAAAAGAGATTGGCCCAGTTCTTTTTATCCTGATAAGAAGCAAAATAAGAATGAGTTGAAAGAAAGATTGAGCCAGATAAACCCTTTTCCTGTTTTCCTATACATGTACGCTGTATGCATAATACATTTTTGGAAGATACCTATCTTTCTATCTTTCTTTCTTTCCTTCTTTTTTTTTTTTTGTTGCCTGAGCTAAATGGAGCTTTGTCATATTTCTCATCTTCATCATCTGAGTGAAACATCTACAGCCAGCTGAAGCTGTACTACTGCTGAAAAATAGCTAGGGCCTTTGGGGGGCAGAAAAACTTAATTTAATCTCTAATATATGACGTGCTTGAAACATCTTCCTTTTCACACTATTTTATAGCAGAGTTCTGATAGAGATGATAATCCAGTATAACTCTCCATTGGAATCCTTCATGGTGCGATTGTGTATTTGCTTTGTATTTAAGAGTGCCCTAATTTTTCAAATGTGAATAGGGTCGTAGGGAAGAAATGGTGGTGCTTGGGTATGTAAGAGAGGTTGGATGGGGTGGGGGGTTATGAGGGAGTGGGTGGGAAAGGTGTGAGAAATTGCAAGTGATTTTTTTTTTAAATGTTATCATGGCAAGGATGGATAGGTCAAGATGAACAGAGACAAAGAATCAGACCAGTAGGGAAAGTCAAAATAGATTAGTGGAGTTGGAGAGAGAGAGAGGAGGAAAGATGGTTTATTGTGCATGTACATGTGTTAGGAAGAGTTATGAAAGAGAGAGAGAGAGAGAGAGAGAAAGAGGGAAAAAGGAGAGAGAGAGTGTGTGTGTAAGAGAGATTATAGGAGAGAGAGAGAGAGAGACAACAAAAACATGGTAAAGAGAAAGGGAGAGAGAGGTAGCAGAGAGTGAGTTAGTGAAAGAGATACAGAGAGAAAGGGGAAGCAGAAGGGGCATTTGAGTGATTGTGATATTAGGTGAGAGAGAGAGAGAGAGAGAGAGAGAGAGAGAAAGAGAGCAAAAAACCAATAACATAATCAATACTCTCCTGTCCTTATGCGCATGAGCTCTTTCACCGCTAATTCTGTCTGTGCGCTCCCCGGTGTTGTTCTTCACCTTCTCCCTTTAAAAAGAAAAAAAAAGGGGAAGATGACAAATGCCCCGAATGTCCCCATTCATCATTCAGCCCGAAGATGAGTCCTTGTGGGGGTGTGCGTGCATGTGTGTGCGTGTGCGTGTGAGTGTTTGTGTGTGTGTGTGTGTGTGTGTCAGCTGGGGCTGAGATATTGATCATTTCAGTATGAGTGCCTCGTGAGTGATAGTCCTGTACCATGGCAGGGGAATATTCATGATATATGTCGGTCAGGCATCTACTTTCATTTCAATCAAAAGGTAAGGCTATATCGGTCTCTGTTTCTTGCCTCTGTAAATGTCGGAATATTCCAATGTAATTAACGAGTCAAAGAGCATGATTGTGTCTCATTTACTGGTTACTGTATGGACTTGTGTTATAACAATCCACCTTTTTTAGGCAATAGGGTCTACTTTATTTTGCTTCTCTGGTAGAAGAATTCAGGATATTCCAAAGTAATACTTGTAAAGAGCTTGATGATGTCTCATTACTTTGCAGGTTACTTCAAAGTGTACATGCAGTTTTACAAAGCTTACCGTCTTTTAACGCAGTGAAGGCTATAAAGCACTTGCCATGATGCCAATTTCACTTGCTCAAGTTTGAAGATATAGAATGCTAAATACTTGCCCTACAAGTATAAAAAGTATGACTACTCAACTCTAACCCATCAATTCTTGTCAAAGCTTTATATTCTAAGATATGATTTCTTGATGATTTGAACGTACATGAATGATTTCTTCTTGCGATGTTTCCTTCTGACATTTAAATCGAGGAAAGCATGACATTAATTATGATCTATATCTGCTGACTATGACTCATTTCCATTGTAATTGGTTATTTTAGACAGAGCCAGAAGTGAGTGGCTAACATTCAAGCAAACTAATGTAATGCCTACATCACATTGATATTGTAGGACATAATGAAGATTTAAGAAAACTCTATGAAATGTAATATATGTCATGCCTATTTTTAGATCAAACATTATTCATGGTGATTGGCTTATTCCAGTTTATTTACCCCCCTGGCCTGTGTGCATGCATAGAGTATAATTGTATTGTTCACCATAGATACCAAATATTACTTATAGGCGTACACGAAACTTGGGATAGGATATTTACTTAAGGTTTATATTTCTTTGTGGTATTTGCGGTATGCTTTTTTTTAATATCAGTTCTTCGATTTGCCTTTGTATTCTTATGCTGCTATCTAATATCTTATTTCTTTTCTTCTTTTTTCCCACTGATATCTCAGAACCTTTTTTTCATTATATACTATATATACAGCAGACCTCCATGTAGATATAGGAAATACAGCAATTATGCAATTTGACCCTGTGGTTAGCCATGATCAATTATTCATTTGTAATGTCTCTAGCCCTTGTCTGTGTCACATGCGGACCGACCGACCAGGCAGAACTATGGCTAGCTGGCAAGCAGTGCCAAGCACACCACTCTTCGTCTGTCCGTCATTAATATTTCATGACCACGCATGTCGACGGATTGAGCGCATGGCTACATTGCAGCAGCACGTAGGGCTTCGTACACAGCAGGTGCGAAAAGAGAATTGTACATGTATGTGTGCTGGGAAAGCAGCAGGAGAGAGAGAGAGATGGAGAGATATAGAGAGACCAAGGGAGAGAGAAAGAGAGAGGGAGTCTTAGATGGAGAGAGAGAGGGATAGATAGATGGAGAGAGAGAGAGAGAGGGAGATAGAGAGAGAGAGTGATAGAGTGCATTTAGGAAAGCAGTTGGAGAGAGAGAGATGGAGAGAGAGAGATGGAGAAAGAGTGAATGAGAGGGAGAGAAAGAGAGAGAGAGAGAGTGTGTGAAACAGAGAGCAAGGGGAAGGAGAGATAGATAGAGAGACAGAGAGAGAGACAGACAGATATAGACAGAGTGTGTGTGCGAGTGAACAAGAGGAGACCGGAGGATAGTAGGGAATCTTGCAAGGAGGTTGAACGCACTTGGACTATGTGAGTGTGGGTATGCACAGGGCTTGTGAGTATCATTTGCCCAGCTCGGGATGACGGAGTAGAGAACTGGAGAGGGAGAGAGCGTGGCAAGTTTTCCAGATTGAAGATGAGTCTGACGGCCATTTTCGAGGTCGGCTGGGCGTCCAAGGAGGATGCAATGTTGTGAGGATGTGTCTTCAATCTGTAAGTTGTCTTTTACCTTCCGTGTCTTGAGATGTGAGCTTATGAGTTGAGAGATATGTAATACTCCATGTTGCATGGGATGTAGGGATGGTTTTCTTCCAGTTGTAGATGTGATGGAGATCTTGTGTGATGATGGACATGGTATAAGATGAGGAGGAGGAGATGATGAGAGACAGGTATTCGGATGATGATGATGATGGCTATACTGATGAAGATGATGAGTGTTTGTAGGATGCATGTATATGGTGATAATAATTTTGACATAATTATAGTGATGAGCATTATGATGGTGGTGATGATTAAATGATGCTAATGATGGTGGTGGTGGTGGTGGTGGTGGTGGTGATGATGATGATGGTGATGATGATGATGATGATG
The DNA here is from genome assembly GCA_037976565.1 of Mesocentrotus franciscanus. Lineage (NCBI taxonomy): Eukaryota > Metazoa > Echinodermata > Echinoidea > Camarodonta > Strongylocentrotidae > Mesocentrotus > Mesocentrotus franciscanus. Next base: position 12,782,751 of record CP137668.1, read on the forward strand.
ATGATGATGATGATGATGATGATGGAGATGATAATTCTATTGATGAGGATGGAGACATGGAGAGAGAGAAAATGAGCTTTTGCTACTAAAAATAGCAAAACAGTTCTTTCTATAACAAGTCCATTTTATAACTTTATAACAAGTCCACATCTAAGGGAGATCAACGTCATTCTTCAAATAATATTGGTTTTCTTTGAAGTGCACAGGGAAAAGAAATAGCATCAGCAAATGCATTTTAATCAGGATTAAAGAGGTATTATTGTTCAATTGGATAACAATCTTCTTTCAGAATTTTGATAACTTGGGAAACTGATAATCAGGCAGTGTATGCCCACCGAAAGATTATAATGAGCTGTATTGTCCATAATTACCTGGTAATGAGAAATGATTTCTATAAAGGTATTAAAGGAACAAACAAAATATCCAACTTAAAATCAATAGAGGTGAATTTATTGAAGAGCTCACATGTATGTTTGGGTGTTGTGTGATTATGGCAATCGTGGATACAGTTTACAATTTTACAATTTCAAATAAGTGGGAAAATGCACAGTTTACAAAAGAAATAAGCAAATAATTAACACATTATCACATTACATTTAATTATTAGTTCATAAAAAAATAACAAAATGAATAATTATAGAGAAATATCTATGGAATTTAGAACTGCTGAATATAAAATCTCAATACATTAGCCTGTTTTTGTTTAAAATTATTTAAAAATGGTCTGTTAAAGATTTTAGTTCTTTCAATTTACTTTCTTGTTTTAGAAACTCACAAAAATGAGATTTACATTAGATGCAAGAGTGCTACACAGCAGTAGGCCAATACCATACTTTAGGAGGGCTTGAATGGAAGGAGGTTTTAATGAACTACCAGTGAACGATCTTGCGAGATTATAGCCAAAATTACACATACTCTATTTGTTTTGAAATTCTATAGGCTGGCAGATTTGACTCAAAGTATTAATAATTCCTGGAAAGCTTAAAGCACCGAGCCGTAGTAAATGGTTTAATAGACGGTGACGTGGAGCCTACTAGAGCAGTAAACACTAGTCTACATACCATACTGGAGAACTTTTATTTTTTAAAGGCAGAATTAACTTTCTAATATCACATCCATACAAACACACACACCAATATGTGAATAATTGCTTGATTATTTTTGAAAACCCAAATACAGAGGGGTTTTTTTATTTGATTTTTTTTTTAAAGGTTTTGTCAAGGTCATGTAGTTGAAAAAAAATTATTTTTGTTGTATTTTTGTTGCATTTGTGAATTTTACAGCCACTATACATGATTCTGTATTTGGCCTGTAAATTGAATTCTTATATTAAGGGTGGTCCCCGGCCCCCCCCCCCACTCAGTGTATGCGTATGCATGTTCCCTTCCTTTTGAAAGCACCCCCTATGTCCGATGTGTAAAGTCAATACGGGCCAGATTTTTTTAAAGCACCCCCCCCCCTATCTCCGGTGTGTATAGTTCAATACGGGCCTGACTTTGTTGCGTAAAAAGTACCCCTTTACCAGAGATTTTGGGATCACGAATAATAATTTCTGATTAATGCACATCTGTAAAAAACAAATTTTGCACACGCATACACACAGGGATTGAGTCTCAAGATATTGCAAAATAAGGAGTGATAATTTATTATAGAGGGTCTTGATGGTAAGCTACATGTAATAGTATCGATTGTATGCGACTTCGATGTACTTTTAAGACCTGACGATTGAGTTTGATGCATCATCGTGATAGGTCTTCCCTCTTCGCTCTAGTATTAGTAATATGTCTGTCTCATTCAGCTATGCAAATAAGCATTGCTGTCTGAGCTATAATGAGTCATTTCAAGCACTGGCATTATAGCACCTGGGGGGTGTTTCACAAAGACTAAGATCGACTTTAAGTTGGACTTAACTATGGGTGCGTTTATGCTCAACTTTTTCTGGCCAGAATGAGGCTTTTGTTACGTGGTTAGTTCAAAACACGGTTGCGTCCTTTCTCATTTTCGTAGAATCACCGATAAACACGATCGCCGATCGTAAACTCACGAAAAGGTGCGTTTACGATCGGCGATCCTCCAAAAAGACGGTTTCTGGGGGAGCATAAACGCACAATCATTTGTAAATGCGTTTAAATGACGTTCCCGGGTCAACGTAGCATGCGCAGTGCAGGTTTGCGAATCCAGCTGCAGAGCCTGAATTTGCCTGGAGGAGCCGGAGAAGGGGAGCATAAACAGTACACCTACTGTACAATGAGCGTTTACGATGAGCGCTTCAAATCGCTCATTCTGCCTTCAAAAGTGAGCATAAACGCACCTTATGACAGGCCATTCATGCTACTGGTTGCTCTCACCATTATGATCTTTAGATAATATTTTTTCCTTCAATAATGAATTATCAAAAAATGTAAATTCTATAGATTTGTGAACATGATTTGTATGTCCTTTGAGAGACCAACTTGCCATTAAATGGTGAGAGCAAACAGTGGCATGAATGGCCTGCAATAGTTAAGTCCAACTTAAAGTCGATCTTAGTCTTTTTGAAACACTCCCCTGGCATTATCAGATACTTAATCAGAATATGTGGTGTCTGTACTGGCTCTGATTTTAAATGAATCTTTAAGGTTGAAGTCAGAAGTAGCCATGTCGTAGACAGAGCAATGAAGGATGGTGTAACACGTTTCACCAATTATTGAGTTAATGCCCTTCTGGCTTTCTGCAGATGATATTCTTTATTGAGAATTACAAGGGCATTAACTGATTTTAGCATTAGAATGATAATGTACAAAGGGCATTAATATAAGTAGGTACGCTGTTGTTGTTCTTACTAACTTTTGGTTTTAATAATAAAAATAGTTTCAGAATTTATATTTAACTCTCCTCTTGCCTGCAATGTTTCAAAACGTCAGCGTTATTATGAGCCGACGAATCCGCCTGTTCACAATAACGCCGACGAAATGTAAGAAGCAATAAAATGGTCCCAATCGTTTGAAGAAAATGCATTTCAAAGAAATCGGGATGAGGGGCTCAAATGTAAGAAGCAATGAAATGGTCCCGATCGTTTGAAGAAAATGCAGTTCAAAGAAATTGGGATGCAGGGCTCAATTGAATTGAAAATAGCTTAAATTTATGCCTCTCTTGCTCCTTTAATTCTGACCCCCAACTCACATATAACACATGACTACTATTAATGTTTCCCTGCATCGTGCCTGGCAGTTGTTCAGTCTGGCAATCTGCTAATATGTCTGTCTTGTTGCGACTGTGTAAACATCCAAGGCATGTGAAGAGCGTTAGTCTTTTGTTTGTTCCTTCAATATACATGCTACATGCAAAAAGCGTGTTTGTAGTCTGCTATCCACACAGAGACATTTTCCTCTTCCATCCCCCCCCCCCATTTTGAATCCCCAATTGATATACGAAAGTGGCCTAGATTAACACCTCATGCAGACAGTTTATTTGATAACTAAACTATACATAGGCTTCCCCCTTCTATTTGTGGTTTTATCATCATAATTCCATTATATTGTTAATATTCCTACCATACTCTTCTCCCGGAGCCATGATTCTGATGTCGTGATCACCAGTCTCCATGTATAACATACAGAACTCCCTCCCTCCCTCTCTCACCGATGTACTTAGTGAGGCATTAAAACCCCTGTCATCTGAGACCCTCGTTAGCACATGAATGAAAAGTATTCTCCGACAACGGAAGCATCTGGTTGAGTTATCCGCAACATGGATTGATGTCTGTTTCAGCAGACAGAGAGAGAGCTCAAAATGGCAGCCAACGTTCTCTCTGATTTCCTACTTGTGGAGAATAGATATACATGTACTACTGTACATGCAGATAGTCAAGTCAATGTGGATCGATTGTGATGTATGTTTAATACCAGAAAGAATTCAAAATGGAATCGCATTTTCTGTTTGATTTCCTACTTGTTATTCTAGTATGGAACACAGTAGAGAAAACCAGTTTGGAGTGTTACAACTTACAAGAAGGAATTCAAAATGTCTTCCTATTTTCTATTTGATTTTTGCCGGAGATTGATCACAAGTGTTTCGTAGAATAATGGTCTTAACCAAACCTAATAATTATTTTGTTGAATACTACATGATAAGAAAAATATGGAAAACATGGAACAACAGTCTGAGGACTTTGCCCTGTAATGTAATGCATATCAATTGTATACCAATAAAGCTTGAGTCCTTCTCTGCACATTCTGGAAATGGTGAATCGTGTCAACATTTGCATACACTCTGTGTTTGGCCAAAATTCCACAATTCTGTATGGACATTGTAAATATTAATTGCTCTATGAGTCATCGGGAAAGCGTGCAAATATTTCAGGATAAAAATTGCAGCTGTGGAATTCTAGATGATTCCCAACTTTGTTTTTTCTCTCCTTATCCGTCGTCGGCTATGATTTCCTCGTAAAATATTCACAAGGAGGTATCTTGCTGTCGGTGGAGACAGACGATTGTTAATTCTGTGTGAGTTATTTTCAAGCTTTTATGATTATTTGGCTATGCACTTTGCATTTGTGTCAATGAAGAATGCTTCAGATATGTCTGTGGGCCCCCATTGGTATTTAACTGTGTTGGGTTATAATTTTTTAACTCTTTACTGGCTTTAGTCAACTAATGTAACAAAGTCTGGACTGCGTAGTAGACCTTTATCACACTTATAGTGTATGTACTTCTTATACTCCAAACAATGTGGCAGTTCAGGTTTCTATCCAAAGAAATAAAAAGAGTTAATGACTTTATGCTGCTAACAACACATGAGGAAGAAAGCATGTGTGGATAGCCAAAAGGGCCATTTATTGTGTACCTTTTCATAGACTAAACAGCCTGAATTCTGGCTCTCGGCATATAATCAAGTCCAAACTCTCCTCTCTCTCTCTCTCTTTTTTAGGGGGGTAGCAGGTATATAATTTATTTGGAAATTTCAACATTTAGTGCAATACTATGATTCTACTTTGCGTCAGTATTATAATGCAATACTATATAAAGCACAGCCATGCCCAGGGCTGCAGTAACCCAGTGTAAGGGGGAAAACCCTGGCAAACCTCTGGGCATGCAGTCCCACTGTATGGGAATGATTGTATATACAGCTGCATGTTCAAGCATGTAACTAAAACCACTATTGACAGATGAGGTCCATATTTATAACACAGTCTAGTGAAGAGGAGAATGTGCTTCAAGTCTAACATGAAAGTGTTGATTGAGCAAACCGAAAGTTCACGTATTTATTAGTATGTGTGAAGTGTAGATTTTGTCAATCAAGAGCCAGAAGGGCATTCAATCTGTATTACCCCATCGACTTCTGAATCCTGTAATTCCCATAGGGGTAGTACAGGAATGACCTGATTCCAGGAGGCAATGGGTTAAATGCCTTTCTTGCTCTGGATGGATGATGGAAACAGATATAAGCCTACCATGCTTACATTAAAATCACATCAGATTTAGATGAATTGAATACTCTTTCACTTCAGATAGAGCTATCCACAACACTCCAAAAACGGGAGGGGTAGTAAAGTATCATCATTTGCAATATGCTAAGCAGAGACATGCCATGTTCTCTGTATCAAGCAACCAATGTAGCAATGATAGACAACTGCATGGAATTCATTTTAGCAAGGTCGATCTGCTCTTGCCTTCGTCCTGCACCTGATAATGAAAACCTAATACCTTTTGGTAATAATCTTGCTTAATTGAGGAGATTGAGGAGATTTCTGGTGGTGAAATTTCACGCTGAAGAAGTGTGGAGGATTGAAAAAGAAGCTTGATGAATCGAAAGAAGATCTGAGGTAACTTCCTCTTCGTCTCCTCTGCCGGATGAAGAGGGTCGACAAGACTCAACATGCTGATTAGTGCTGTCCTCCTAGTCCCGATCAGTCAAATTTTGTTGGTTTTTGGCATTGCTCTTAAACCCTGTCTGCACTTAAAGCCTGTCTGCACTAGTTTGGCCAGGAGGGATGAGACCTCCCAGCATGGTTACTGACAAGTGGATATCTCATCAACTCAGCTCTCAATTAACATAAGGAAAATAGGATCATGGGGGACCAATGGGCACCGCTTAGGCATTGTTTTCTATATAGAGGGAGCAAGTAGCTACAAGTAGTGCAGTGGGGCTTTAAGTTTGGGTATTTAGTGCTAAACTTCTGAAAATGGTTCACCCTCCCAAGAGGCTTTTGACAATGAAAAAATGACATTTATTACCCCCATTCCCAGTCACTCAAAGTCATGTTTCGTAATATTTAGTGCTAAAATTCTGAAAATTGTTCACTATGTCCGTAGGCTATATTGTCCTGGAAGCACTGTCAGTTATTAGCCTACCCTCTATTCCCAATCAGTCAAAGATAAGGTTTTTACATGGCTTCCATTACGATTGATTATTTAGTGCAAAAAATGGATTCTGAAATATGGAGCAGCTGGCAGTTGATTTATTCTCTCACTAGGCTTTCAGAGAAGTGAAAATGATAATTGTCCTGTTTTTTTCTCCTAAAAATATGACATTGGTGGGATTTGGGATGAAAATGTCTGCCAGAATTGTAATATCTTGTATTAAATAGAAAAATATGACCATTAGTAAATTGTGCCTTCTCAGTCGAAAGGGGGGATGGTTCTCTCATGAACACAAATTGGGGAGATGAAGTTGTCAAAAAAGTATATTGAGGTATAAAGCTTATGTGCATGGTCATGTCACTTTCTTTAATGTATGCAAATGGATCCTTGTTTAACTTGCACTGATCTTTTAAAAGGCTCTTGTTGTTGGTCACAGTGACAGAGGGGGAGCGAGAGAGAGAGGGAGAGAGAGAGAAAAAGAGAGAGAGGGAGAGAGAGAGAGGGGGGTGGTGGGAGAAGAGGGGGATGGGAGAGAGAGAGAGGGGGGGGTTAAGAAAGATAGGGGAGTGAAAGAGAAAGAGATGGAAATTCAAGAAGTGGACAGAAAGCAAGCGGGGGAGCAGAATGGAGAAAAAATTATGTGTAAAGAAAAAGTAGAACCTTTTAGTTTGTTATTGTTAATAACCAAGCCCCTTGGAATTATTTTCGTAATTTCTCTCCATTAGATCTCTTCTTGTTTGCCCAAAATAGATATTTTCATAGATGATTTGTTTCAACCTACAAGTACCAATGGCATCATTTCGTTATGATCGTGTATACAATGTAACTTACTGCTTAGTTTATTTCAATTGCTTAGTTTATTTCAATATGTCATTTACTGGAGATGAAACATGAGATGGATAGATTTCTCTGACATCAACAACACTACTTGAAGCATTATTGTATCTTTACTCGTTTCCTCCCTAAACACCCATTGTTCCGGACCTAGTTTGTTGAAATGTCAGCAGAATTTGAGAGAGGTATCATTTTACTTGTCTGTCTCCTATTAAAGAATTGTTGAGATCCAGAGGTGTTTAGCAGGGAGGTTGAAATGGAAAGTGGTTTTGCCCAGGGATAAGTGGACGAAAAGTAGGTTGGCATTTGGATTATCAAAATGGATGGAATCGAGATGAGGGGGTGGAGAGAGTAAGGGGGCGGGAGAGAGAGACAGAGAGACAGACAGAGAGACAGAGACAAAGAAAGAGAGGGAGGGAGGGAGAGAAAGAGGGGATGGAGTGGGAGGGAACAAAAAATAGCAAGGAGGTGAAAAAGTTTGAGATTTTTTAAAATAAGTAAACAGAGAGAGAGTGAGAGTGAAGAATTCATAAATGCAGATTTCCTGTTAAATCAGAAACTCATGGCATGAAACTTTTACAAATATAAACAAAAGCCATGTTCATGGCAAGAAAATTTCGTGATTTACAAAAATCCACTGTTAATTGTGCCAGTAATGATTCAATTCTCACACAGCATTTAACTTTCAGAAACATGAAACACTCATAAGATTGCAAACATTTTATGCACGCAAACAGCAAAATTGTCTTGTTTTAAAACATTTTGAATCGTGGACCTGAAAAAACGAATTTGTGCAAATTATTAATTTATTCATCTTTCTTGGAAGAGCAGAGCCAAATTCATGGGGAAAAATATCTGCTCAAAGCGGCGGCTGCTCTTCTACATGAATAGAGTATGTTTACATAAAAAGGTTGGTTGATAACTTTTCTAGTTAAAAGCTCATGTACAATGTAATCTAGAGGCTAAAAAGATAGCAACTGAAAGAAGAAAAAGAGACAAGTGAAGTGGAAAATCAATGCCTCTAAAATAGAAAGACATAGAAACTCAACCTGCTTCAGTGAAATTGAAAAGAATAATATATCCTACCGGACGTGTCGTTTCCATGGAGATCAGACATAGCCATAGTAAGGACATCTAATCTTATACACGTACCCTAGAGAGCTCCTTGCAAGCCGAGAGTAATGAGACGTGGAGAAATTCTACAATTTTTTTTCACCATGTTTATATTTTTATACACATTAAAATGATTATGTGTCGCTAGGCTATCTCTCAATGGCCAGATGGTCTATCTCAATTTTCCACATGTTATCGTCAATATCTGACATTGATCTTGGTAAATGCCAGTTGGAAATGAACACATGCAAGAATATATATATATCGTCTGCTGAGAGCCAGAGGGTTGTTAGCTCACAACTTTCCTCTAATTTTAATAATAAAGGGACTTGTTTTGTTCAGATGAGAGAAAATGGTCATTTGTACAAAACTGTAAACCCATGGAGAAGACTGCTGGAAACATAATCATGAAAATGATGTAGTCATTATTTAGTAGAAGGATTCTTCTCATGAGAGCAAGCAAAATGTATTCATGAAGCACCTCAGTGGCTTTGGCAGAGATTATTCAAAAATTCTCAAAGTGGGAATTCTCCATATGTAGAAGGTCTGTGGTTATTTGGGGTCATATGAATCGTGCGCTATTAAAACTATGAACTGGTCTGTTTGCATGCATAGGAACATTCACACTAGATTTAGTCTTGCATCAGCTCCGGGTTGGACCCAAGTCGAACCTTGACTGTGTGAATGGGGGTATGAGCCTCCCAGGTGTCCCTCGACACTCACATAGTCTCATCCAGCACATTTGTAAAGGTAATGAGCTCACGTTGGTACAAGTTGCCATGGCAATATCCCATCGCTGAGATATTGACCTCAAGAGAGAGAGAGAGAGAGAGAGAGATAGAGAGGGAGGGGGTGGTCATCTGATCTAATGATAATCTATCAAAATTGAAAATTAAAAAAAAAACACAGATATTCAATGAAGATTCTCATGTATTTTTTTTATTTCTCAAACATCTGAAAGTCTAAAAATATTTTACAGATGCTCTAGGGACTCATTATAGCTCATTATACAAAAAAGAATATTACAAATACCTTCTCTTAAATTGTTACTATTGAGACCATTGAGTGTGTATGCAGAGTTTTGTGAATAGTGACAGCAGCTATATAACTGACTTCGATCTTGTGAAGATGATATACATGTAGCTAGCTGTTTTTATAGTTATTACAGAAGGTGCCAATTGATGCAAAATCAATTGGAGATATGGAGATTTACCTTTTAATGAGGGGCACTTAATACTTTGATAGTTTTGTTTACAAATCTATCTGCTGAATGATATGATGCCAAGAAAGTGCTAAGCATTATCTTGATGAGATGTGAAGATACTTCAAATGGATTATATGATTGTATCTCTTCTTTCTGAGAGAGAGAGAGAGAGAGAGAGAGAGATAAAGAGGGCTGAGAAGGAATGGAGAGAGATGGATATAAGTAGAAAGAAAAAGATAGAAAGTGTGAAATAAAGAGATAAAGAGAGACAGAGAGTGAGAGATAAAAACGGAGCGAAGGAGAGAAAGAGGTAAAGAGTCAAAATGAGGGAGAGAAGAGCATGGAGAAATAGAAAATGCGAGAGACAGAGAGAAAAGAAAATGAGAGATGAAAGGGGAGTATGATCGAGAGAGAGAGAGAGAGAGAGAGAGAGAGAGAAAGAGTAAAGATGGAGATAGAGTAAGAGAGATAGATATAGAGAAAGAAAGAATTAATGGTTTAAAGTGCTTTTTAAAGCATGAATAATTATGGGGGGAAAGAGAGGAGGAATAGATTTTTTTTGAAGTTGGAAAAAGAAGATGAATCAATCACTACAAAGATTGGTTTGACATCACAAGATGAGGATGACAGAGAGAGAGGAACATCTAAGGAAAGGAAATTGTAAGGAATTTCCAGGGATTAAGATAACATGTAGCAGGCCCCTCTAGGGTTGGCTTCTTCTGTTAGTGCTTATTGATTTCAGACCAACTTTCACTTGGAATCCTGTAGAGATTCCCTATCCTAAACGTTGATTCTGTGAGGTTCACTAGCATATACATGTATTGTCAAAGAAATCATTTGGACATGTAGGCTACATGTCTATGTAGGCTACATTTCTATGTATCGTAGCAGATAGGTTTAAAGGCAAATCCACTGCAGTAGTTGGTAAGCAGGTCACAGGAAATCTTTCATTCAAAAAGGAATATTTTGTGAAAGTTTAATTTCAGTCAGAAAAGCAGCACGGACATATCCATGTTTATTCCAATTTATTCAAGATATTCAGACTCTAGTTTTACAAAAATCTATTATGACTCAGGCATATTCTGTATGCAGTTTGAAATTTGGTGTATTATGAAGGTAAATATGTGACAAAATATATACCCCCCCCCCCTCGGAAAAAACATAATAATAATAATAAAAAAGAAAAGAAAAAGAAGAGCAAGAATTTTAGTTATGAGATGTCATAGTAAGTAGATTTCTTCTTTTCTTACCACACAATAGGACATGCCATATTCTAATCAAATAATTTATTTGCAACATACATGTATAGAACCATCTAATTTCTATACAGCTATTTACCCCAATAAAAAGAAGTTGTTCACATACAATGAAGACCTTTAATGAGCATCAATACACATGGCATGGCCTTACAACAGTACACATGCTAAGTTCAGAATTATCATTTATATTGAGTTAACTTTTTTTACGAGGGACGAACTAATTCCAGATCCCTGTCTACCCGGGAACAAATCAGGGTTAGGAGGCTTTAATATTGTGTCTTTGTTTTGACGTCAATTCATTCAAGAACCTGGAGGCGTAGTCTGGATGAAGCACTGATGATTATAGTTGATTAACTCCCTGTTCACACAACCAAAATTCATCGTATGACTATAAGAAAACAGTATAGCAACATTATACGAGAAATGATTAATTTCTTCTTGTCTGAATGTCATACAACGAAACTTCTTATAACAAACAAAATGTAGTACAACAAAATATCTAACAACAAATTACAAAATGCCTGTTTGAGCATCGTTTTGAACAAAAACTTGATAAAAAATATGTTTGGGTCCCCTGAGACTCTCCTCGTCTGAACTTCTTATCTTTAACAAAAAACCTGTATAACTGGGAGTTTGCACCGACATTGGCCAGTTGTCATGCCAACTGACCTCTTCAAACTAGTTTCTGTACATGATGTCTCTTGATAAGATACCCTTTTTTCAAACCCCTTCAGCTGAATATTGATTGTTATACATTTCTTTAATGTATTTTTAAATATTTTTAATTTCTCCTGTAATCAAAGTAAGTTCAAAATTATGTTGAATATTTATAATTTTTGTAATTATTTATATATTTTTTTTTTTACTACTTTATCGATCTCATAATCATTGTAAAAAAAAATCACAATTCAGTTTTTATGATTGCAAAGCTTTTTTTAATACATGAACCATATCAAATCAAATCAAATTCTAAATAAAACAAATGTCGGTATAATTTTGCGTCTAGTCTGAAGAGCCTATCAATCTCCTTGCTACTCTGTTTGGAGCGGAGGTGCTTGTTCAGGTCTTTTTGTATAGCCTTGTCTGGATGTAGTTATTAAAAGCCATTTCCTGTACAGCTTTGTGTGTTGTCAATGGGAAGATTAATGTGTTACTTTCATTATGTGGCTTCGGTAAAAGAACCAATATATCATGCGCTTTGGTAGGCGAATACAGTGCCGTTGCAGGTCCATAACACCTTTTCTCCCCCAATTACAGCACCTATTTCGAGTGTTGTTAAAGTGCTATTTGCTAAAAGTTGGTTCATTTTTGAATTTTACACACAGTTTTCATGCAGTAGTTCTCATTCTTTAAATTCTCAATAAAAAGATAAACAGAAAGTGACATTTTAACTCTCTGGATACATGGACATGATAATGTTGAGAAAAACTAGCCCCGAATATTTGAGGCATTAATTTTTTTCTGTGGAAATTTCTTTAAGGTGCAATACTCTATTATTTATAAGTGATAATATATTTTTCTTTTCTTTTAAAGGTACTATGTCCCATTTGCAGGCCAAAAATGAAAAGATAAAATTCCAACGGCATTTGAAAGACAATACTAATTAGAACTTCCCTAAAAAAGGGGGCCTGAAAATGTCTTTAAGTGGGAAAATAACGACTATTAGTTGTCGAATCGACTTAGGAGCTATAGAGCCAGTAAGTAATAGTCTGATTTTTCAGACCATTGTACCGAATGGTCGTACGATTTATGCTGCGCAAAGATTCAATCAGTTTAATTTTGGCCATTACAAGTAGTGGGTTATTGATGTAGACAAATGCTCATGTACATGTACCTGTTACAGCTCATTTTATGTATGTTATTACCAAAGAAAAAAAGATGTCAGTCAGTCACTCAATAGTGTCTGACAGGGAAGTCTAGAAAGTAAACAGGTTTCCCTGCATAATTTGAACACTAGGACACTGCTAACGTTTAAATTTCACAGATAGGACGTACATGACATATTCATAATTTATGCAAAGTTCTACAGAATTTGATGTTGGCTGCAAAAGGGACATACACTGTAGTATCTTTAAAATGAATCACTGAATTTCTCCTATTTTTATCATGACTCTTGTTTGACAAGAAATTTAATTTATTCTCAATATAACATTAGACAGTATTTTGTCTGATGATTACCTAAAACTTTTCTGCCTAAATTATTTTTTATGAGACTATTCATTGTATCGCTCAAATGAAAATGTAACTGTGTATATAATAGTATCTGTACGATTTCCTGCCTAAATATTATCGGAGGGAAATTGTCCCTTTGAGTATAAAGGGAGAAAAATATGCTTCCTGTCATGAAGTATTTGATTCCGCTCTTTGTTTCCCTAACTCGGCTTACTGCCTGAATGAGTGCAGGCAAAGTGAATGTCTCACTGTGACAAGAGGCAATACGTGGGGGATTTCCTGACACTTCTATAGATTGTTTGTCAATGTTGTGTTGCCTTTGATAAAAGAAACCTGTGATACGTATCGCCAGAGCCTCATTGAGTCATACGGCCAACGCAATGCCATTGTCAGACTGCCAGTTTAGCAGATCTGAGAGTTCGCGAGTTCCGGCTACTTGAGCTGCGGCTTTACAAACATAAGATTGAGAGTAACTGAGGCTCCTTATGCTTTGCGGTAGGGCACGAGCTGAGAGTTGGACATGAGTCAACTCCTTTTTTGTCAGAATGCCGATTACTCCCCAGACTTACTTTTCCCTTGTCTTGTCATCAAATTCATTACTCTTCGATTCATTTAGCTGCAAATTAGAAAAGATTAGAGCACAGACAGTTGCTTTAACTGCTTGATCGTAATCCTCCGCAGCATACCGCTAGACATGCCCTCGTAGCGAAGGAGGGTGAATATTACGTCAATCCGATCCCTTTCACTGAGCGATAATTAGTGGGACCTACAAAAGTCGGCTCGTAGTTCCGATGTTGTGACAGTCCCCCGTAACACCTCCAACTTGTTTTGGAAATTCACGCGTAGCGGGTTGCGCTCGACTCTGTGGCACCTGGGTCATGCCTCAAGAAGGAAACAACAAATTTGTTTTGATTTGTCAACAAGTCGTGGAGATATAAATCGGTGGATCACGATTGCCGTCAGATATAATTGATCTGCCAGTCTGTGGAGTAGGAACCTTTTTGAGGATATCTATTAGGAAGTGTTGAAGGCCACTACATTTGTTTTCTTCTAAAAAGGAGAAATCATGCCGACTGCTACAAGGAGTAAGTTGACTTTTTTGTTGGATAAGTCACGTTTATGACAAGAGGTCAAAGATAAAAAGTAAACCTGCCGGAAAAAATGGTGTTTATTTCATTTTTTGAGAGTCCTAAGGGTATTAACTCAGATATATGTATTTGACGCCCTTCTGGCTGTCAACAGACGATGTCATAAACCGCATTCCTATATGGATAATGTATATTTGTGTAGTAAAGAAAAATTAGGGGAAAAATCACTGTGTCTGGATTATAAAAGTTTGTTGATAAGCATTTTGAGTAGGACTACCTGTTGACTCTCCATCCCAAGTATAATTCTAAGCAGAAATCCTTGGAATGGTTGCATTTTAGACCGGCAATATTAATCTTTTCAAAAGTTTACTCAGTTGAAGCATACACTCTCCAGAGAGGAGGGTAATTAATTGCATTTAAAGATGAATGGGTCATTATAATTATCTGTGAATCACTTCTTCTTTTTTTCTCTTTGAATATTTTATATTTCATTCGAGGGTAATTAAATGTTTAATGTTAACTTACCAATACAATTTGTTTTAATGCATTGGTGAATCAATCAAAATTGGAAATGTACTTCAGTTTATTACCACATCACAAAGGAGATGATCAATGTAAGGACAAGAAACTACAATGTATACAGCTGTCTGTTCATTACATTTGATTTTATAAAAACTATTTGATTTCTTTGATGTGATGAAAGAAAATATAAGTTTTGCATTGTTTGATTTAGAAATCCTTCATTACAATTAACCATGGGCGGGATTACACACTTACAAGTACAAACTTTGTGTACTGTGCATTATAATGCGGGTGCCAATAAGGCACGATGCTTTTCCTTTCAATGAAATACAATATACTGTTGAGGGTAATGTGCATGAGATCAATAACATGTCATGTGTAAGTATTCATGGCTATTGGGAATATGGGATTAGGCCTTAATGCCTTTGAGAATTTAGAAGAAAAACTTTCTCATATTACCAGCTGTCTCGCTTACAGTGTGAGTCACCAATTTTTGTTTAATAAGTAAACAAAATGACTTAAGTAGAAAAAAATATTACGGCAATTTAATCAAATTGTTAGCTCCTTGAAATCTATTTTCTTTCTTTCTTATTTCTTCTTTTAAAAAGTCTGATTTTGTTTTGGTCAACTCCTCTTCAGTGTGTGTACAGTAATACTGAACTACCTGGGACTTTCAAGGAAACATTAATGCTGCCAAGGATGAAAGAAAAAATAGAGTCATTGCATTCTATGCTATTTTAATGAGGGAAATAAATGGTAGAAAGTGAAGATTTTTCAAATTCAATTTCTAATCAAATGATAATGTCGATAGTTATATTTAAGAAGTAATGTATATTAGATTATGCATGTCAAGGAATAAATAATGTGAACACCTCTTTAACAGTTTTCTTATTTCCAGATTTGTATATTTGACAAACATACACGGACATTTAATATGTCTGCATGCACTCAACAAAATGAACTTGCTTCAAACTTTAGATGAACTGGTATTCTGAGAAATGATGTTGTGTCAATTGATGATTGATGTTTCCTTTCTCATTTTGATCCCTGTTAAGTCTAAGATGTTATTCAGGTATATCCTTTCATCTGAAGGTAGCATCCTTGCACAGGTGCAGTGTTGTTTTCTTTCTGTCATTCTTTTTTTTTGGGAGGGGGGGGGGGAGAAGGGGTTTCATTTTAAGAGTCATTCATTTGAAAATGAACATATTTGAAAACCCATGTGGCTGATTCCGATTCACAAATCTAAACATTTATTTTAAATCTATGGATCTTCATTTTATGATTAATAATTTAGGTGTACTTGGGTAACAGTATGTACTCATTACTTCACATATTAAACAAATAATCAAAGAAAATAGCCTTTCTAGAATTATAAATTGTAATTTGCTGATCTGTGGAGCTTCAATGGCATTAGACAAAACCATGTAGCTCAGATGTAGATACGACTGTAGCGCAAAAATGGAATCCTCGCCGTTCTCATCAGCGTATGCTAACGTGCCTTGAGCGCATGCATGAGAGACGGTAGACGTAACAGACCATAGGTCACAGGTCATCGCCAGGTCTGGTTGTCCGTTGTCATCTCCTTGACTGGCGACAAGAGGCGCCACGTTGGATGTAGGTATAACGTGAGTCATAGGATATAAATAGATGATGATGGAGAGGGGCTTCTTTCTTCAATTCGCTACTTATCTTCTTTCTCCGACACGAGCGGTATCGCTCTAATTGCCTTGGAGGCTCTCACAGGTTGTATTTTTTCGTGGAACGAAAGGGAAAGATCTTTAACTGAGTTACATCCATCCATCTGCTACCTGCAAGTGCTGTAGCCTGCTTGCATTCTCTTCTGTTACCTCTTTCTTTGCATTATGTAGCACTGGCAAATTAAATTAGGGGGGAAAGCAGGCAGGCTTGTTTTCTCTCTAGTGAAGCTTTATATCAATGCCTGCCTCCGATTCTAAAACTAGCCCCACCTCGGTTTTCCATCCTGCTTATTCAAAAGCTATTCATAATTTTATCGATGAAGTTATTTTTGGGTGAATTGTCTAGGTGATTGATCTTTTTTCATTGTGAGAGAAATATGCCATGACCGATTCTGTTTTTGTGTGATAGAATCCACGGTATTAAGCGCCCCAATTAGGTATCATGTGGTTATTAATTCTCATCGACCTACAAAATGTTGTAGGTCATGTGAGTTAACCACCGAAGGGAAGGAAACACTAATGGCAGACATTGGTATGGGATTCAAATTAAATTGCTGTGGTTTAACGTTTTAAAACAGAACTTCCCACTGTCTATGGCATGAGTAATCTGTTCCATCAATTGATGTGAAATAAAACATATGCTGAGAACCAGGAAGGTATCATCTCCTATATAATGGCTCTCCACTAATTTTGGAGGGGGTCTGGACGGAAATTTTTACAGTCTGTAGTTTATGTTAGAGTTTTGATATTTTGGTCCCCATGTATCCTACTAGGCAAGTGCCTGTTAATGTCAAGCTCTGCCTGCATATATACTCTCACAGAGAATGCTTTTCTGGCACCATCACCAGATAAAATGGTTGTACATATGAAAAGAAAAGGGAATTAACAGTTGTTGTGATTACAAAAAACAAAACAAAAACAAGCACACAAGCAAACAAACAAACAAAAATGCAAATAAATGTATTGTATTCGTAGAATAAGCATGTATTCCAACAAGGGATCCTGATTCTAATCCAACTTGTAGCTATACCTGATAGCAACACATGTATTAGGAATGATTTTTCATCAGATTCACTAATGATGATACAGTCAAACCTGTCTATAGCGACCGCCCAAGGGAAACAAAAAAGTGGTCTTTATAGGCAGGTGGTCTTTGTAGACAGGTTCCTTAAGTACATGTTTCAATGAGAAACCATTTTCAAGGGAAACAAATAATGTGGTCTTTGTAGGCAGGTGGTCTTTGTAGACAGGTGGTCACTAAAGCAGGTTTGACTGTATTAATCATTTGTATTTCATTTGCATTTCAGTAGTAAACAAATCAAATCATGGTGTTTCACCACAGGCTCTTCCTGTCTTCTATACAATTGCAAATCAGACGTGTATTTCAAAGCAGACTTTGAGTAATGATCAAATTATTGTTAATACTCCGGAAAGAATAACAGGAAATTGGCAGACAAATTGTCCTGATTAATCTTGAGCCAGGGGTGATTAGGTTGACTTCTTTTCTCCATTCATCCTTTCTTTTACAACTGAATAAAAGTATCATTCAGAAAATCACCAATAAAGTTGTTTATATAGTGACCCTGTCCTGGTGGTGAAATTATTTTTATTGCGTGAGAAATGAACCGTGGCAGATGGCGTTTCCGTGTTGCATAATTCATAATTCATAATTCATAGTTTTATAATTACAATAGAATACAAAATGTGTATAGGTCGACTAAACCACTGTACTGACCCCATCAAGAGTATAGATCATGTATTGAATGGAAATCTAACAGAAATTAGATTAAAAATGTAGCACTCTTTGAAATAGACTGTTTGTCATTTTCTTGTTGAAGCCACATCATTGTTGTGGAGGTGGAGTGATATAGTGGTTCATGCACTTGACGCTCAAGCCAAGGGCTGAAGGTTCGAATCCTGACCCGGCACTAAAATCCTTTGGCAAGACATTGATCCGTATTCGCCTCTCTCCACCTAGGTGTAAATGGGTATGTGGCAATGGCTGGGGTAATAATAACTACAGGGCCTGCGGGAAGAGCAATATTATTACTGGTGACGTAGCTATCCTGGGTAAAGAAGGCCACAAAGTATTATTATATTTGTTTTTATTAGGTATTGGTAGAAATAATGTGAGATTTCTTTAATTTAGTCCATTATTCATTGTTGCAAATTCAACTTTACATCATCATGACAGTGGTACTGCTCCAGTACAAAAATAGAATATTGAATCAGACTGTAAGTTGGTCATGTGATCTTGACACAGGAAATCATGTGAGTTATTCAGGTATAAGCTTGTTCTATTATCCATCCATTTCCTTTTGTATTTGTTGTTCTTGTTATTTTCTTCTTGCACTTGTTCTTATTATAATAACCGTTTTAATAGGTGTGTAAGTTGAGCCTAGTGTAAGTCATATGACACAACAATCATTCTGAGTATCTGAGTGGAAGTTTGTCGACCCTGTGAACTGCGATTATGCATGGGAGCCCATGCGATGTGTAATGAGATAGTCTACGTGCACCAGACCCTTTTCTCAATGTTTTAACGAGAGAAATGCAAAAGCACCAATTGTATTGTTGCGGCTATACATATACATGTATGTCTGCAACTGAACCTTTCTGGAAATGAATGTCTCATCACTCTCATGTTTGATGATGCTATTGATTATAAATTTTGGAAACAAATAAACCATACTTTGAGGATTAAAATTTGAAAATAGTAATAGTTGGATTTGCCTTTCATGTGCCCTTTTATTGAAAACTTTTGAAGGCTGTTTCATTTGAGATAATTTGTATATAAACTATATATACCTTGAAGATGTATTGAGCAGCTGAAAATCTACTCATATTGACAGCTGGATGTTGCTATAAATATTTGTTTTGGCCTCAAAATCGATTTCTTGTAGGCACGGCCACATTTTTGCAAGGATAAAGCAATTTTGCGATAGAATGCTAAATTTCTCATATGACAAGCATCATCATAAATCTACGACAGCAAGTGATAAAGTTAATATATAATATTGGGTATTAGATAGAGTATGAAAGCAAGCATCTGAAAAAAAGTAATAATGCCATTTTGTTTTTAACTTTTCCTATTTGTTTGTTAATATACATGTGAAAAATGTTCAATACATATTTGAACTGTGCATTTATATTGAAAACATTTATTTATATATATATATATATAAAAATTATCTATATATTGGTATTTTATTCAATTATATTTATATATATTTTGTTTAATAATACAATGACCCTATTTTTTAAAACAGATATCATTTCTTGTCATTATAACACCTCACATAAAAACACATATTTTAGCTCTTGTCTGAGTTTGAATGACAGACTATTAAAGTCACTAATGATATGCGTGCAATTGTCATGTTGATATCTACTTTATGAGTGATGAGAGACAGCTATCCATTGTAAACAAATTGCTTATCTGACCGACTGTCAAGGCTGAGCCACTAACAGCGTAATTTCTCGTTTTAAACCATGAAACAGCGATTGTCATTCACACAAAGATGAATTCAATACCCTTCAATTAACTTCTATCATTGCCCAATATGTGTGAATTTCCGTTGTATTAATGTACAGTGTCTCCTCAATAGCGTAATGTCATTTTGCATTGCTAATTTGTGGAAGGGAGAAAGAAAGTAGTCTGTGATATCGAGCTCGGTTGGGGAATGATGATACATTTTTAATATACTATCCTTAATATGAAGTTGTGTAATAGTTATGCATTTATATTGTGAAAGAAACTATCTAGAAATTATTTGGAAGGGTTGAGTATGTAATGTATTAATGATCGTATTATTGTGAGGTCGTCTCGATTACTGAAGAGTGATATACAGTTAAAATACCTTACACAGATTGGGTATATGGGACTACACATGCATGTGGGTTGAAAAAGTGGTCAATGTTTTGAGCTTTTTCTAGTCATAATCTCAAATATGAATGTATTCCAGGGGAATCTTTTTCACTTGACATTGATTGAAAGAATGAGAAACCTTTACATTTTTTTCTTCATCTAGCTACCAGAACGTAACCAGTTATGCATTGGATGAGCAAGATTAGCATTTTAAAAAGTAATTAGTTGCATTTAAGTTCAAGACTATTAAGCAAGCATATCTTTGTGCCTGACAGCAATTTTGTATTGTTGGATCAGTAACCATGGCAACCAAACAATTCATGGCAAAATGACAGGTTGAATGATAGTTAGTAGTTCTAACCTGCCCAATATGCTAATCTATCTGTCATTGTCTTGGGATGTACATATCAGTGGAGAATGTAAATGTTTACCGGGATTTATTATTTTTTTAAGATTAAAGAGATCATATGAAGGCACTTGAATGTGTTAGTATTCTAATGCTTTTATTTTATGTTACTGTGAAGACTCTACTGTGAAAACACTATATTTCAAAACTATTAATATATTGATCTGATGCAAAATCAGTCCCAAGTGATATAGGATGTAAGATTTCTGCTCTATTTGTGTGTGTGCTTTAGTCAAATGAAAACAAAATACATTTGTGACAAAATACAGGATACTTTTTGCTTTCTTTTCGAAACAAACATTTTGCTTTAAAATATTCAATATTAAATTCTGAGCTCATGAAAATGGAAAGTTCAACCACAGATTTTTAAAAATATCACTGGTAATACTGGAAGAAAGTTCGAAGCAATTTTCTATCAAATGAGTAGGCCTATCCAATGACTCTACCCTATCACTAGGGAGTGTGTATTTCAGGTCAACTTTGGTACTTGTAGAGTCTAGTTACAGATGATTATAATATTGATTCTATGCTTGTATGGCGATCACATGCAGTTGTTCCTTGGCTTTTGCCATATTAGATGTCACTGTCGCCTTTCCCTGTTTACAGCTCAAATTACCCTGTTGATTGGCTAGGTTCCTTCCTGTTTTCTATAACTCTATCCTTTCTCTTATCTAACATTTCACAAAACCTATGGTATATTCAGTCTGGGGCACTATAGTTCTCTTTTCCTCCAAAAGGTGTCATATTTGACATG
Source organism: Mesocentrotus franciscanus (assembly GCA_037976565.1). Lineage (NCBI taxonomy): Eukaryota > Metazoa > Echinodermata > Echinoidea > Camarodonta > Strongylocentrotidae > Mesocentrotus > Mesocentrotus franciscanus. Next base: position 12,804,009 of record CP137668.1, read on the forward strand.
ATTAAAATTGATTGTACTCTCAACTTATGTTGATTTCTGTATAGTTGCAGATAGGAAGTTCTATTTAATTGATTTTTAAAAATGTATTGTTGTGTTCTAAAATGTTTTACTTGCATTAATGTGAGAAGGTCTGGGACGGCATGTTACAGAAAAATAACTGTGTAGAATTACCAAATAGAATTCATACACAGCATTGTTCTAAGGGTTTTCATTGAGTTTTATCCATTTTTACATTGACAACTGAAGAAAGATTTGAAGTGGGTGTATCTCGGTCTCTTGTCCAAGGATGCAAACAATAGTATGTTAAACTTTTCTTTTAATTAACATGGGATCTAAGTCTTTTACTCGAAACCTCCTCATCCCACGTCTTCCTATCCTGCCCGTTTGACATTTCATGTTTCATTGAGTTTGATCAAGATCATTTACAAGGAGAATGTGGTTTATTAGAGGTTGTTCACCCCATGTGCCACATTGTCAGACCATTCACTGTTGAATTTGTAATGTCATCTGTCTAGCTAAGTTTCGACACCATTTGCTACATCTGGGACTAGTATGTCTATTTCGTTAGACCTCACCAGAGTGTGGTTCGTGAAAGACTACCAGTCACATCTACATTGCCAGCACAAACCCTTGTCTGTTGTATGCATAGCAGGGTGTCTGAACAGTGTAAGTATATGCCGACTGCACCCCATAGACTCCTTTGGCAAGACGTTAATCTACATTTGCCACTCTCCACCCAGGGGTTAAATGGGTACCCAGTAGGATGCGAAAGTTGATGTAGTTTGCTCAGCATTGTGAGCTGTAACATGACGCCTGGCTGGAATGCTCCCCAGGGAGTGGAGAATGTGCATACATTGTGTGTGGGCAAGCATGAATCTGATGACTGGGGGAATAATATATCTGTAAAGTGCTTAGAGACATCGTTGATGTATTAAGCGCTATATAAAAGAGCCAAGAGCTGGTCCTAACACAGCCAGAGATTGACTGAGTTTAGGCTCGGCTCGAGACTTTATGGAATTGTTTTTAAGTGTCAAATAAATTAGAGTCTGTGCCTACAGACTAACAACATGTCACATCTGTGACCTGAGCTTGAGGACACTGTCTGTAATGGATGTCATACATATTCTCCTGTCCAATCAGCTGTGTGCACTTACTGGGCTCAGGTAGCCATAGGCTATGAGACTGACACCAATGTTTACTTGTGGGACTACCGGTAGAGTGTTTACATGGCTTCCCCTCTACCAGGGCACCCTTATTTCTGTGATGGTAATATTGAGCGGATGTTTGGACCATGTTCAAGTGCTGTGATGATGACAAGAGATGTGTTTGGGAGTCTTTGTACTTGTGAAGGAAATGTGCTCAAGTCGTAAAATTGATGCAGTTTGCAATATAATTTGAATTACTCATCTCATTGGTCATGGAATTGCACTATAATTGGAGGACTTTTGCTGGTCAATGTTTAAAGTAGATTAAGTTCTTAAAATCAAAAGACAAAAACGTGATTGAGAAATTGTGATTGCTATTGGAACTTGAGGAAAAATTAACAGGGGTGGGATGGAGAAATGGGAGGAAGAAGAATATAGAGAGAAGAGAGAGAGGGGGAGAGAAAAAGAAGAAGGAGAGGAAAAAGGGGGAGGGGTGAGAAGGGAGATGTAGAAGGAAGGTTATTTGTTTGTTTGTTTTTATTACTCTTTTAGTGAAGGCAAATCTTAACCCTTTGAGAGCGAGCCCGCGCACGGCGATTGTTTCCCCTGTGACGAAGCGATTTCGGTTACATCGCCAGTAATGGAAAATTTGGCGGTGCTTTCTACTTTTATTGCTCCTTGCGCCTCATTCAGTCATTTTCGTGATTTTTAGTAAATGTAAAAATTAAAGATCAGACTTTTTTCTTTCTAAAAATATAAGTTTTGTTCATCAATACGAAAAATAAGGTCTGTTATTTTTGAGGGAAATTGCCGTCTTATTTTGCTGAAGCTTCACGTCTTTCCTTTTCAATACACTCACAATACAAATTGCGTAAGCACCGCCGCACGCGCAGATCGGTCGATACCTCCATTCATTTCCCCATTGTCAATGATTGTCGTCTGCTAAAGCTCGGCCGATTATCAACCGAGCCATAAATAATAGGCCTTCGTTTTACATGGGTTTTCGACACATTTTGTAACTATATTCTGACCAACATTATGCCATGATCTACACTAAATGCCCTTTCTTTTAAATGTGCAAATCAAATATTGGACTATTTGGGAAATGAATTTTTGAGATGAACATTGTTTTACTCTCGAAAACAAAAATAATATTTACTTTGAATGCTTTCGACTTCGTTTCTCATAATTTGAAATATTCATTTTGTTTTAGTTTTTGCCTCCCGCTTAATTTTGTTTATTTTTCTCTATCTATACATCTCTTAGAACCCTTTTTTGATATGAGGTTGCTGTATCAATAAAATATTTATTGAATTTTTGTACGCATATTTGATTTGTTTTGTTTGTAATGGAAAGATCTAAATGAATGACAGAGATTAGAACAAAATCATAATTCATCACAATCATCTCTCTCTCTCTTTCTATCTATTTATCTATCTATCTCTGTCTGTCTCTGTCTGTCTGTCTCTCTCTCTCTCTCTGTCTCCCTCCTCCCCCTCCCTCTCTGTGTTCTCGTTCAACCTATCATATCAATACAACTTTGTTAACTCGTTCCTTCCGTTGGAGTTTACAACCATGACAACGAACTTTACCCTTGGCCACGTTCATTGTTCCTCTTACGTAACTTCCGTTCCGTTCTTCTATTGTTGGAGTTTACAACCATGACAACGAACTTTACCCTTGGCCACGTTCATTGTTCCTCAAACGTAACTTAGCTGTAGGGGACCTAAGCAAAACTCTTTTCGTATATTCTATATAGGTCTAAAATACTTTTTTTGGTTGTATATACTTTGTCAATAATTACAAACTATAATTGTCAAAATTTGCCAATACTTACAAACTATTACGTTTCCCTATCATCTTCCGCTCTAGAATCCTATCTTTTTTGGTATAATTTGTTGTGTCCTTTTCATACTTATTTTTCTTGTCTCCCTCTTCAAGATTTCTTCGGTTTTGGTAGGGTATTTATGCTATTTATTTTTATAAATAAAAGAAAAGTTTTATTCTTTCTCTTATAATGTTGTCCACCTTCTTCTAAATAACCCTTTTGTGATAAAGTATAATGTCCGATGTACATTATTTCTGTCAATAACATAAATGAACGTATCATTTTATTTTGACGCAACAAAGATTTACATTCAAAACACAACCTTTACCTTCTATAATTTTTGTACAGTAGTATTCTTCTCATTTCGACATTATCAGTCGCTCGTTCTCTATTTTCGTTCCCTATAATAAATATAAGGTATAATTTTGTGTACATTATCAGGGATATGTTATAATAATTTGTCTCCAGGTAGGAATGATGCCGGCATACTAGCAAATGTCGGAATAGAAAACAACATGAAAGATAAAGATGGAAAACGACATTGACAGAAATACAGAGAGAGAAAGACAGACATACATGCAGACAGTGGGAGAGAGAGAGAAAGAGAGAGAGAGAGGGGGGAGGGATAGAAAGTTGGACGTAGTCTGTACTGTATTTATTATTATGATATTTGTCTCTCCGAATATCCGATCACCCCCCCCCCCAGCTCTGATTTTTACTTTTTATAATTATTGTACAGTAATATTCTTCTCATATCAAAATCATCAGGCGCTCGTTCTGTGTTTTCCTTCTCCATATCGAGGTTATGGTATAATAATTTATCTCAAGATCGAAAGGAATACTTTTGGACGGAAAACAGTACCAAAGATAAAGAAGGAAAATGGCGCTGAGAAAGCGAGCAAGAGATATATAGAGAAAGACATACAGAGAGAGAAACAATCATTTCTCATGTCATCTCTTCGTCTGTGACATTTTACTAAGTCACATTTTTATTATTCCTTTATCTTTCCATGATTGTTATATATTTGAATGAATATTTCAGATAGGGTCAAATCTGGTTCTACGTTATAATTATGATCATCTAATTTTATTTAGGAGTAAGTCGAAACGCGATCTCATAAAAAATCGCGGAACAGAAAAGATGAAGATAGAAAATGACATTGAGAAAACGAGAGAGAGAAAGAAAGTTGGACGTATTGTTATTTATTATTATGATATTTGTCTCTCCGATCAACACCAACCGCCCCGCTGTGGATTCCTCTTCAGTTTTTTTTAAATCATGATTTACACTCAACAATTTTACTTTTTATAATTATTGTACAGTAATATTCTTTTTATTTCGATATCATCAGGCGCTCGTACCGTGCTTTCCTTCTTCATATCGAGGTTATGGTATAATAGTTTATCTCAAGATCGAAAGGAATACTTTCGGAATAAAAGCAAATAGCGGAACGGAAAACAGTACCAGAGATGAAGATGGCAAATGGAGCTGAAAAGCGAGCGAGAGAGAAAGAGAGAGAAATACAGAGAGAGAGAGAGAGAAAAAAAAAGAGAAAATGAGAAAGGAAAAAAAAATCTATTTATTTCGATATCATCAGGCGCTCGTACCGTGCTTTCCTTCTTCATATCGAGGTTATGGTATAATAGTTTATCTCAAGATCGAAAGGAATACTTTCGAATAAAAGCAAATAGCGGAACGGAAAACAGTACCAGAGATGAAGATGGAAAATGGCGCTGAGAAAGCGAGAGAGAGAAAGAGAGAGAGAGAGAGAGAGACATACAGAGAGAGGAAAAGAGAGAGAAACAATAATTTCTCATAATCATCTGTTTGTTTGTGACATTTTGCATCATCACATCTTTTTGCTCATTCTTATATCTTGCATGATTGTTATATCTTTGAATTATTATTTCAAATAGGGCAAAATCTGGTTTTACGTTATTTGTTTCATAACAATTATTTATTTGGGAGTACTTCGGAACGTGATCCCGTAAACATTCTTTGGAAACAGTAACGACAAATGCAAAACAACAAGACCCCCAAAAAAAAGGGTTATCTGAACCCGCTATACATGTACACTTGTACAGTATACAAGGATCATTGTGAACAAATCTATACATACCCGCTCTTCTATTGTTGGAGTTTATTACCATGACAATGACCTTTACCCTCGGCCACGTCTATTGTTCCTCTTACGTAACTTAGCTGTATAGCTGGGCCAGATTTCCAAATGATCTGCGCATGCGCTATGTTCCTGCTCGTCGAAGCAATAATCCTGGCAAGAATATAGAACGGACGCTACAGCGTCCGCCTCCAGCTGTACGGGTATTTCGAGGGCCTTTTTCGATCCGAACACTAACTTAGGGTAAAGTTGAAATGATATCACTTTTTCTCGATTTTTTCCACGTAACTTTATTATTTTTTAATAGATGAGATAAATGAATATATCTAAATACTACTTCAAAGAACTTTAGCACATAATAGCTAATAATAAGCTGGAAAACTTTGTCAACATATTAGGGATATATCTCGGCTTCTGTAGAAGCCCGTCGTCACAGACTTAACAACTCGCTCGGCTTCTGTAGAAGCCCGTCGTCTCCAAAGCGTTAAACTCTGAAAGGACCAGACTTGATGGTGTTCTTTAATGTAAGGTCATCTTTTGTTTCTTCAATAGCAACGTTATGCAGAAAAACTAGTATTACCGGCTTTGACACCTAATGTCAAAACAGACCCTCTTCATGATATCAGCCTTTAATCAAGTGTGCAATGAGTCATTCAATGTCATGTTCGCGGATTTTGTGTGTGACCCCAATGTTTATATTTGGGACTAGAGTGTTTGTTTTCAAAAGTTCTCACAGCTCCACCACTTCAATTAATTGCCTTATTCTAAAAGGTTGTCCATATTTCAAGGAGATTGATAGCCAAGATAAGTTTTCCTTGACCCATAAATTGATACATTACAGTTTTATGCTTGTAAAGATTCTTTTATTACTGCAGTGCATGAAGCAGTCATTGAAATTTGTTGTGGTATTTTGTTCTTGGACTTGTACAGTGTATATGTAGGCCTACCAGTCATATTTCTAATCACATTTATGAGGACAAGTTATAGCAAACTGATGTAATTTCATGTATTAGAAAAATTATTGAATCCTTTGGATAGATTAAGGGGGGCTTGAGTGGGTTGTACTCTCCTCCTTTAAAGTAAAATATGTTATACATTGTACCTTAAACACTTACCGTAAATGTACCCCTCCCCCACCCCTAATATGTGTTCTCTTTACTCCTTGAGTTATGATTTTAGGGATATTCTTACTGGAGTTGAGTATGATTTGTACTATCATTATTGAAAATGTACATCAACTTTCACTTTGATGTACTAACAATGATCATGTTTCTTAAAAACTTTCAAGGTTGCCTTTTCTAATACATTCTAAGCTAAATAGATAAACATTTCACATAGTACTTTTGTGAGTCTGTTGAGAGCCAGGAGAGCTTACACAATTTAATACAGAGGGAACGTCTTTTTGACACTGAACATGATTATGGCAATTTGACTTTCAATAAATATATCTACCGTACTCATTATTCTGTTTGTTTTCCTCTGCAGGTTTCAAGGGATTATTTCACCGAAAACGGGAGAGTGATTTGGGCCATCCAGATGTGTCGTCCACTGGGGGCGACAGCCAAGGGTCGCAGCAGCTTTCGTCATCAGCCAATGACCTCCATCCGTATCGTATGCGGGCAATCTGCATGATCTCCGGAGAGACCCAGTGCATTCAATCGAGTTCTTCAACAAATTAAAACCAGGCCAACTACTATGTAAGTATTGGATAAACATTTATTTCCACTATACATACATTAATCCATGAAATTTCAAATCATCTGGTGAGAACCAGGAGGTCATTAAAGATACTATGTCCCATTTGCAGCCAACATCAAATTCTGTAGAACTTTGCAGGAATTATGAATATGTCATGTATGTCCTATCTGTCAAATTTCAACGTTAGCAGTGTCCTATTATTCAAATTATGCAAGGAAACCTGTTACTTGCTAGACTTCACTGTCAGACACTATTGAGTGACTGACTGGCTTTTTCTTTGGTAATAACATACATAAAATGAGCTGTAAAGGGTACATGAGCATTTGTCTACATCAATAACCCACTTCTTGTAATGGCCAAAATTAAACTGATTGAATCTTTGCGCAGCATAAAACGTACGACCATTCGGTACAATGGTCTGAAAAATCAGACTATTACTTACTGGCTCTATAGCTCCTAAGTCGATTCGACAACTAATAGTCGTTATTTTCCCACTTAAAGACATTTTCAAGCCCCCTTTTTTCAGGGAAGTTCTAAAATAGTATTGTCTTTCGAATGCCGTTGGAATTTAACATTTTCATTTTTTTGGCCTGCAAATGGGACATAGTACCTTTACTACCGGTGCAGCAAATAACCACGGAAGATCGACCCCCTAACATTAATTTCCTCATTTCTTGCAGGAAATGCTAATATATGTTTTCTCTTATATTTTGAAATGATAACACTACCATTAACTGGTAAATAATCAACTTGTCCTTGCCGAAGCAAAACTATGTAGCCATGAAACATACCTTGTAGTGCTTCCGGCACATGATGTAATTCGATCAGGTTTCATTTTCACTTTCCATGATTTCATAGAACTTGTACGTATGACAGCTTTTACTGATAAACAGTTCAGACTACAGCTGATTATTTGTACACTCAATCATTGGTGTGGGTGAATTGTGGTATCAGTGGGAATAGGTTCGATATGGGATCCCCTCTGAGCCAGCCCAAATTATCCTGATGAGGCTGACATTGAGACTAATTGCCACCTATTTCTCTCTAGTACATCCTGGTTCACCTATCTCGTTCGGTCCTTGAGGACTTATTTTGTGATTTGAGTCAACAGTTGCCAATCGCTTGGTGGTCCGTGCTCTCCAGAAAGCAGTTGGCACTAACGAACGCTCGTTAACGTCTCCGCCACGGAATACCCCACTCTGCTAATTCTCCACGTAATTTACGAGATATGATACAAAGTTGCTTATGCATATAGGAAGTGCGGTCTATTCAAGGAAATGATTTGGATTGTAAGTTTCCTCGCTCGTGTTGTGTTCTGCTGGATGCGTTTCTATGGATTTTGAGACATGCTTCATCGTTGTTTATTCTAAATTGCGACTGTCACTTCATTCTTGATTAGAATTAAATGCACCATGAATGCATATCGGATGAGAATACAAGTATCTAGGCACAGTGTCAAAATTCTTTGCGTTGTCTTTCTGACAAGGATGAGGATTATACTGCCACTATTCAGTGCTTTTGGATTATAAGATGATTTATGTATTTATGTTATTGTTCTTTCTGTTTGACTAGGCTGTTCACTGAACAAAGGGAGAGGTATTTTCTGAATTTGTGCACTGCATATCTCTTCTTAAGTGTTGGATCAAAGCATAAAATCTGTATGGATTCAATACATGAAATACTTTTGGAATGACTAGTTCCAAATGACATAAACTAGAATGGGTAGTTTTGCCTGGCTTGCTATTAAGTCAATATCATTTGGAGATCAAAGAGTGTTAATTGGTTTTGTTATGGCAACCTGTACAGTTGAAGGGCTTTGATACGTGCATTGGAGTGTTAATGACACGAAAATGGGCGAGTTTAATTGTCCATAGTTGCATTTGGAATCTCTCGTAGAGCAAGCCTTGTGCTTTAGTGTTGTCATGATAATTGACAAATGAGCTTTGATTTTACTAACATTTTCTTTATGTAACAATTAATGAGAGAAAAAATAAATAAAAACAATTTAATGAGAATCTATTGACAAGCTCCTTGTTATTGATGTCTGGGATTGTCTGATCACTCCCTTTAAGACATCTGAGAAGTTTTCTTTTGTCTCTGGGGTCATTGGCAAGGTGAATGTAATATGATATTAAGGAATGAAGAGGAACATGCTGTGGTATATACTATGTGCTGTGTTTACCCTACCTTTTATAGGGGAAAGATTAGTGAATTGAAATGTATCACACTCAAAGGATTACAGGAAGACTTTCTGTTGCATACTGGGAAAAGATTATCATACTAGTTCATATTTATGGATTATTGAATAGATATTGGTTATACGCAAGAGATTATAGTATAAGATCTTCAAATTGTTTTTTCTGTAATGTAAATGGGCCTAAGAAGGAAATGAAACCTCTTTGTACTGTTCTTTAATAATAATAATAATAATGAAAACGGTACTTAACTACTTATAAAGCGCTTTCCACCGAAGTCTTTAATCGCTTTTCCCACGGTATCTTTCCTTTAAGGTTTACCTCAGACAATATAACCCTTTTTTGTGGCCACTATTGTGGTTCATGACTCGACCAACAAAAAACCATGAATATTTGTTCAGCAAGGGCAAATAATCCTCCAAATGTCCTCCATTGTTCCTCCATCTGTGTTTTTTATGTAGCTCTTCCTTTTCTCTGAAAGTAAGATTAACAATTAAAAAAGAAAACTTGTATATTTGATGTTAGGCTTTTTTCTCTTTGATTGTCAGCTGTGCTAAGGGGTTAGGTTGTATAGAAACCTTCTTCCTTGTTATGTTTATACTGTATGCGGCTATTTATTATTCAAAGCAGATTTATCACACGGCCCCAAGCTATGTATGAATGAATGACGTCGTTTTGTGGTTATGTTGTGGCATATGACTCAATAAAAAAACAAAGCACATGTATGAAAACTGCTCCACACGTATATGTACTTCACGAACATGATTCAAATACAACATGTATACAATGTAGCTGTATTATTTAGCCTGCTATTGTACTGCTACTGAAGCTTTTAATAATTGAAGATTTGTCACTGAAGCTTTCACTTTCTTTTCATGCTACATGCATAACTCAATCAAGGGTTTAATATTTTATAACATCATTTAAGTATGTGATTATGTGGTTGTAGTCAGAATACTTGTGGCTGAAGACGTGCTCAGGGCACTTTTTATTTCTCATGAAGATCCACTTGAAGGTTCACTTTTGGGGGTTCAGATAAGAGTGCCCCATAGTTCATAGTCAAAGGCTCCTAGCTCTCTCTCTCTCTCTCTCTCTACCTCTCTCTCTCTCTCTCTCTCTCTCTCTCTCTTCCTGTGGCAGAAGTGCTGTAGTAGAGATATATCCTTGTCTGCTAATGCCCTTTTGACTCTCAGCAGAAAAATATTAAATCTCTGTTTCTCATCTTTCAAGAGCAATATCAAGTCTTGGTTTAATGTGAGTGACCATTCATTAGTGGGTACTTTTGATGACACCCTTGGACCTTGGGTAAGATTGGTCTCATTCTATTGTACCAGATATTTAAAAATATATTGTTGTTGTTCTATGGAGATCTACTCTTGTGGATCCCTCAATTACACAGCATGACAAATATTGATATAAGATATTTGTTTATTCAAACTAAGTTTCAGTATTGATAGGAAGACAGATCTAGGCTATTGAATTGCAGGCTTCTTTTTACTTTTCTTTAATTGCCAGGGCCAAACAATATTGTTAAAATCGTCCTCCTTACTTCTCAAAATCATTATATTGTAGCTAATGGAGTCGTTAATCCACATTCTTATCTCCTGATAAGGGTGTGATGGTTATATTTGTAATATCAACTTGAAATCATACTTTGTACAATGTCAGATATTAATACAAAGTTCAGTTGAGTAGAGTTTGTGTCAGACGATGAATAATTAACGCATATTTGCCTATCATCAGCAATGATTAGTTAATCATAATCCAAAAGGAATGATTAGATTTGTATTGCACTGAACTCAATTGGTTGAGGAAGTTATTTTTAAAAAATCAAGAACGTATTAAATAATAAAGTCTGAGGTTATTATTCAAAACTATTATTGAGGCCAAGTAGATTTGATTCCTAATTGTTCTTCCAAATTTCTTGAAAATGTGAAAATTATGTTTTATATCTGTTATTTTAAATTTTGTATATTTTGTCCGCACATTCAAATGCTATGGCGCAATTTCAACACAGGTTTTCTAATTTACATTTCATTTTTACAAAGTCATTTAGTGCACTAAAAATCCTTAGAACACAGTGTCATGAAAAGGCCTACACGATTTCTCGTGCAAATTTCAAATGTCCAAGCAAAAATATCAAATAACTAAAATAAGGAGTCAAGAGGAAAAAGGAAGCGGGAGGGGAAGAGAAACTAGGAATTATTTTTACATGACCTCAACTAAAATCATTTGGAATTATAGATAAAAGTGAACATGAAAGAACATGAAATTATTTATAACGGGTGGAGACTAATTAGTACGATACGTTTTTGTTGTTGAAGGTTTTTATTTTGGTAAACAGATTGGCAAAATGATTTTTCATGAAGGGTGTAGTTGTATGGGAATTACAAAGTCTAAGAGGAGTGTGATAAGGTTGTACATGTTCGTGAGTAATAATTGCTCATGGAGGGATTACATTGATAATGACTTCATCTACTTTGAATCAAGTATCCCTGTATGTTAACCCATTACCTACTTGAGCCAGGTGGTTCCTTCATTAAGTCAATTGGAATGAGTGAATGCAGTAGTCTGTGGATTAAACAGGAACATTATTGGAGTGATACTGATAACCAATCAATGGTTGGCATAATGAGTTTGCTGCCCCCCAGCATTGATCCATTTGTACAGTTCAGACAAGAGTTGATAAGAGTTCATTGACCTCTGCTTGCCCGAGCCTCTGACTAATAGACATTATGTGTCATTCATGAAACAGACATACATTAAAGGGGGTGTAGCATGACAAGACTGTGTCTTTCCCGTGGCCTGACTTGGGGGCCAATCGGGTATAATACGACTACACATTCCCGTGCGTGCAACATACGCGAAACCGACGCTCGGCGCGCTGACCATGTAGAGATTAAGTCGCTGACTACTGTTAATCAAGTCCATTCGTTTACGTGCAGTTGTCCAAAAGAAGACGTAGATGGCGTTAACCAGTATTTGTCAAGCTAAACTCCTTTTAATAGCTATAGCCTAGGGTAGAGCCAAAGAGCACATGTATATGTACATGTATAATATGTAGCTTGTTCTTTTTAGTGCAGTAGTCTGCATTGATTCCCTCATTTATTGATATGTTGATATGAAATTTTCATGATGCATTCTCCATCTATGTAATGCTGGACATAAAGGAGAGATACATCCTTTTGTCTATTTAGGGGCACAATCATGCAAATGTGTGCATACTTTGTATTAACAAATAAAAGACATTTTTTTTGGGGGGGGGGGACATGCCCTGGTGCCCTCCAACTCCACCCTTGCCACTGCAATTAAATGCTTGGAAAATTCTTCACTTCTTGTCAAATGATAGATCTCACTTTGCCCATGTTTTGATGCATTTTAATGAGAACTCTTGTTGCTATTTACAGCACTCCCTATCGGATACATGGAAAACGAACGACACGTACATACAACCTTGTGCTGTGCCAGAACAAGATATAATGTGTTTACAGGGGGTATTTTAACCCCAAAGGCGTAACTCACCGTGTATTAGTTTATCACTCATGTATGTCAAGATAGCTCAAGTACATGTTTATTCTACCAGACAGATAGTGCTATTGTGTTAACACACACGCTATTGTCGCAATCGTAAAGCTTCCTGATTCTTTTAAAGCAGGAAAGAATTTATAGGCTGTGTTTACATGCAATAAATATATACGATTCTGAGTACTTAATCAGAGAGATGAACTATTTTACATGCACTTTGCAGGCTATGCCATTCTCCAGAAGCAAATGATTACTTTAATAGGTATTTATTGTTAAATATATGCGATTGGGCCTAAATAAAACTAACCTGGAGTATGTAGTCATATGGATTCATTATCTTGTAGTGCAATAAAAATAGATACCATGCAGTCAGTAGAATCAGATTGTAAAAAAGGGTTCGCAGTCAACCCATAGTTGTTCGATCTGTCTCCTCAAATACTCATTGTCCCAGTAACTTATGGAAGAATCGGTAAATTAGTGTTTTGTAATTGATATATATTAAAAGTGTTCATGTAATACCCATATTTAATTTGAAGAATACCATATGATTATAATTAAAGGCCTATTTTTTTCTGTTTGCAATGCCTCTTCAGGTCCAAATTAGGGGAAATTAGTCACTGATAACAGAGCGAAGTGTACCATGAGTTAATGTCAGTGCTTCTTTTGTGTGCGTTTCTACTCTGTTACACCCGGTTGCTTGCTTGTTTTGTTGATGAGTGTTCGAGAACAGAGTGAGTTTGGTGCTTGAAGTAGTTGCACTCATTTCAGGTTGTGTTCTTTCTGAATACTGTGGGAGGTTCGAACGTAGACCTTCAAGCCTCGTAGATCGCCCAAGAAGTTGAGACGTAATTTATTCCTTCTCATGAGCTTCTGAAGTCTTGTGAAGCTTCCTGTATGCCCTTGGCTTTAAAAATACTCTGGATATAATTAGACTTGAGGTATATAAGCTGGTAGAGTGTCCACTTTTGTGATCATTGTATGGCAGTGATCTCAATTGCTTCACTCCGGTAGTACTCTGTGTGGAATCATCTTTGAAGAACTGAAAATGTGTTGCATTTGACCCTGTCCTCTTCCAGAAGGCATCAAAAGGAGGTGTTGTCGATTTCTAAGAAAGTTCACTCTAAAGAGGATTTACATGTGATCTGTTTGATTTTTCAGTGCAAAGGAGAAGTTACCAAAGTAATCCAGAATTCCTGGACATTTTGATGATTGTTTTTCAAGACAACATACCAACAGGATGTACATGATTTGAGCTCCAGATGGAAAATGACTCGTTTTGTGTCTGTTTGATAGTTTGAACCCTAAGCACTACCTGTATCTGCAACAAAAAAAACAGTTATTTTCAAGAGAATGTATTGTCATAGAATTGGGCTATTTTAGCAAATAGGTGACAGCTAGAGCTATCTATCAAAAGAGTTGTTGTTCTTTTGTGGAGCCTCTGAAATCTGTTGTCTGTAGTTATTTTACTTTGCTTTCATTTGCTTTTATTAAGCTTTGGATGACCGAGTTTAAGCAGTTTATTGGGATGATATTCTAGATGTTATCAGGCTTTCTGTTCCAGATATTTGGATATTGATACAATTCCTACATGTACATGTAGTTGCAACTAGGAAAGAGAATGTCAGTCTGATTACAGTAATGATAACCTTGCATTGGTGACTTGCAAATCTAGCAGTATACACTCTTGTTTTCTGATTCAAGAACAAAATAATCAGATCCTCCTTTGAATAAGAGTGTTTCCACAGTCTCATAGGTGTTGTATGAAAGGAGGCAGTGGCATGAAAGATACACAATTACTGCTCTGAAAAGCTAGCGGACAAATGTCATTGCCATGGAAATGGGTGGATGTAGCATAAAATATGTAGCCATTGATAAGTGAAGATGATGCTGATATGGAATGCTTACTTTTGTCAGTAGTGACTGCGGACTGCGAAGACAACGCCACAAGGATGTGTCAATACTATTTCTGCGATACTAATTGATCTAATGGATGTGTAGACTTGGCTGCCCTAAAAGGATGTGTAGCATTGGATTGGGACGAAACTTCTTTTGAGATTAAGTGATGTCTTGTCATAAAGCTGCAAGATATAGTGAAGTCTACTCCTCTAATCTGGTTACTGCGAGATGATAAGATCAAGACTTTATTCAGATACAACACCTAGGAGGACTGGCTGAGTGCATCTGAGTGCAGTGTACAAGCTTACCAAGCTAGACTTGTTTATTCTACAGACTACAGAATCACTATCACAATGCTGCAAGGAATAGTGATGCTTTCCACTCTTCTAAACTGGTTACTATGAGACATTAAATCCAGACTTGATTCAGGAGATTCAAGGACTGCCTGACTGCATCTGATCCACATTTTAAGCTAGACTCCTTTAAGACTAACTAACTCCTACCAATGTCTCTCTATGACTAACACCGGTCAGACAATGGCAATCACCGACCTGCCCGTGGATGCGGTCCCTGCTATCCTGGTAACCGGGGATACCCCTTCATCCTCGCCATCCTCCTCCTTACCCCGCACCGCCTCCATCCCCCGCTACAGCCCGTCCAAAATGGAGCGCAAGAACTCACTGCCCATGGCCATTGTCAATTCTCTCCTTTTGTACAGGAAAAAACCTCAACCAGAGGGTAAGGCAGAGAGTAAGAAGGGCACGGCATCCAGGACCAAATCGGATGGGAGCGACAACGAGGGCACCATGCCTTCTTTCTCCGTTTCCGCCAGCAACAAGGAGGAGGCCAAGCCCTCCACCAAGAGACTGTCCACATCGAGGACGAAGGATGAAGATGGCAGGAGTGCACTAGATGATTCTGAGTCAGTAACGTTGGGCAGAGAGGTAAGACATGATGTGGAAAAGATAAAATATGTATTTGATGAAGCTAACAGTTGGAAGAATTTTGTGAATACATACTAATTACAGTTTTCATTTGCAAATTTTGTGATTATTTTAAAGAATTGTCTCATTTTTTGTTTTGTACATCAAATAATCTTCTTCTGATCAAGCTACTACTATGCTTTTGGAAGATGTTCTAAATGCTATCCCTTACCGACTCCCCACCACTGCCCCACCCCACATATAATAAGAAAATATTTAGAGGTATGGAGATTTATTCCACTTAGTAAATGAAATTTAAAAACATAAAACAATACAAATATTAGGAAAAATGTGCTGAATATGTTGGGGCAAATTAATTTCAATATTTATATCAAAGTTGAAAAGTGTGTGGATCAATATTTTAGCCCAGGCCAGGGTTGCATGTATATCTCAAGTGTAGTACACCCAACAAGAAAAGTAGTTCAGAACCTAAATGAGTACTTGCATTTTGTTTGCCATGGAAAGTTACTATCAAAGCCCTGTTTTGGAATCTGATGAAAAGCTCTAATCAGCCTTTCCTTCCTGGGCTCACGGTTAAGTGAGTTAAACTACATGTAAGATTACGATAGCAATGAGCATGTCACGGCAACTATTATCTGGTTTATGGCTTGCTAATTAGTAATGCAGATACTGGCAACACACAGTATAGTCCCATAAACAGCTACAGGAAAATCAACATAGAGTGCTAAAAGGTACTTGAGGGTCATTTGAAGTAAGATTTGCTTCTTTTCCATTTTAAAAAGCATTTTCAAGCAAATCTGATTTCAAATCTGGATGTAAATTGACAAACTAAAATATGAAAACAGTACAAAACTTTATTAGGCTTTGGTTTTGGGAGGTTATCTTATTCTCCTCAGGAAACAGTATATGGGACATGCTGGTTTTCACTCATCACTCCCTTAAAAGGGATAAAACCTTCCATGTAGGTTTTATGGGGGGGGGGCACTTTTTTTGGTTTTAACTTCCTTATTGGAAGTTACATGTATTATAGCATTCAACAGACAGATTTCATTTCATTTCACACATGGATGCATATTATTATCTGTGCATGTCCTTGCCGCCGGATTACAACAAATTTATATAAAGGATATCCTTGTTTGAGCAATTTTTTTTCTTGTAAAAACATTTCCTTTGTCAACTATTTGATGATTTTGTAATGGCGTGGTATTTTCTTTTTCTAATTGCTCGACTACCTTTCAGATGATTCAGTTTACAAACCAGGGCCCTGTTTCATAAAACTAATTATCAATAACAAGTTACAATAACTGCTACTGAAGCTACTGAAATTGGGCATTTGATTGGCTGAAAGCGAATTTTGTCATAGAAATTTGGCATTTGTTATTGAATTTAAGTTATATGAAACAGGGCCCAGAACTGGACAATGGTGCAATTAGATGCCCTAAATCTAAGTCTACCCCCAAACTTAAAAATATTCTAAGGGATCATCCTGACAGATTCTACAAAATTTAACCTTCTTAATTTTTAATTGTATCCAATCCATCGCACTAGCTGGAGACGCAGCTCAGCACCACACCCAACTATGGATCGGACATGGACGAGGTGGATAGCAGCTCCACACCGGACCCGCAGAGAACCAAAGCTCTCATTGAACACTATCTCACCAAGATAGAGAGGACAAAGGAACTTATCAAGGCTGAACAGAAAGCCAAAGATGGTTAGTGATATCTCCTTGAACTTGAGCATCAGTATATAAAAGCCATGCAAGGGAAAGTTGTAATAAATGAAATTAAGATTGTTATGATTTCAATATCCAGATAAGCCTTTTATGATTAAAAGTTATAGCAAGATGCAGCTGAAATCTCATTTTCTCCCGGCATATATTATGTTTAGCCTCACTGCAAAACTCAGTGACCAAGGAATGTTGATTGACCATAAAATTGGTCCAAAGAATTAGTGTAAAACCTGTGCCATTCTTCAAGAAGGAGGTGGGTTTTATATGTATCTGCAGAATTATGGTAGGCCTTACAGACTAAATCGTAAAAAGATATGTTATATAATTCTGAAAAGATGTTGATGTTTCTTCCTCTTCTTTCTCACGCTCCCATTTGTTTATGTGTTAACACAAACAACATCGACTTTCTATTTCAGATAATGTGACGGAGTACCTGGCGTTAGCGGAGCATGCCGACAAGCAGCAAATTTCCAGAATCAAGACTGTCTTTGAGAAAAAGAACACTCGATCAAACACGAACATTTCAAACTTACAAAAGAAGCTGGAGAACTACCAGAGGAGATTATTTGACTTGGTGAACTATGGTGCATCTGGACCAAGGAAACCCAAAGAAGTCTTACAGGGGATGCATCAAGGTCTTAAGTAAGTCCTGGACTAAGGTGTGGCATTTCTTTAATAATGCCAGTCTGATGACATTCCTCGTTTGTACTGGTAGCAAGGAAAGCTGAGAAAGACTGACAATGTGTGCTAAGGTCCTCAGATTAAATTTTTGACAGTTTTTTTCTCCTTGGTCTGAATTTATGAATGAAAGGATTAAGTTTTTTTTCTTTTCATGTAAATGTATGTAACAAAAAAAGGTTAGGAATTATGTATAGGAGATACAACAAGTCCAAAAGTAAGTCCTGGATTTATGTAGTTTCAGGCGCAGCGGAGCACCCCAATTACCGAGCGATCGACTCTCGTCCAGTAAACATCATTTGCATAAAATAAACAATTGTGTACCGATTGATGCGAAAAAAAGTAAACAAATTTCAAGGCAAATTCTTCATTAATGTGATGAATATCAGCAATCAAAGCTACTAAATCGATTATTTAAAAAATTGGCAAGACACTCATGTGTATAACAAAAGTTATTGATGCACGAAAATGTGAAATTTAAGGGATAATTTTGACGAACAAAAACGAAAAATGAGATACGAAATCACCGTAAAATTCACCATTTTTCGAGACCGCCAAGAATTGCCTCATATGAACAGAAAAGAAATTTAATAATCTCAATCCTTCTGAAATATCTCTTTTTATAGTTGCTGGATAGGGTAGAGTCAGAGAAAAACATACCCCAACGTCCGAATCTCATCGAACAAAAACAAGCCTTCGTGCGCAAAATGTTATGACCAGTCCTATTCATTCAAATATGTGTTATGTCAGGAAACCTCGCGTGTGCCTGGGTTATACATGTCTTGCCGGCCGAATGCACTGAGCCCGAAGACGCATGCGCAGAGAATAGGGACTTTTAGATTTTCACGACGAGCGTGCACCTTCTGCGTGGACATCCTTTTAAGGCAATGTTACGTCCTTTTAAGGCACTGCCGGGCAGACTGTCAGTCCCGACAGTGCCTTAAAAGGACGTCACATTGCCTTAAAAGGATGTCCACGCAGCAGTCCACGCTCGTCGTGCAAATCTAAAAGTCCCTGAAGCCCCATGAAACAGGACTTATAACTATAAAAATACTCCATCGGCCAAGCGAAAATTTCGCCCATATATGGATTCAACCCTCATGAACATTCATACTAAGTCTCTACTTCCTGCATTGCTGGATAGGGGAGAGTCAGAAAAAAATAGACGGCGTGTTTATCGAGGGTGAAGCTCATATATCGAGTTTTATTCCATGGAATTTCATATTTATTTCACTGATATCAAGTTCATAATAATTGTAGTTAGTATGGAAAGTTTCATAACGATATTGGCAGTAATAAAGGCGCAACGCGAATTTTAAGATTTTACATTCTAGCAAACACATGTTCGGATTCACGTAGATGTCCGTTGGTTATTCAAATAGAACGGGCCGCTAATGATATGCTAATTGGGGTGCTCCGCTGGGCCTGGTTTCTTCATAGTTGTATCTTGATGTTGTCTAGATGAATGATGTATCAAGGACAGCTGAGGAAATACATTCGATGCCACACGGTCCAAGACTAAGTCCTGGACTACTGCTTTTCCTGTAACCTAATTCTGCTCATGACAGTGTGTTTCCTCTGTAGCCAGGAATGAACAGGATATGAAGAAACGCACCGGCACAGGTCTAAAGAAAGTCTTGGACTTACGCAGTTGCTCGACTACATACTATAAATTATATTTTCCAGATTTAGCTTGAAAAGCTAAGGAAGTTTTTAGATTCTACCGAGGTAGTGAACAGAGTGGCGTACTCTCAATTCCTTGACCTAATTTCATGTAACAATGGGATGTTCTGTATGCTGAGGAAATTCTTGAGATGCATCAAGATCTAGAGGAAGTCCTAGACCATGGCTGTTCCAAGGTCTAGCTCTAGATGAGTAATGTTCTTGTAGAAGTGTTATGAAATTCAGGGGATTGGTCGGATGCCTGTGCAAAGTGTTATCCTTTTACAAGTAGTCTGAATGAATGCATTGCTCATTCACTGATTTAAGGTTTAAGTCAAGCTAAAATAAAATGCATTGATAGAAATATTAGATGTTTCTCATGATACCAAACATACCTTTTGACATAGAAGCTTGAATTCAGATGACAACTTGTTTAAGATTTGTATAAATGCTGATAATGAGTCTTAATGATTGTAATGTGACTAATCTCAGCAAGATTATCAAGAAAGGGGACTTGACATTTGATCTGGTGATGTACTTGCTTCAAGCTTTATTTCTTCAAAGATAAAGGGTTAGGATAATAGTTGTAATTAGATTTAGATTACTTTTAGGGTTAGGAATTGGTCAGTGTTTGAAATTGTCCATGGACCAATTGTTGCTGGAGTATGTGTCATAAAATCACTCAAAAACAACCCAATTAGACTCATAGGGCTTTGATATGTAACATTTAATTGACTGCAATCTTCAACTTCTATGATTGACTAGCAACACCCTTATCACAAATTAGTATGTTTATCTTGCGAGAAACATTACAACCAAACTGGGTGTGCGAACAAGACACATTTAGCATTGAACTTTAAAAGATAATGGATGGATATCACAAAGCAAACTCTAGTAAAGTTAATCATTATAATTACGTGTCTCTGCACGAAGGTGTTAGTCATTTAAACCCATGGAAATACTGCTCCCATTACATTTTAGATATGATATGATATGATGGTATTAATCTTGATGAATGTTCATGTACACTTTTAGTAACATACCTCCTTTTATATTCTTACAATATATCTCCCTCATGTCATCTATTTGTTTAATTTTTCATTTTTATCCACTCACTATCTTTCTTCCCCCTTTTATGCAGCCTCTATTATGCCACTCTTTCCCCTCTTTGTGTGTCTCTCTCACCCCCACCCCCACCCCCCATCCATATTTCCTCCCTCCCTCCCTCCCTCCTCCTCTCTCTCTCTGACCCCCTCCCATCTTTCCTCCTCCCTCTCTCTCTCTCTCTCTCTCTGTATGTCTGTCTGTCTCTTTCCCTCTCTCTCCCTCTCTCTCTCTCTCTCTCTCTCTCCCTCTCACTCCTCTCTGTATCTATTTCCTCCTCTTTCTACATGAACTAAGCATTTAAATCATTTTCTGTCTTGTTGCAAATATAAGACCTTTTCTTCATTTGTTTTTAATTTTCATCCAATCTTTCTGCTCTACCTATTCCATGAGCACTGCAAACAGGTCATGTGCAACCTGAACAAATGATCTCTTCAAAATGCAAATATTGCTTAACAAATTTCACACTTTTTTACGAAGTCAACATTTCTAGTGCAGGTTTAGAATGTGCAACTCTCTCGGTGCTTTTCTTATTGCTCAAACCTTGTAATGAATAAAGAATAAAAAACATAGGAATTCATATTTTATTGTAAAAAAAGGAAAATCAATTGAAAAATGAATTGAAATGAAATGAACATGTATTGCATATGTGAATTGCATTTGTTGATTTTATGCAATGCCATTTAACTTCCTGAATGCACTTGTATGATGTCTGTCTGTGAGCATAGCACAACTGGTACATGTAAAGCAATTGTTTACATTTCAAATGGCAGGCAAATAGTACATACTTGATTTAAGTTTACTTCCTTATATGGAAACACATTGATGAATGCAGTGGTTAAAGCCCATGGGCGGTATTTGAAAGCCTTCCAATCCACATTATATTGTCATATTGCACTCTGAGGGTCCTGCAATGATGCATACGATTGCAGGGCCCCTGGAAAGAACAGTATTGATACAGATGAGGCTATTATTATCATTATTTATTATCTTCATTTTATGTTGGTTAAGGTATACTACATGATACCTGCAATTATAAACAGAGATGACTATTGTATCATTCCAACTTGAACATTCTCAAACTTCATTAGATATCAGTATCAAGTTTTGATGACCCAGCCCCAGTCATATTCAGTCCTGCCTCTGAAGTACTGAGATATGGTTTTCCCCATGAAGGAGCTTTTGAACATTAACAGATGATGTAATTTTTGTATGTACAGTTAACAGCTAAATTATTCATACCCCTTGTAAACTGGATGTTTTTTGTGTTTTTCGCAACTCAAGAATGAAAGGTGGACTAGTTGAATAAAGGGCCTTTGTTGAATATTTTTAGATTTAAGCTTTAATATGTTATATTCTCAAGAAACATAAATAGGGACAAATCAATTTTTCACATACTCAAAAAATTCAGCAATTATGAAATCAGTCATGTTAAAAATATATACAAATGTTTTTATTCTGTTCTAAAATTATATTCATTACAGCCTATGGGCTGTCCATGGTCAAGATATGTACATAGATAAACCATTCAATTTTATTTGTTGTTTCTTCTATATTTTCAGGGGCGTTCGAGACAATATACGAGAAGGAATAACAGGGTTCTCAGGGTGAGTTTCACAACACTTAAAATTTTTTTTGTATTAATCTGTACTTGTTCCTCGTATTTATTTTACCCCTGTTTGTTTGTTGTGTGATTTTCATTTCATTGTGAGACGACATGTATGTGTTAAAAGTCTAGAGCATAAAGTACCGAAGTGTGACATCATACTGGCCAAGTTGTCAAGGTAGCTGGTTCCAAGCAATTTGTGCTAAACAATGGCATGGTGATCACACCAGCGCCAAACATTTGCCCTGCTCCGGCCCGTTGCTTGAATTATTTTGCAGTGAACCTCATGCACAGGCTTCTGTTTTATTGGAACCAGTAACCTGGATGATGAATGAATATGATGTGAGCACGGTAATCTATTGGGTATTAACTTGTAGGAAACAATTTTTGTCTAATTCATTGCATATGTCCGATGGGTTTTATCCCCAGTTATTCCAGAATGAGTATTCGGTGGGTTAAGGGCTAGTCACACATCACCATGAACGATAGTGATAATTCATAAAAGTGAAAATCACTCTGTCTAGAATAGATCAGGGAAAAAAATACATGGGGGCTCGGGGCAAATTCGCCCTGGAAATGCCAAAAAGAGCCCCCGAAATGCCAAAAAAGAGCCCCAGAAAGTCATGAAAGAGCCCAAAAAAATTTGCATAGAGTTCAATGCAAAACAAATTAAATATTGTGCTATATATCGGTGTTGCTCAATGGTTTATGCTCATGAGCCTTCTGCACCACTTTTTCAAATAATATTCCCATTTTATGTAGACAAAGTTTATAGTTTCACTATCATTACCGGTATTGGTGATGTGTGACTAGCCTTTTAACTGCTTTTCAGTTGTCTTTAAATGATGCGGGATGGGTAACATATATATGACTGTCTAGGTCAGATAAGGTGTTGAAAATTAGTCATGATACATGTAATACACTCATATGGAAAGATACAAATAAGGAAATGGTAGTGAACATGTAGCAATCCCTTGGGATAACCTGAAATACAATATTTGAAATTATGTCAAAATAATCATGCATAAAATATACCAAGACTTTAGAGTTGCATTGAAAAATGAGAATGTGCAGTTTAGGAAACAAAAAGAGTATTTAAACAGCCAAAATAAAATGTAAGTTGATAATTTACAAAATCATAATAACATAAACAATATGATCATGATTCTTAAAATAAGGTCAGCTATTGAATAAGGGGTTATTAAAAAGATGCATTTCAATTTGCTAATTTCTATTATATAGATAAAAAGGTATACAACGGTGACACAAGCAAATGGAATATGGGTCACAGCCAAAAATTGTTAAAGATGATCTGATTAATGCTTTCCCCATCATACTGTGCATATTTTGTGCTTTGATATCAGGAGTTGGGCAAATATCAAGAGTTAACCAAATCAATATGACATTTAATTAAAGGTGGAGTCAGTTTTAAACTAAGCAACAAAGCAACAAAAGTTTCTGTAAATGGTGCATGTGGAAAGATGCTTACAGACCCTTGTTTATTTTATCGGCCTTTTTGTGACTTCTGTTTTTTTTTTTCTTGTCTATTTTTTTCTTGCAACTTTGTACCTACCAGTGGGGTGGCAGATAAGATAGGCGAGGGTTTGTCGGGCCTATCGGAGCTCACTCACACCGCAGCAAGGTGATTGGATTGATATAACTAGCTCTGCACACTGCACTGCGTGCTTAATAGTACTCTACAGACTCTTCCCCCTTCACTGTCTCTCCTCTCCTTCTCCCCCTCCTCTCCCTTCCCCTCCCCTTCCCCTCCTCTCCCTTCCCCTTCCCCCTCCTCTCCCTTCCCCTCCTCTCCCTTCCCCTCCTCTCTTCTCCCCTCCCATCCCTTCTCTTCTCCTCCCCTCCTCTTCCCCTCCTCTTCCCCTCCTCTTCCCCTCCTATCCTCCTACCCTTCCCTCCCCTCCTCCCCTCCCTCTCCTCCCTCCTTTTCTCTCTCCCCTCCCTCTCTGTCTCTCCTCCCTCCCCACCCTTGTCCTACCCCATCTGTAAGATGTACCTATGTACGGTGTATGACAAAATCATATTCACTCTGTGTTTTTCTGGTCTTCCTGTAATCAAAGGTGGAGTTTTGTACCCTAACCTGCCCCTCCAAATTTGGTATTTAGTGGGGTTTTAGAGTTTGTATTAGCTTTGGCATAGGATAGATCTCTGGTTTCATGTTGTTCTTACCTTAATCTCCCACTTACCCCCTCCAAATTCTAATTTTAGTGGGTTCTTAGATTTTTTATTAGATTTTGCAAGGGATAGATCTTGAGTTTTGCATATGTGTTGTTACCTTAATCTCTTATGATTAGCTACCTCCCCCAGCTTGTTTTAATTTTTTTTTAGAAGCCCCTTGTGGTCATGGTGTGGCCTGAAATGTAATACCTTTGTCTTTATTCTTTGATCTTTGAACCCTCCCCCCTTCCCTATCCTCCGTCCTTCATTGCTAACACTGTTGCTCGATAGTTTGCGGCATTTGCCAGGTCTTGCTACATAGAGGCTTATGATTCCTTTATGGTGCTCTAACGCTTGTACTAACCTCAGACTGAGCAGTCCGCATGTAGTATATAGACCGGATAGAATGCAAATCCTCACCGCTTTGCCAACTCCGAGTCAATGTCTCCTTTTGACAGATGTGAATAGTCTTTCAAAGTTCACACACATGCTAGAGGCATGCTTCATGCATGTGGTTTAACTTTCTTTAGAGTTTAAATAATACATTCTACCTCTCCAGTACATTTTGTATCCTTTCTTTCTCATATATATGCATGTATGTTTGTCTCTGAATCATTCATTCTCCATTTCAATCTCCTCTTCTTTCTTTTTTTAATTATTTTCATTTTGTCCTTCTTTTCTTCTAAGATTCTTCCCATTATTTACTGCATTCTTTTTCTCAATGTACCTCTATTTTCTCTTCCATCATTTGTCCTAGATGATATTCTTTTTCATTCTTCTTTTCTTTCTTGCAATCACCATATTTATTTTTACTTCACCCCCACCCTTTTCTTGACATGTTTCCCCATCATTTTACATACTGAATGACATTAACATTTGCATCCATGGGTACCCATTTATACACCTGGGTGGAGAGAAGCAGTACAGATAAAATGCTCTGCTTATAAATGGACATATGTGCTGATCCAGGGTTTAAACCCACAACTTTTGGCATCACAAGTCAATTGGAGACACATCAACCTTTTTAGACAAATCAAAAGGGTTTTCTCAGCCGGAGATTGAATTAAACAAAACAAAAATCAGGTTCGTCCTAGTTTGGAATGAGTTACACAAATCACCTGGCCTTGGTAATCTTGGTAATCGAAGCCATGCATTTGTATTTCAAAGTAGATGGTACATTTACGTTTACCTTGTATCAAGTAGTTGTAGTGCTCAATGTTTTAAGTGAGTAATTTCATCATGTCTGAAAGTGTTGAATTATGAACATCCTCAGTATCTGATCAATGATAACAAAATTAATAACTCAACAATATATCCAGTAAAGTGTATGGTATATAAAACCTTCTGGAATTCTTTAGAACCTGCATGAAATTGGACTCTTTTTCATCTGTAATTAAACAATTTACTCTTCTTTTTTTTAAACCTAGTCTGCCTGCAGTTAGACATTACATAATCTCTATAATACTGTCTCACACTTGGGTGATATACAGAAAAAACAAAAAAACATTGGAACTGCCCCAAGTGGATGTCAGCAGCACCTGTCATCTAGTTTACTTGATTTAAAAATATATATATATATATATATATGTAATCAATCATACAGACTGAAATGAATTTTTACTATTTTGATAGCAAGTATGATGTTTGGAATAGGAGTCACAAATTTTTCTCATATCAAAGCTTAACAATTTTGGCAGTGTAACACCATCGTGTATTTTGCCTATTAGTGCAAACAAAAGGGTTAGTGTTAGTTCGGGAGCGCCAGGCTTGGGAACTTTCTACACAGCTGCGGGGATCAGCTGTGCCATAGACAGTTTTAATCACATGTTTGGTTATATCTATTAGATTTGCATCATCAAATAGAATTACTTGCATTGTGTAGAAAAGTCTCTCATCTGTTTGTTTATTTATCATTGTTTATTTCTATGTGTTGATTTTCTTTCAGTATGATTTTGTTCCACATTTGTCTAATTTGGTTTTTGTCATCCTTTTTCTATTTTCAGACATTCCCATTTTCAATCATTTTTAAAACCATGTATAAAAACAAACAACTAATAGATTTTGTAACACTAACCTAAAAATAATATGCCAGACATATATGTTATGCTATTATGTTATTGAAACTATATTAAGTTGCCTATCTCAAGCTTTGTTTATCATGAAGAGGTAGTTATTATATCAGGGTCACTTATTCATTTGCACCAGTCTGTGCACATTATAAAAGGAAACTAACTTTGATTGCAAGTCTTCTCTTTTAGTCTGAAGTAAATCATTATGCGAAACGAATGTGGGTGAAGGTTTGATAAATATAAAGTAAAATAATAAGTAAGTTGTTCACTTTAGATATAACTTGCTATCAGTGTTAAGTTTTCTTTAATCGCCTCTAATGTTTTAAGTTGGCCAATTTTTAAAATACTGTAATAGAAATATTTTGTTTTAAGAAAGCAAAAAATCTATAGTACATGGTTGTTTAATATAACTGTGTAATATATGCAAAAGTTTAAGTGAAGTAAAATATTAAATTTTTAACTGTGCTTGTTTGCATTTTGGATGGGTTTGTCATGTTTTGATAATCTTGAATGATTGATAAGTCAAATTTTGAATGTATTTACAGAGAAAGAAAGAAATGTTGTAATGGTATCTTTAACTTTGAGGAATGATTCTGAATGTAAACAAATGTTTCTTGACGTGCATGCAGTCATTCTAGTGCTCAAATTCATATACATGTACATGAAAGGAGATTTAACTCATTGCCTCCTGGAACCAGTTGGCTACTGTGTTAAGCCTATGGGAATCAGAGGATTCAGGAGTTAACGGGTTAACATATTTAGAACCTGTTTAGTAAATATTCACACGCTTGCTTTTTAAATAGACTTTTCCTTTTATACATCATCAGCTGATTAGATGTAGCAAATTAGAGTAGATGAGTAAACTTATGTTAAAGTAAATCATTTCTGTAAACTGAATATTCTGGGGGCTGAATCATTTCAACTTGCTTACTTGGTTCAATCATATTAATTAGGATTACAAAAAGATTTGTTTTCATTGATAATTAAAAGTATTACGGAAGAATCCCTTTTTGTGTGAAGCCATGCATAATCCTGAAAATGAAAATGTGTACAATCACTTTAAAATGCTCCCCATCTTTGTGCAACCCTGTCACTTAGACATCTAAAGTGAAAATTTGTGCTAGATGATAGCTACTATAATATCATGAGTAGTTATACAATGTGATAAGAATGATGCAGATACTGTTAGAATTGGCAATTTTGTTGGATATGTGCCTCATGAGATACAATTGCGTGAATATGAACTTTGAACGAATAAAAATGCATAATTACGATGAATTGTCTACATTATCTTTCTCTCCCTCTAATTGCAGTGCAATGGTGTCCAAACCAAAGGAGTTTGCCAGTAAATTCAAGAACAAATTTGGGAGTGCAGATAACCTTGATAGTATCAGTAAGTAGAACAAAGTCCTGTATTTTCTACGATAATAAATTACCCCATTATATGGTCAAGGGTGTGAAGGGAAGTTCTATTTTTAATGTCATACTTTGTCCGGAGAAGGTCTCAGATATACTGCTTAAGAATTTCTCAACCACCCTCGCCTTTTTCTTTCTGTGCTGCATAGTAAACATAATTTTTTTTTCTCTCCATATCTTCTGTAAATAAGTTTATAAGAATATGGAGACTGCATATAGAATTTATTTTGTGATCATGTAAATCATGAATGTTGGAAACTACTTTCCTTTTAGTACTAAATAACATTGAAACTATAATTTGGAACTTGTATTTGCTCTGATTATGTGTAGATTTCTTTGAAGAATATAATGTTCTCCCAATGGTTTGTTGTTTTTTTTTTGTTATATTTGTCCTGTGCTACATGTATGTAACAGCACCAATTTGGGGCTATGTTACAGTATTACCTGTTATAAGATGATGATGGTAACAAAGCTAACATCTCTTTTTTGTCTGTGTCTTGTTTTTCAGATGATGATGAAGATCAAATCTCGATGAATAATAAATCCAAGAGTAGCTGGTTTGCACCGACGCCTGTAGATGCATTGTAAGTTTGTTGTTACATTTTTGCAAGTGAACGACAAGTATATTTTTCAAATTGTGATACGAGCTTATTAATTCCAGAGAATGAATATACCGAAGATTTAATTGTTTTCTAGATTTCCTCACTAATGATATTTATTACAACTTAATAGAAGGTAGTTGGAGTGAAATTGAAATAGTCTGTACATTTATATTCTGTGATATGAATTCATCTCATCTTGATTCTATTTTTTGCAAGTTGCTTGTTCTTCTGCTCCTTCTGCTCCTCTTCCTCCTTCTTTGTCTCCTCCTTCATTGCCATCTCCTTTCTCATTCCCTTTCCCTCTTCCTCTCCTTCTTCTCCTTATCCTTTGCCTCCTTTTCCTTCTTCTCCTTCTCCTTTGCTGTTAGAATTTTTTCATCCTAAGTTGTTCTAATTTGTATCATCCTTTTCCATCTTGTCTCTGACCTAGAAGACCCAGGTCGGCCAGCGATGGGGAGGAGGCGTACAGCCTGACCTCGGGATCGGGACCCAACAACAACGGGCATCCGTTGCTAGGCGACGACGATGTTGAGCATCCACTGGCAGGAGCTGTTAACAAACTCCAAAGAACCGTCCATGAGTTAACAGCCTCACAGTCCAGACTTCAACTGAATATAGAAGAATTGCAGGTGAGGAGGATGAGGATGAGGATGTTTTGATACCGGTCTTTCACCTGTTCTCGATCTGAAGGGAGTTGAAATAATCAAAGAGGGATAACTCCATCCCAATTGTATAAGAGAGGCCCAAGGAATACATTGAATAAGTTTCCCCTTTTCCCCTCTCAAGTACAGGAAACTGTCAAATACTTTGCAGTTTAATAAACCCTGAACTTGATCAGGCAAGCATCACATCCTTGTAAACCAATGAAAATGGACACCAAGTATTACAATGTACACACCTACCTTATGGTCAACACTTTGAAGACATTACTGATCATAAACCCAACCAGCAGATGAAATGATGCTCTGAATACTCGGTCCATATGTGATTTCCACTTCTTTTATTTTGAAAGTAGTGTTATCGCTTTTGATGCTTGCCCTGGTGAATATTTCCCAATGGCAGTCATTCTCTCATGAAATGTATTTCTCTTGTAATTAAAACAGAAGTTTAAAGGGGAGAAAATCAGATCTCAGAGAAGAAAACTATGACGGATGGCACAAGGAACTCCTACAATTAAAACAACTTTCAGAAACATAACTGTCTTGTTTTTTTTTCTTTTAAATATATCTTCCCATCTGAATAAGCAATACATTTTCTTTTGCTAGACCTCAATTCTTCTTATTTTCTATTGAAAAGTGAAATTCCTTGTAGTGACATTTTTGTTATTTTTCTAGTTCTTTATCAGTGCTCTATTTTTAGTTTTCCTAAGCTCTTTTAGACCTTTCCAGAGCTATGTACTCACACTCCTGTCTATACACTGGTACCCATCCTGCAGAATCAATTACAGCACCAACTACAGTACTTCAACCAATCTCTTCAGGAGGAGAGATACAGGGCAGAGAGACTTGAAGAACAGCTAACGGATCTCACTGATCTACACACGCATGCCATGAGCAACCTACAGCAAGAGCTAAGCTCCGTTCAGGAGAGGTTGGAGTATCGCATGGAGGAGAGGAGCAGAGACTATATCGACTCAGTGGAGCAGTGTCAAACAAGGGTAAGATAACATGTTTTACAGTCTTGGTGGTGTACTTCTTCTCCCCTTTAGCTTCTTGTCCTGCTCATCATCATCCTCCTATTATCCTCCGTCGTCTCTTCCTTGTGTACCTCATTTCAAGTTTCTTCCTGTTCTTCCTCTTTTCTTCATCTTCCTCACTTGAATCTTCCCCTCTTTCTCTTTTCCAAATTCTTGCTCTCCTTCTCCTCCTCATAATCATCACATTCTTATCCTCCTCCCTCTGTTCTTCATTCTCCACCTCCTTTTCTGTTCCTCCTCTTCTCCTTTTTCTCCTCCTTTTCCTCTCCTGACTCTTTTTATTTCCTCCTCTTCTTTTCCTCTCCATACCCTCTCACTTGCGTCTTCCATTCCTCTTCATGTACTTCCTCTATCTTCTCTCGCTCTTTTCCATTTTATGATGTAAATATGCTTTTAAAAACAAAAACAAATAGAGGGAAAGATTTCATAAAGAATTTGGAACGTAGGTTTCTTTTATTTACTAATAAAGGTCTATAGCTAAAAAGACAATCTTTCATATTTTGACTTTCTCTACATCTAACATTCATTTATTATGGACTTTTAAATACTTAAGTTTGAACCATGCCGGTAATAAGCATCATGATTATTATATAAAAGATTTATGTAATATTGATTATCATTTTATTTCATACAGATATCCAAAATTGAGTTAGCCCAACAACATCAACAAGTCATCACGTTAGAAGGTTATGAGCACGCCAACGCAAGGGCGCTACTCTCTAAATTCATCAACGTCATCCTGCTCATACTAGCCGTAATTCTTGTCATTTTGTCCAACGCTGTCAATCTAGTCTCTCCATTAGTGCAAACCAAGTAAGTTTATGATTACACATTAATTAATCAGGTGCTAAGCTGTAAAGTGCATGTAACATACATGGGATGGATTATGGGGATGGGGACACTAAAAGGGGCTAGTCACATATGGTGAACTGTAACTACAAAATTAGATATTGGATGTTGGTGTTCCTCACCATTATTGTTATCGGTGATATGCACCAGGCCCTTCATACAGTGGTTGTCCATGTAACTTACTCTTCATTCGGAGATGGGCTTCAAACTTCTGTTGTTGTTGTTGTTTTCAGTTTGAATAAAAATACCTTTGTAAATTCTCTCCAGCCAGATGTGTTTAACTGATAGGAAGAAATCTTTTAATTAAAGCCAGAAAGTACATCCCAACGAGGCATATAGGCAAGAGGTTGTGTCTTTAACAGAAAGTTATATGTCAGTTACCAAATTCAAATAGTATTTTGCTTTAAATGCTTCCTTTTAGTTTGAAAAATTACCAGTGGTGATAAAGACTGAGATAATTCAGTGGGCCTTCCATTTAATAAAAATCTATCCATTCTATTTGTTGACAAGGGGTTTGTTGAGATTTGTCATGGTGATTTCATGTTTACATCTCACATCAAACAGTATGATTTCGTAATGATCTAATGCAGAATATTATTACCAGATAAAAGAAAGAAGAAAAAAAGCATAGACCAACATCCTCAATCATTTTTGTTTCTGGAGGTAAAAATGAAAATCATTCACCTGCTGTTTACTTGTTCTTCTTTCCAGATCTCGTCTCTTAGTCACAATATTTATTGGTGCCAGTCTCTTCTATCTCTGGCAGCAGAGGGAAATGATCGACGGTGCGCGGCGGAACTTTTCGCAAAACTACATTCAATATCTGCCCTTTCAGACTCGGTGACACGCAATCATTCCATCCCAGCCACATCATTTTTAATGTATGGGACTGATAGACATAATATTGCTCTTTCCCATACACAGTATTGCTCTTGTGGGACTGAGCCACATGAGACTATTTCCTCTGTGTTGATGAATACATGAGACTAAAGAGGATCATGAAAATGTATTCTGGGCCGAGTGACAGGAACTGAAATGAAGCAGGAAAGGGATGTGAGGTCCCAGTTCTATGGAGACCAAAGAAAGGATATTTCGTTTCCTTATCCAGATGAGAAGGCTCTAAGGCCCATCTTCACAATTATTTATGGATGGGACCATTGGCATATTATAGATATTGAATTGAAAAGGTTTTATTGGCATCATCGTTGCGGCCACTTGCCGAATCGAGACAACTTTACTACTAGTATTACCTACATTTCAACAGATATTCAACAAACTCACCGCCGAATCATCTCATTATCAATGATGGTGTTCAGCTGATTGTTGCCATCAGCTAAATCGTTTATGGAACTCATCGATAGGAGTGTATCAAATTACCTTGTCTTTGTGAATGAGTGGGACTACATCATTGCAGCACATAACTACCATCGTTATCAAGTACTGGATCCGTCTGTTTTCTCTGAGACGGTGCATCTTTATTTCTCCTGCAACTGTTGTTTCTTTGTTTTGGGTCGCTGCTCCGTATTAGCTCTTGCTGAATATATAGATATTGATACTTCACATATTCTTAAAGGATGTGTCAACTTCATGTATTTGCAGACTCCCAAAAATGTGATTGATGCCAAAATATTATTTGTTCAGTCTCCTGTAAAAACATACCGAATCACTACCCAAGGAACATGAAACTATGGTCAAGGCTGATGTCAATTAAACCCAGAAATGAAACCTAGCTATTGGAAGAGGAAAAGAAGTTTGATAATGAGAAGTGCAATATGTATAGAATTATAAGAAAGGAAAAGGAATGAGAGCCTGGATTGGAATGGAATGAATTGAAAGGAGAAATTATTTCTAATATGTTTAGATATCTGAGGCCTTTAATGAGCTGTAGGTATAAAGAGAGTACAAGAAAAAGGACAAGTGAGTATTTCGAAGTGAGTTTTAATCCTGTATAAATCTTATGTCGTGGGTTCAATATTAATGTATGGTTTGTGTCAAACCTACCAATGTGGTGAGAAATGTCTCTTGCGGTATGTGTGTATGGTCCCGTAAATAAAACAATGTTTGTTTGGCAAACTTGGTGTAAGACAATTTTGCGGAGAAGTTTAAGAAATCAAACTAATTCTGGGAATTTGTGGTTCATTCTGCCACAGGCAAGAAGTTGGCACTCTGGTCGTTAGCTGAGTTTTATATCCGTGTCAACATCAATGACAAATTTTCACATTGAATTTCAACATCGCTTGCAGGACTCTCACATTGATTGAAGGACTTTTGATCGATTGGGATCAACAGCAACTCCTTAAAAGACTTGCACAGAGGTGTGTTGTACCAGGCGTTGTGGCGTGCGCCTGTAATCCAGCTAACAGTGGAAGTTACAAACTGATTCAGCCGAGGACGCAGGTTCGAAACTGAATCGCGTCTTTCGGATGGTGACGTTAAAGGTTGGTCCCCAGACGTAAATAATCATATCTGATTGATACACGTCTGTAAAAACCCAATACACACACACACACACACACGTGTTGTACCATGCTCATGTTTTGTTTAAAAAGCTTTTTTTTATATAGCTCATGACGGGCAGGGCAAGTTTGCCACTTCAACATTTCTGCATTTCATAGATTTAAAAAAGAAATTGGGTAAATAAGTGAATATCTGGAGGAAAATGCTGTATCAGCCAGTTCCCTGATCAGTGAAGGGCCGTTCAGATATGACACAGGAAAACCGCTGCATTTTTTAAAAATGATGACGTAAAGTGTAATATGCTTCTCATTTCTGTATCTTATACCACAGAGAAAACGCGGCAGCTTTTTTGAGGCGGTTTACTCTGCCATATCTGAACAAGCCTTTCATGTGAATCTTTTACAGCACCCTATCTTTTTCTATAGAGCTCTACTGACAAATATGCATGAAGAAAGGAGAGCAAAAATGGGGCTTCATTCGTCTTCATTGTAAGACGGTGGTAGTTTGTCAAAGAGTCAAGTGGTGAAAATATTGTCTCAGATAGCATTTTGTAATTTCACTCTTTGGTTTTTTACAAGTTTGCACACTTGTGTTGTTACAATGGTGAAATTCTTCCATATTAAAAGCATTTGACATATATGTGTGTAGCATTTTATGTTTTAGAAATCAGCAGTTATACTTCCAACTGCTCTGCATTCATATTCAGAAGGTATACCAAATTGAACTAATAATTAGTGATTGCATCATTTAAAGATCCTTTTTGAAACAGAAGAAATAAAAACTTGCAGAAAAACCTCTTTATGTTCACTCAGCTTTTAAAATACATCTAGTATGTCCTGGACGGAAACCATTCAGAAAGACATCAACAAACTGGACTATTTGGACTGTCCAATATGGTCAATGGAAGAGGCTGAAGTTGCTGCAAAGGACCACCGAATTTGGAAGTTCCTCTCACATCAAGTAGCAAGTGCAGTAATGCCCCATGCTATCCAATGAAGTGAACTGAAAATCTAGTATTTCACAGGATTGTTTTTTTTTTATAGATATTGCCACCGTTCATGAATTATACGAAACAATTCTTATTATATCTGATTCCTTTTCAAAAAGAGTTAAAAGGTGATGAGCTTCAATATTAGGTTCAAGTTTCAAAATGCTACATGTATTTATGTGTGTGAAATTTTAGAGCAATTGCAAAATCTGTCCAAATAGATGACAATTTAAATGCGTCCAGGAAACTTGTGTCATAAATTAGGACAGATTACTACACGGAGAGTTTTATTCAAATTTTGTAATCAAATATCGTTTCATTTATGTTGTTGTCTGTATTGAAATATGATTTATTTGAGTACTTCAAGTAAAAACAGGCTGAATTTTTCAAAGGGATTTTTTAATCAGAGGGATGTAAAAAATGAACAGGGTTCACAGTTTCTTGGTGGTATACGAAGGCCATACTTTGAGAAGTTAAAATGGCTTTTGTTACTCCTGAAATCATCGCTGTGGAACATGAGTAAATGATAGAAGTTAATGCCCTGTTTGCTCTAGACACAGATAAAATGAGAGAGAGAGAGAGAACGTGTCATCTTCATGCCCATCATATGATTTAAAATGAACTGAGTTGTGTGTGACAGTTACGGTACTAATATTCTGAATCTCAGACAAATTAAACATCATTGAATCAAGGCTTTGGTCGACAACATATCTGACTTTTCAAATATACGATGTAAATCACTTTTAAGATATACTGTGTATTAACTTCATGGGCGGACTGTTGCGAGTACAGGTACATACCGGCACTCCAATCCAGAGGCGTGATGTGGGTCCAGCTTTAGAAGAGGGACTGGCGGCATTAGAGGAATTAAAAAATGTAGGTGGATGACGTAGAGAACAAATACATCGAGTTAGGGGAGGGTGGTGTGGGAGGAGTCCTATCATCTTCTTTTCATATTGCCTTTATCCGCTCCCCCCCATTTTTTTCTCTGTTGTCTTTCCCATCTCCAACTTTTTGGCCATTCAGTTTGGGGCATGTGCCCCTCCTCAGCTATCGCACTGGTCTAATCATCAGATTCATTCAAGAAAAATACAAAGATGGGAAATAAATGGTAATGCTGTGGTGATAACGGTTCTCAATATCTACCCACAGCATTAAAATGATAAATTAATAATAATGATAAAAATATATGAATTAATAACATACCCAAAACTTTCGATCAAGGCGCGACAAGGTCAATATGCAAGTTACATGAAAAATAGCTCTACAGATAATCTGCGCGGAACGAAAGTCAAATTTGTAGTGAATTCTGTGAAATATGATGTTGTAGTATTACCATTTACATCATTGAACCAGTATTCTTACTACTACGAGAGAAAGCATAACGAGAGAAACCATAATGAGCAGAATGACAATACCCCATGGTAAAGTTGATTACTGATTTAATCATACATGTGATACTCTTGTACTTTACTCAACACCTCAAAATTAAAGCTACTCTATTCTATATTCTAAAGCTTGTCACAGAATTGTCAAAAGTATTATTCAAATGCACATGAAAGCCTTATTTAATAGAATGGATGTGTTACAGCCCTATATGTGCATTGTTTTGTTAAAAAGCCCCCCAACGATGATGAAGATCCTTTGAGCCTGTAAAGTGAGCCGAACTTTAATCGATTACTTCTTGTTATAATATGTACTTATTGAACATAGAATATAATTAAAATGTGGTCCAAGGCCGTTACAGTATTCCGAATCACTCAGAAATGTTTGGGTAATGGGACATGGATTATTTATGCTGAAATTATATGGGTGTGTGTATGTGAGTGTTTGTTTGTTAGTGTGTGTTTGATTTGACTTCAAAAGTTACAATCGATCTATTGCTTGAAAGGATTTCATTGTCAAAGCCAGATGCGATAATTTTGTCCACCGAGAGGAAGAAGGGCATTAATTCTTATACCAGAGTTAATGCCCCTCTGACTCTCCACAGTGACAATTTGTTGAAAATACCAAAGCTTTCCCACTCAAAAATCTATTGAATGTGAGCCTTCCTCCCCACCTTCACTTACAGAGTTTAGCTGATAATTATTTAGAATGTCTATATATTGCTTCTTTCTTTTTACAAAAAAATTATTGATTCTGTGCAAAGGAATGTATGATTTTATTGTTGTTGAAAAATTTTCAAATATGTGCAAAATTGTGTTCATCGTTGCCTATGACAGTCATATATATATACGTTTCTCCACTGCAATGCTTTTTATAATGTAGAAAAGAGTTTATATGCAAAAGGATATTTGAATATGTTCATTTTTTTAGTACTATTTCTTGGTCTCTATATATATTGCAAGTATATATACATATTTTTGTACATTCCATTAAGTTGTGATTTATTTGACTTAATTTTGCATTTTGAGATACTGGATGGTTTCGAGCGAGTCTGCTTGTATGTACTGCTCTGTTTCAATAGTCTTGTGTACGAGAAACTATGTACATGTAGATGCTTTATGAATTAATTAGAGGTGAATTGCTATTTAAGCTTTTGAATGTGTCTTGGAATTCTCTATGAAGATGGGGTTTTGTGACCTGGGGTTTTGTGACCCAGGCTTCTTCTGTGTATTGCTTCACAAATAAACAACAAATTCCTTTAAAATATCTGAATTTTACCAATATCTAAACTTTCTTCTACTTATGTTTTTCTATCGCCCTTACTTTTATTTATTTATTCACTTTTTGCAATGGAATGTGTCAGAACTTTAATGAGTAAATAAATTAATAAAGGCAAACAATTGCTCACATCAAGAATCTGTGTATGTGTAGTGATCCTCATTCCATGTAAAAATTGATTACTAAATTTACAATTCACATTAATAGACCTCAAATTGGCAACTCCCAAAAGGAACTTTGTCCTTTAATATAAGGGGGAAAAAAGCAGATCTTTGTAGTTGGACAGATATTCTTTGGTCATCTTAGACATGTAGCTTCCGAGGCGTAGTAAACCAGCTGTCATCAGTTACCTGTTAAAAATACGGTACTTGAAGTGGATATTGTTTGCTACCGCACATTAATGTATACAAAATGGAATTTGAAGGAAAGTACCAATTATCATTTGTGGTCTTGGCTCCATCTGAATACTCCAAGATCAAACCTGTTACAATAAGCATCACCGTCTTTTTCCTGAACTCTTTTGCTTCCTCATAAAAATGCCATGAACTTCTGCAGAATTTCAGCGGTAGGATTAGTAGCAGCTGTCGTACCTCTTCCTTGTGTCTCCATGATGTGTTGCTATCTTTATTTGAAGAATTTTTGTTCACATTTTCTTCATTTTTTCAATTATTCACTATTGTTTATCCACTAAATTATTGTTGCAGATGTATATGTAGTCTCCCTTTCTATTGTGAGGGGTATTGAGAGAGAGATAACGTGTTGCTCTCTAATTGTCTAATGTGATATGAGCAATGTTATGAGAAAATATCAAATAAATACAAATTTTAAAAAGAACTTGCTAAGGCAACAGAATAATGACCGAATTGTGTTGTTTTTTGTTGTTGTAGATGTTTTTTCTTCTTTTTCTTCATTTGGTATCATTCTTTCTTTCCATATACAGTCAAACCTGCTTTAGTGACCACCTGTCTACACAGACCACATTTTTTGTTTCCCTTGAAAATTGTTTCTCATTGAAACATGTATTAAAGGAACCTGTCTACAAAGACCACCTGTCTACAAAGACCACTTTTTGTGTTTCCCTTGGGCGGTCGCTATAGACAGGTTTGACTGTATTTTGTTTTACCTGACAAACTGCATGCACATCATCTTCTTTAATACCAGTAGAAGAGTGTGAACCATAGACATACATGTGGGTCATTCCATGGGGTTGGGGCAATTTTTGTGACATACAAGGGGGGTGTTTCACAAAGACTAAGATTGACTTTAAGTTGGACTTAACTATGACAGACCATTCATGCCACTGGTTGCTCTCACCATTGGTCTCTCAATTATGATCTTTAGAAAATATTTTTTCCTTCAATAATGAACTGTCAAAAAAGGTAAATTCTGTAGATTTGTGACCACCATTTGTACGTCTCTTGAGAGACCAATGCCAGTAAATAATGAGAGCAAACAGTGGCATGAATGTCCTGCAATAGTTACGGTAAGTCCAACTTAAATCGATCTTAGTCTTTGTGAAACACTGCCCAGAAGTGAGAAACTATGTCTCCTACCAACCATAACAATGTTTACTCAAATTTAGTTGAGCTTAAAAAGCATAGCCAACTATGTTTAGAAGTACTCGAGCTTCATGGTAAATCAATATTATAGACCAAAACGTTTATGTAATTTGATATAAATGTAATGTCCATTAACACTGGTAAAACAAGAACATGCATGATAAGCAAAGATTTTGAAGAGAAGCAACCGATACAGAATGATTCTGGCAGGGCACTACTGTATATATTCATTGCATGAAAATCTTCAACGGATGATTTCATCTGATATATGAAGTAGAAGATCTCATACCAATGTTACAAGGACATCGTCATATTTTGTGCCCCAACCTCATGGAATGGCTCATGTATTACAATGTGATGTGAGCGCATGCACAGCTGGTGGATCTACATAGATAGAAATATGCATTTTAGTGCTTCGGTCTTTCATTGACAACCTCTACAAAACACATTCAGTTCACACATCAAAATCGACAGAGGTGGGC
This sequence comes from Mesocentrotus franciscanus, assembly GCA_037976565.1. Taxonomy (NCBI): domain Eukaryota; kingdom Metazoa; phylum Echinodermata; class Echinoidea; order Camarodonta; family Strongylocentrotidae; genus Mesocentrotus; species Mesocentrotus franciscanus. The sequence continues at coordinate 12,843,099 of CP137668.1, forward strand.
CCCCTTCTACAAGCTCTTCCAGGAGCTTTATAAATGCACCATGCTTCTATTATGTTGGATTAAAACACATGTAATCAAACAAAATTAGGGAAATTGCTTGCTACCTTCATCCACAAATTTTCTTAAACTATAGAAATGTATCAAATTTTTCATTCCAAATCAACAAACAAAGCATACAAAATGTTCCGTTATTTATATAATCATAGATATATTTGATGTTTTATGTAATCAAAGAATTGTACAAATACTATCACGGTCACACATTCAAATATATGTACATATCTTTTAACATGTACAAATGTCATCCCCTTTAATCATTTCAGGAAATGTCAACCATGATTCTGAATATATATACGACCTGTAATGTATTACAAAGACTGATCCTTTGAAATACAATTCCACAAAATTTGGTCCAAAATGGATGAAAGTGTAGTGCTGTATTATAGCCTAACATGACAAATTACTATTTGATTTTTCATACAATCATAATAATAACTACTAATATTAATAAAACGGTGCTTGTATAGTGAACAACAATCTTGATACAGATGCCAGACACCTTTTTCCCCATTCCTTTTTAAATTTTTGTACAGTATCTGTATTTTTCAAATGTTTTCTGGATACATGGTTTATACTCAACACTATGAGATGTCATGGATAAAATATAGTTGCATACAAAATGATCGAATTGCATAAGGTGACACATTGTTCCCAAAATGCAATGAAGCAAAAGAAACGAGATAAAATTCCTGTATTTTAACATAAATCTCAGGTAGTACACAAAGAGGCCATTGTAACATCCAACCATATTTTTACCCCCAATCACGTCTTGCCATTCATTTACATGATAAATGTTGCTACGACAATTTTGAAAGGTGGTTTAACGCATCATGAGCGTACAGGGGTTTAGCATGTCACCGGGACCATAGAAAAAAGAAAGTAACATAAGATGCACATTATTAAAGCAGCAACAATGAATTTACAATGGCAAGATGATTTATAGTGTGAATATATGAAAGGAATCTACAACATTTGCAGATTAAAGAAAATATGCATAAACCCTCGCTTAAATAGGAGGCATCATATGAAGTATGTCAAACGGGAATTTGAAGGAATTTATAAGCTTTTTTTTTTTGTTATTTGAGAGAAAAAGAAGAAAGAAAACAATTTAAAACAAACTTCAGTCAATCAGATTACAATAACATGAGCTGATGACTATTAAATACATAAAAACTCAAAACGATCCTTTCTTTTTCACAGTAGAATAAGAATGCAAATAAGAGTTGACCAGTAAACCATCACCTTAGCTAAAATATAAATGCATGTCAATTCCCTTTATTTCTGTGCAGTATATTAAAATCTTTATACAGAGGATTTCAGACCAATTTTTCTTAGCCGTCTTCCCAATAACCTTGCACTACATGCACGTCCAGTAATAGTATGGCACATAACATAACCGTCTATAGCCTTCAAGACCCTTGAAATTGAGGATAAATTATATACAGTCAAACCTGCTTTAGCGACCACCTGTATAGAAAGACCGCCTGTCTATAAAGACCACATTTTTGTTTCCTTTGAATATGGTTTTTCATCGAAACCTGTACTAAAGGAACCTGTGCATGAAGATAACCTGCCTATAAAGACCACTTTTCATGTTTCCCTTTAATAGTGGTCTTTATAGACAGGTTTCACTGTATTGTATGTTTGGAGACAGAAGGGCATTAAATCACATGATTTTACACAGTTAATCCTTTCTGGTTCCAAAAGGACCCTTTATTTTAATAATAAGTTTTAATAACAGTAGTAATACAATTGAACATCAAAATAAGAAACTCATTGGGGCCAAGGAACCACCTTGCTGTATATCAGGGCTAAATCCACTTGAACACAAAGAATTAGGATCAACAAAATTTACCTTATAACAAATTTGTTATAGAAGTGTTCTTCTACAGGTATGTAATTTAAAATTAAAGTACCCATATCCACCACATACTTGATACTGACGGCACTCCAAATGAATTCATCGTGCTCTAGCTAGGCTACGATGTGGCACTGAGCTTCTTAGGGATTCCTTCATACTAATCCAAGGCAAAGAGCTGACCAAATTCAACTATATAAGATCATGACTGGACGAGAAGATGTACAGAAAGAGGTATTATTCTCTATGAGCAAAGAAAGTAGAACGAGAGGTCATATCTCCAAAGTCGAGAAGCCACATTGTAAGACAAGTTTTAGGCAGAGGTCCCTTGCTGTACGATCCATTAACAACTGGAAACAGCTACCCCAAGCGCCATCTATTAACAGATTTAAATCTGAATTTGAAAAGTATTGGCATCACTATCCTCTCAAATATACCCCTTATCAACGTAAATAGTGCTGTGATTGTCAAGATGGGCTCATAAGCTGATGATTCAAGCCTCAACAACCATTTAAACCAAGTAAGAAAGTAATAACCAGGTACCTGTTTCAATCTGGGTCGAGAGCAGCATCAAGCCAAAGGACATAATTGTCTGTTGACTACCAGTCTGTCAGAGGGGCATTAACTCATACAGTACCATAACATAGAGTTAGTGGCCATCTTGCTTTGAAAGGTGTCATCTGCCAAGTACCATAAGCGCGTTAATGAACTCGTATCCTTTAACACAGAGTTAACAATGTGAATCTTAGCTTTCGTTTTGATAATAATAATGATAATGTCCAAAACAATAACATCTTCATTTGTATAATGCTTAATAATAATTTGTCTAAGTACTAAGCATATATTTGATCACTCCTGTCATTGGATTCAACTGCTTTCCTTTACACACAGAGCACTCTATCCACTTTACTTGGGAGCATTCCAGCCAGTCGCTCTAACGGTCTCGCGACAATCACTCCACAATTTGGTTTGGTTTGATGGTTTGTTTTACCTGACTGCTAAGAAAGCATGTGTGTGCTTGTAAGTAAGCAACCAGGGGACCGACGGCTTCAAGTCCTCTCCAAGGGACTATTTGTGGTTTGGCTCAATAACTTTTGATTCAGAGCCCTACAAAATATGCCAGATGCATGAGTAGAAAGGGTAAACATTTCAGCACACACTGTATCCACATATGTTTCATCACTATATTTCGTTGGATGCCAGGAATTTAAAAAAAGGAAAAAAAGCATTAAAATCCTTAAATTGGCAACAACACATTGTGAGATTTTTTTTTTTTTCAATCAAAACGCAATTTTTTCAACTTTTAAACAACATTCCAACCATATATATTGTTTTCAGAGACATAAAAAGACATTACATTTCATTTTAACAATGTAATGCTCACTGAAAGAAAAATATTATTGTTGCCAATTTGAAAGGATTAACAGACACACACATGCATGAGTATGTTAGCATGAATAATGTTTCTAGCATCCTACCATGTACCAATTTATACATCCGGGTAGAGAAAAGCAATGTTGATAACATGCCTTGTAAAATAATGGTTACTAGCTAAGCATAAAGTTGCTGAGTGTAAGAAAGCATTGTTCAGGCAATAACTGTTTGGAGATATCATGAGGCTACAGCGCATACAAAGCAGCCTTATCCTCAGATTCAAATTGTTTTATGAAAATGTTGTCCTAAGACTCAAGTTGCTTCATCGATTGATTATTCATTATGCTTTACTTTTTACATGACTGATAAGAAGGCTAGTGCACATTTGTTGATAAGTAACCAGTGGATCTATGGCTTCAATTCCTATCCGAGGGACTTGGTAAATGAGGGAAATGCTTGCCACAGGGCAAAAGGCAGTATCCTCAGGCTCAATGTTACACCCTGGCTGAGCTTGTTACAAGATCTTCTTCAGAGGCTAAGCTTGCCACAACATCTTTCTTGCGCTTTGAGGATGGTAAGATTTATCCCAAAGGCAAGCTTACAAAGACACATTATCTTCCCTCTGTGGTGTCTAAGTTGTTTAAGGACCTCATCCTAACTCTGCAAGGTTGCTAGGAGAGTTCTTCCTCATGCTGTCCTTGTTGTCAAGACACCTTTCCTGTGCTTTGAGGATGGTAAGATTGTTATCTCAAAGGCAGGCTTACAAAGACACATCATCTTTACTCTGTGGTGGCTTACGGTTTTTCACCTCAGGAGAAACTTGTTTAAGGATCTCCTCCTAACTCTGCAAGGTTGCTAGGAGAGTTCTTCCTCAAGCTGTTCTTGTTGTCGTCCCCTGGATGGAACCCATCTCTTCATCACCATCTCCTGGACCTTGAAATGCGGGATGCAGGCCGGAGAATCCAGGTCCTTTGGCCTGAGCTTACTGGGCTTGATAACAAAGCAGAACATCAATTCCTGCAAGACAAAAATACAACAGCTGTGTCAAAATACATTCACAGGTGTCCTAGAAGACACATCCAGACACAAAATGCAACAACTGTCAAACGGCTCTATTTTTCTAAACTTGTATTAGTTCAGTCACTGAACACACAAAGTTATTTCATACAATATTATACTAAAGAAACTTGTCACTTGCTGCAAAGGACAGAATGGACGTGCAGTAGGAAAGAGGAAGAGGTGGACCCTTAAATGTTAGCTCTTAAGGTTGCCGTCTGTTCAAGATGCCATAAAATCAGCATATTAGCTTTCAATCAAACATCAAGCAATGCAAATCAAACAAGGTAATATATATATATTACCAAATCCATTATGCCATTACTACATTCTATCAAAGCTACGGATGCATGAATTAAAAACATTCATGCTCTTCTCACTGCCAGGTTGGCCACGTGATACTTTGTATTTTGACTTTCAAATTTTCAACAATAAGCTAATTTGAGTGGGAAGTTTCTTTAAGCTTAGTATGTTTGCTGAACTTTTTAAAGTGGCAATAAGCAAAAACAACAAAAGGCTATAAATATATGGTCTTGTTTACCCAGGGAATTGCTTTAGCCTATCTTTACTCTCTCCACCTCCTTCTCTATCACCAAGTTGTCAGAAATATTTATCATCAATAATTTGTAGTGAAATCATTCACAGCAGGTTTTTAAGCCATGGGTTAATGGAACTGGATGGTTTGTGTGTAAAGCCTAAAGCCCCCATCACACTGAATTAGTTCACACTACGTTCTGGAAACTGTTGCCAAACGGGATCAAACTGTGTGCAAACGGACTGAACGTAGTAGCAACTGGTTATGATCTGTTTAAGAACGTCATGGACAGGCTCGGACTGGCTTGGACAGCAAGGTTCCCTAGAACTTTGAGCCTGTTATAAAATGTCCGTCCTGCAATTAGACGGAGTGACAACGTACTTAAAACGAGATGGACGTACTACGAACGGAATTGCCGTACTCTGATCCTTCTAGGAATGTGTTACAACGTGACGTGGTCGAGCATCAATAAGCAGTACAACCAGGTCAGTTTGTAGCTCGACCGGATCTGTTTGCTTGTTCATCTCGTTGGGAAACAGACCCAACTCGAATGTCTTGATCGGCACAGCTTGAAGCATTGAACGGGAATGAGGAATGGCAAGAACGCGCTGCGTTTTTATAGCCCTCGAGCCAGGACGGAATTGCACACGCACTATAGGAGTGCGTTCGAACGCACTAAGAACGAGATGACGAGTTGAACCGTCTCTGAAACGGGGTTACAAACTAGTTAGAACAAGTTGGGAACTAGTTAGAATGGGTTTGGACATATTGGGAACGAGCTAGAACTAGTTAGGAACGGGTTTAAACTGCTTGGAAATGGCAAATTTGCCCGATCTGAACTTGATATGAACTGACTGTGGACGGGGTACAAACGAGATGGACTAGGATCGTATTATAGACATTATTTACACATTCTATCCAGACCACAACCCGTTTTACGATATTCTAGGACTGTTCCAGAACGTAGTGAGAACTAGTTTGGTGTGATGGGGGCTTAAGGGAAAAAGAGAATTCAGCAGTCAGCAGGTTGAGATGGATAATCCATTAATCCATAATCCATAATGCTCAATCAAGACTCCAAGTCGAATACATCCCATAAAAAAAGACTATGATGTGACTGACCTTGGCAGCATTCTCAATGACCCGGTCCCTGCCCATAAGAGAGGCCCAGTTCATCTTGTGGACGCCTTGGTGGTCGATGTCCTCCTCATTGATCATGAAGACATACACACAGTAGCTGGCATGGTAGAAAGGTGGACCCTTCTTGTACAGGACTGAAGAAGAAGAAAATAATATTGTATGGAATGAAAATTAAATGAATATATGCAATTGAGTCTGATCATGACGTTATCGTTATATTGAAATCTTGTTATATGAGGGCTAAAATACGGAATATATTAGAACTGGGACTGGGACTGGCAAAATTACCTTTTTATAACAAGAGTTTGTTATAACAGTATTCTTTACACAAGGCTAGACAAGAGAAATACTAGATTTAACTGGACAATCCTCAATTAAAGGTATTCTTGTATGTTCTTGTATATACACATTTGGAAAACATTATTCTAGAGAATTAAACGAAACTTACATCGACTGTTCGAGACTATATATTGATATTACAGCCGATAATAATCAAAGGGGTGAAAATGCCCTAGCTGCACAGTAATTCTAGTCCGCTATTCAACACGAAGTTTTAAAAAATAAGGTCTTTCACAGTGTAAATTTAATTATCTACTAAATGCTCTGGTGGACTAATTAAACCAAATCCTACTAATCAAGCTGGCCAATAATCAAAGAAAAAGAGAATGAAAAGGCATATCCACTCACTAAAATCTGCTCCAAACTTGAGCCCAGTTTTTGGCACCCATCCCTTGCTTCGAAGAAGTGATAGACAATGTAGTTAGCCACGAAGCTTGGCTGATGGCGCTGGAAAGTTCTCCACATTTCCGTAAGATCCATTTGTTCCTGAAGAGACAGACACAAATTCATAACACAATATTTTATTATACATGATGTAAAGGCAATCCTCCCTTGCTGCCAGCATTTTTCTTTTCATAACTTCCCACTTTGCTGCCTTTCTAATATTTGTCTCACTCCTGGGCAGCGTTTCACGAAACTGTCACAAGTACAAGTTCACCAACATCCTACGGACACATGTGTATTAAAATTAACACAGGCTTCAATGGGATGTTGGCAAACTTGTACAGTTTTGTGAAACGACTCCCTGGAGAAGATGAAAAATATATCAGTTGCATATTTTGGCAATATAAAATACATATCCTTATTGTTATAATACCTTTTTTCCCCTATAGATTGTGCAATACATTTCAATAACAACTACTCCTAGCTGTCTGTGAACTTTAAGAAGTTACATGCACAACCAATTAATTCAGGAAACCCAATACTGTAAAGGCCGTTATTTTCGCGTGATTAATTTTTCGCGCTGAGCAACCCTAAAACATATTCGTGGGTTCTTAAATTCACGTTGCCCGCAATTCAGCCCGTTCAAAACACGCATAAGAAGTCATGCTTATATCTTTGCGAGTTCTAAAATTCGCGCTTGCCGATCTTAGCGCGAAATCCACGAAAATTAATGTACCACAAATATTTCCGCGTTTACAGTAGCCATGCATCATCCCTCCAATCGGATGGATTATTTTTTTACTGTTTGGCTTTTTTATTCTATTCTTTAATCAATCAATCAAACTTTCATATCGGAACACTGTAAAGAAATGTTATAATTGAGGAATGGTTTCCAGAAAATATCCTCTTTACCTCATTGGCGTTTCTTAGGTTCAAACATCCAAGACCGTAGGACAAGAAGAAGGCCTAGAAATGAAAAATAACAACCAGGTTAATGATAAAAAGTACCCAAAATGATGATGATGATGATGATGACGATGATGATTATGATGATGACGACGATGATTATGATGATTATGATGATCATGATGATAAATGATGAGAATTATGATGATGATTATGATGATTATGATAATGATGATTATGATGACGATCATTATGATGATTATGATAATGATGAGGATTATGATGATTGTGATGAAGATGATGATTATGATGATGATAATGACGACGATAATAATGGTGATGATGGCAATGCCGATGATGGCGATATATTGTAACACTCATAATGAAACTATTAACTACAGCAGCAACATTATTAATAATACTGTTCCTACTGCTACTAATAATATGCCTACCATCGAGCAAGTTTCATATAGGTTTTATATTCGTCTGATGAAGTCTACCAGTATTTGGGATAAACTATATTTATCACCTTTACCACAGTTACAAGAGGATCATGGGGGACCAACGGGCACCACTTCAGCATTGTTTTCTATATAGAAGAAGCAAGTAGCTACAAGTAGTGCAGTGGGGCTTTAAACTTTTATAATTTTCAGCATTACATAAATGAAAAAGGGTTACTCATGTCCAATAACTTGATGGTACTCCGACACAAATGAGCGATGAGACCACTATAACTCATCAAGGTTCCACAATATACCGGTCACTCACCTCCTCATAGCTGAGCTGAAGATACTCAAAGATTGGATACGGGTCCTTGTGTCTCACAGGACCTGTCTTTACTTCACGGATCTGCAAAAACAAATATGTAAAACATCATCTTGAAGAAGAAAAAAAAGGATGTTTTCATATTGAATGTATCTTTTTTATGACGGAACATGAACACAGAATTCAAGTTTTTATATCTTACGGTGCTGATACGACATCCAACTTACATTTTCATGTCTGGAACAAAGAAATATGAAAACATGGCAACTAATGTTTTTCTTAAAGATGATTCTCATACAAAGCAACATGAATATCACTATCTTGGCTGGTGATTGACACATGCTCCGCAGAAATTTGCCCTGGGTGTATTTTAACAAAGATATACGGTTAACAACTAAACTAATATGGTCTTGATAAATTTTGTGTTTTTTATAACTCAAGAATGAAAGGTGGACTGGTTGAATTTGGGCCTTTGTTGAATACTTTGAGATGTAAGCTTTAATATATCATATTCTACAGAAACATAAATGGGGGGGGGGATAATTTTTTTTAAATATAATTAAAGAATTACAAAACTTGGTAAGGGTATGAATAATTTAGATGTTAACTGTACATGTAGGGTAAGGGTAATATTGTCTTGGACTTGATCAACAGATCAGCAGTAAAAACAAAAAATGTTAATTGTTGTTAAAGGGAACCAAAACCTTCATCCTAAGTTACCTTTATTGTAAAGTTTAAACGATTTAAATAAGATTAGTGAAAAATTGAACAAAATCAGGCAAGGTATAAGGAAGTTAAAGCTAAAGAAATAACTTGTCACCAGAGCGCGATATTTAATTTGATGGCATCATTTGTGGACAACTCTCCATGCCTTCTGATCATGGAATTTCATGTTTTTCTTCTTTCTTGTGATTGAGATAATCTACTCCCTGAAAAAAGATATAGAATGCAGAATGATATTCTACTTCACATTTTATGAAGTCGGATATTGAACACAAATGAATACGAAGAAAATGAAAGAATTGTGAAATTCCATGATCAGAAGGCATGGAGAGTTGTCCACAAATGATGTCATCAAATTAAATATCGCTCTCTGTTGACAATTATTTTAGCTTTAACTTCCTTATACCTTGCCTGATTTTGTTCAATTTTGCACTAATCTTATTCAAATCGTTTAAACTTTACACTAAAGGTAACTTAGGATGAAGGTTTTGGTTCCCTTAAACTTTTAAGAAGAAGAGCAGATATCATTCAGTCTTTACAATTCAAACATAGCATAGGATATAAAGGATTTCAAATGAATCAAGTACCTTCTTGCGAGCATCTCTGCCTTTGAGACTTAGGATGTTATTGCTCTCTGTCTGACTTGTGGTGGCATCTTCAAACTCCACGGGAGTAGGCACAGCGACAAAAGAATCATTAGCATTGCTACGGTTACAATCAGTGTCTCTTTCTGGGGCCTTATTCGACTCTATAAGAGGGCAGACAAACAAAATAATTATTAATGAGAATAGAAATAATGCAAATATTTCTTTCACACTTACTTCACACTGTGTCCTTTGACTTCTTTAATACATAATCTACCATATTTGACGGCGATAAGGCCGCAGCGCCGCATAGGCTGCACCCCCGATTTTGAAATTTCATAGATTTTTTAAAAAAATAAAAAAATATTTAAAAAAATTGAAGGAAAAAAAACCAACAGACCAAACAAAATTATCGTAAATTTCTTGTAGAAAACTATTTTTTCTACAAACTGATACCAAATTCATCAATATTTTTATAAAATTTACGGTAAAAAATAAGTTTACCGCAAAATTGATCGTAATTTAGAAAATCTTCATTGATTTTGAAGTTAGTACTGTATCGCAGGCAGTTTTGGTATCCTATTTATACCCCTACCTACGAAATTACGTGAAATGGATACGAAGAAAACAGTAAGAAAACAGACTTCGTCCGGATGCGTAGTTGCGTTGCGCGCTAGCTTCGTAACGGTCCCTTCTTTTAGCAATGCAATGGCACGGACTTAAATCTAGATCTACCTGTAGAATTTGTTAAAAATAGGTAATGAAGTTTATTCACGAGATCGACAGAACTTCATGTCAACAACGCAACATGAAATAGTCAGTAAGATGTGTGGAGTTAATCTAGAATGTCCTGTACCATTACTGGTATAGTCATTGTAGCGTTGGTAGTCCCATATGTACAAAATTACGTGCTGTTTTAACAGCCGATTTGTTTACTGTTGTTGCGGATTGGCCGCACCCAGACTTTTTGATATTTTCGGAAGAGAAAATACTGCGGCCTTTACGCCGGCAAATACGGTATTCAGTTTGATAGAGCAAAGTTCTGTTACAAAATTTGCAACAATGGTTCTCAATTTATCATGGCAACAAGATATTTTGTGAGATTCTTTGCATTTGTAACTCCATGAACAGTAAACAAGTTAAAAACTAATAAAGTGCTAAGACCATAACAGGCAGATAGATCATGAAAACAATATTAACATTGTTTGATTTTACACGTTTTGGAGCCCATTATTGATTTCTTAACTCCTGTAGCCACTCCAAACATAGCACATCAATTTCAATTGTACTGCTCTTACCTAGGGACTCCTTTGAAGTAGATGGCTGCATTTGATCATTCTGCTGTTCAGAAACTTCACAGCTATCATCAAACCCTTGGTCTTCTTCGGAGTCCTTGTGGTCTTGGCCCAGGGTTGTAGACATCAGGGCCTGGTCCTCATTGCCCATATCCCAGTCCCTAGGATCGCTGGTCCATTCCTCACTCCAAGAGGGGTGTCCACTCGATCTCTTCTTCTCACCCTCAATGGACGTTTGATCCATTCCTAATGCTGAAGGACTGGTGTAGGATCCGGTCGTTGTAGCTCCATCTGTTACTCTATCCTGCTCACCATTGTGGACAGACTTCGATTCCATCATTTGAGAAAGTCCAGTGTTCTCCCGGTTACCAATCCCCTGTGGCCTTTGTCCTGATTGGGACTGAGCTCTTAATTTGCTCTCACCATCATGATCTTGATCCCGGTCTTTAGGGTCTGTCCTCCAAGAAGACATGGACCACACACTTGTTCTGTCCCTGGAACTGTCAAGCAGGTCTTTGTGATTCTTTTTCTCATCCTGTCCTTCATCTCCCTCCTTCCCTACTTCAATGCAGTTGGCCCAGTCTGCATGTCTCGCTTCCCAGACTGACTCGGACTGTCCCGACGATGACATCTTCTCGCTTGCATTGCATTGACCGCTTCTACCAGAGACAGAATTCGGAAGGCAAGATGAGGTTGGTTCACTAGAGCTGACTGCGTGCTGCATACCAGTAGTCTCGGATTGGAAGACAAACTTACTCACTTCAGAGTCATCTGTAACATGAAGATGATCCACATCAGGAAGACGACAAGAAATCTGTGCCTCTTGTCTGCTCTCAACGTCCTCTCCAGAAATACTCTTTGGTGAGTTGATTCTACCATTCCCGTCCACATCCTCAGTCTCACACCTATCTCTGGATGGTGCTAACGTTGGTATTTGCATCATAGGTACATGATGTGCCTGGTGGGTAGAGGGTACAATGACATTCTCTGAGGCCATCCTCTGACTGTCTCTTCCAGGCTGGCTAGAATCCACCGATACATCCTTGCCCTCAGGGACCAACCACAGTTCTGGCAGCTCCTTCTTATGGTCGGTCGTCATGATCCCTGCTCGCTGGTTACGCTCAGAGATGGTGGCGCGCTTCACTCGTTTGGTCGGTACGGTGGGTACTTTGTAGGATGCATTCTGCGTCAAGTCCTCACTGATCAAGGAAGTCGTTGGTTCTTTTACTTCTCCATGATCACGATGCCTCCGCTGTAATGAGAGTTGCTTCTGCCATGAAAGATGCCTCTCATATCTGAAAAAACAAAAGAAAGATTCATAAATAACTACTGTTCCCCTCACAAGTACCGTATATTAAACAAGCTTTTCTCCAGTTAATGTGGGATATGCTACCACATATCGAAACAAATATGCATTTATATATACATGAAATCAGAGTTTGAGAATAATTGCAGAAAATAAATCCAGAAATTGAATGAATATATGGTGCATACATGGACAAAATACAGGTACTTCCCCAAAATACAATGAAAGTGCTTTAGATGCACAAGTAAACAACAGTTTAGAGTTACATCTCATATCTTGAGATGTTTAATTTTAGGTTGTTGCTTTGAAGAAGAAAAAACGATCAGAGCCACAATCTACATGCATAAAGGAAAGTGCAACAGTCTTGATCATCTCATACACTAACACCATATACAGTGAGAATACTTAGCAAGAGATGCAAGTTGCATAAATGTTGGGCCTTATAAATTTAATAGCAATTCACTAATTAACCTAAACTTGGCCAGCACTCAAAGCAGATAAACAACATTATGGCTTCATTTTGATCCCGGTGAAAGGTACTTTTCAACAAATTTGAAAGACTTCTCCTGTTGCAGATTTGTGCATAATCCTGTTTAAACATTGAGGAAAAAATATAGTGCAAAGTCTCAAGCAAAAGGACTACAATGTTTTTTCATACAAGAATTGTATAAATTGCCATCAGTCTGAACAGTTTATCAGATTAGCAAGTGAATCTCTACTTGATAATTGAATACGTCATCGATCCCAAGGTCAGGAATATCGTCAAACTTAGGGGAGGTCTGTATAACTGGTTCACTAAACGAAAACCCTGCCCGTTGTAGTTTCCCCACACACGGTCGCGTCTACTTAGTGCGGGCCCCGTATGTCAGGGGCTACGGGCGGGCTAGTACACTACCGCGGAAGATAATTTAACGAGTCTTTCCTCGGTTGTATACCGTGGTCGAAACTTCTCTTCTAAGAAAATATTGCAGCTGCCTGAAGCTAAACTTGTGGAATGGCAAGTTGAAAGACATTTCAGGCCAAAACAGAAATTCATATATATAAACGCAGTTTCGATAGAAAAATATGAATGAAATTTAACGGCAAGAACCGACAGTCTAATACAAAACGCACAGATTCAAAATAGCAGTGTGGCAAAGCTTGACCAACCTAGTAACAGTAACCGCACATTACGTAATCGCCGAAACTGACCTATTTCTCTTGATTTCATGGTTTCATCCTGTCGTGATAAACAACTTACCGGTATTTTTACCGGCAAATTTCTGATATGTTGGTCTGGGAAGAAATCATACAAATATTTTCAAGGTAATTAATTAAAATCAATCAAATTAGTGTCAAAGGCTTTCAGACAGAGATGACTGTCAGAGAGGAATTATCTTACTTGTGCTGGCGTACTTGCTGGAATCTCTGCTGTTGAAATCTTCGCTCTTGGGGGTACTGCAAAACATAAAGTTGGCATCATTTCATTTTTCAATTCAAAATGGTCTTGCAACTAGAATCTTCAAGAATCATTACTGCAAGAAATTTTGGGGGTATTGCAAAATTGAGTGTACATATTTAATCATTTTGCAGTATGAAACTTTCACAAATTTGGACCAATCAAAAACTGTGCAAAAGTACATTACAAATTTAAGGCGAAAGTGTTAATTAGTTTATCAGTACCAAACATAAACAACTACCATAATGTTCATGTTTAAGTGTATTTTTTTAACATGAAGTATGTCTTTTCCATATCTGTTTGCATAAGCACATATCATTACCAAGAAATAAAATCTTTACAGTTTACTTAAAATTCATAATGAAAGATTAGGGGGTAATTCTTGACTGGCCTACGGGTTTGCTGTGTGCAGATTTGTACTCCCATTAATGTTATTTCCACCAAGTCTGGTGTCAGCGAATTATGGCCTTCTGCACATGGAAACTGACGATCCACTCACTTTAATATTAAACCCCATTTCACAGAAATCAGCCATAAAAGTGTAATAATAATAATAATAATATTCGGTTCTTGTATAGAGCATATCACATTATAACGTCTCTATGCGCTTCCAAAGAGCTTTGGAAATTATTACCCCAGCTTTAGCATATATACATGTATAGTACCATAGCCTATTCTACTGTTATGTGACAGTAACCAAAGAGAGTGTAGAGACTCCTTTACTGACAGTGAAACCTGAATAGCGATTACCTGTAAATAAAGACTACCTGTCTATAAAGACCATGTTTTCTGTTTCTGATTCAAATGTGAACTTAAGAAACCTGCACACTGAGGTTTACAACGAGAACTATCTGTAATTATTCTGTATAATTATAAAGACCAATTTTCTTGTCAACCTTTGAGAGGTCTTTATAGACAGGTTTTCACTGTACCAGGTACAGTCAAACCTGTCTATAGCGAACACCCAAGGGAAACACAAGAAGTGGTCTTTGAAGACAGGTGGTCTTTGTAGACAGGTTCCTTTAGTACATGTTTCAATGAAAAACTATTTTCAAGGGAAACAAAATATGTGGTCTTTGTAGACAGGTGGTCTTTGTAGACAGGTGGTCACTATAGCAGGTTTGACTGTACTTACAGTTTCTCCTGTGTGATCCCTGGAAAGACGAGGCAAAGAACTGATGTTCTGGTTTACTCCGTGATAGAATCCCTTTCCCAAAGAAACCCTGGAAGGAGGAAGCAGTACAACGATGAGTTATCATACATATCAGGATTTACTTTCACACACTTCCTGACATATAAATAGTACTCATTTGGGAAAAAACAAAACAAAACCGCCACACAAAATGATCACAATGAATTCACATTTTTCAAAAATGTACAACTCAGGGACACAGGATGGTCTTTTCTCTCTAGAGGACCTACGATAATATGCTATCCATAATTTTTTGAGTAATGCCCCAAGGGAGAAGGCACTTAGGAGAAAATCAGAAGTTAATGATATTTTGTAAACGACGAATGGGAGAGTTATTCGCGACTACGTCATAATCCCCTGACAAAACTGCAAATATTTGATTTGCATGGACCAAATGATCTCATATTTAAAAGATTCATAACTTTCTTATTATTAGTCAGATTCATTTCAAACTTTCGCTTTTCTGATTCTCTGATTTTTCTTCTTCCATACAAATGAACTTATTACAAGGGTTGGATTGCCCTTTAACTATGACATTCATAACCCTCAAATTTGAAGTTTTGATAGGGAATGTCCCCCATAAGAATGGTCCACAAGACTAGTAGCAAGAGATGCTGAACATGTGAACCATCAAAAAAGGTGTCAGCAGGCCTGCGAGACCAAGAGCGTCAGTCTTGCAGGGCACTGTTCCAGCGGGCACTTATTCTCATGGATGTTTAGTCAACAGAGCCTTCTAGAAACACAAGCAAGAATCAAGTCATTCTTACCATCTTACTCAGAAACACAATGTCTCCCTCGTTCTGAACGATGACATTATTGTCAATCATCTGGGCTTGATAGAAGAACCAATTGCGGTTGGTAGCTGGCTTGTTCGTGATCGTCTCAATCGGGATGGGGAACGGGGCTTCTTCTGGCTGGTGAACGCATCGCTTCCTGCGAGGCTTGGTGAGCATCATTGAAGGCATGATTATGTCATCTTGTAATAATAAACTGGATAAGTGGATAGGGGAAGAATATTTCAGATTTAGGTGGCAATTAAATTCCTAGACCTATACACAATAATTTTTCACCTGCCCCTGAATATGGTTTAAATGTTAAAGGGATACGGTAACTTTGTCTCAGATTCTGAAACAAAATCCTGGATTTAGCTCATGCTGCAATGATAATTATATACCTTTAGGTCAGTCAGGAACCCCATGACTTTAACAAGCCAATCGCCTGTCTGATTATCAAGATATTTATGATTGGAAATCGAAACAAAATTTTGCGTTTTCCTAACGGTTTTCATAACACTACAGTCTATTGGGGAAACGAGTATGGTAAAACCGGTCACTCAAAGATTTTTACTTTTTTGAGGCACTTCTTGATCATTTTGAAGCGCGATTTTTTTAGGGCTTCAATATTACACCATATCACAGACACTGCTAACACGTAGGGCCGTGCATCTCAGATTTAACATTGTTAAACGATGCCTTTAATACAAGCTTTAGATTTCTGTCTGACATATGTTATTGGATAAATGATAAGATGCACATATGCATAGAAATGCTTCTCTCAGTCATGACAGTCATTAGCTCTGTTCATATCTACAAAATACAGCAATATTGCTGATGTGCATCCATAAGTGATTTTCTCTGCCCCACAAGGGCACAGTTCATACCATCAGGGGGACAAAACCGCAGTAATACTGGAATATCGCAGCATTTCCCTGTTCATATACCGTCAAATAAGCCTAAAATAGCAGGAAGCAAAATATTGCATTATTTGCTGGTACACGTTTATCTGCCACTATCAGTAGCATATATCCATATGATAGCTGCAGATGTCACAGATATGAACGGGTCATAGATAGGTCTAGGTAACTGTGTTTGTGCAGACTGAAGTTAATCCTTAATTTGTGAGTGTGTGTGTGTGTGTGTTTTGGTTTTTTTTTACAGACGTGTATCAATCAGATATGATTATTTACGTCTGGGGACCGACCTTTAAACGTCACCATCCAAAAGACTTGACTCAGTTTCGAACCTGCGTCCTCGGCTGAATCAGTTTGTAACTTCCACTGTTAGCTGGATTTAATACAGGCGCAGGCCACAATGCCACAACGCCTTTACGAAAATAGCGATTAGTCTAAATTTGATGTTTTTTAATCAAAATATTACGCACACACACACCCATTGTTGTAATTTGAATAATCATTACGTGTATTTTCTTTTTTCTTCTTCGATTATGAATAGCGGTCCTTATGAATAATGACCCTTATAAATAATGACCCTCTTCTCGTGTTATGAATAGCGCCCCTCTTCTCGTATTATGAATAGCGACCCTTTTCATGTCTTATGAATAGGGACTCTTATGAATAACGACCCCCGATTTTGTATTATGAATAGCGACCCTCTTCTCATATTAATATTATGAATATGTAGCGACCCTCGTCTTTGATTATGAATAGCGGTCCTTATGAAAAATGACCCTTATGAATAATGACCCTTTTCTCAAATTATGAATAGTTCTAGCTGTCCTTATTTATGAATAGGTCTAACTGTCCTTAGACTATGTTATTATTATGAATAGCGAGCAGACCCCCTATGGCTAGTATGGCTTAGACCGAAAGCTTCAGTCTCTGATATCGACGGTTGTTACGCTGAGATTGCATGTGGCTCCTCTGACCGCCTGTATACATAGACTGAAGTACGGCTATGCGGTAGTGTGCGGAACGAATGGTTCGGTTTAGCCGTACCGAGATGAATGCGATATGCATCAAGATTTTTCACTCTTTACGTCTTCACACATTCACTTTGGCTGCAATATCACACTGAATCTAAATAGCCATAAGAAATAACCCGAAATATATACTTTGACATACGATAGCTTGCTCATTTAGATCCTATATTAATGATTAATCCGAGAAAGTCTTGTAGTCAACAAGATTTGTTGTCAGCCATCTTGGTTTGAGTTGATGAATATTCATTTTTCTTTTCGAACGTCCAATAGCTACGTATGAGTCAGCCCGGCTTGAGCCGGTGATGTTTGAATATTCATAAGCCCAATATCAAACACGTGCTCTGATTGGCCATTGGGCTTGTTTTGGTCGGTTGACCCGAAATATATCGGGCGGGTCATGTCATAGATTACCAGTTCGAATGCATGAACGTACCGTTCCCTTGGTTCTGAGATAAAAAAATGGATAACTCATATAAGTAAGTCCGTAAATTCCGCCTTTGGGAATAGGTAATAATTCTTTGTTAACTGTACATAGGAGTATAGGCTAATATATATACATGTAGTTTATTTCTATCTTATTTATAAATCAGAAAATTAGATCTAAATAAAGAAAATCGGGGGAGAAACTTGGTGCAGCAAAGTGCTGCACCATTGGCTCTATCTCTCCCCGTGGTGCGAGGCGTACGGGGTACCGTCTGTGTATGGGGAATGTCAACAAATGTCAGTTTTATTAATATTAAAGAATGACCCATACCAAACGGTTATTTCTGTCTAGAGTCTACTTATGAGTCAGCCCGGCTTGAGCCGGTGATGTTTGAATATTCATAAGCCCAATATCAAACACGTGCTCTGATCGGCCATTGGGCTTGTTTTGGTCGGTTGACCCGGAAATATATCGGGCGGGTCATGTCATAGATTACCAGTTCGAATGCATGAACGTACCGTTTCCTTGGTTCTGAGATAAAAAATGTATAACTCATACTCATAGGGGTCTAGATCTAGTCTACGTAAGTCCGTAAATTTCACATTTGGAAATAGGTAATAAAACTTTGAGAACTGTACATACTACATAGGAGAACAAAAATACATACTATATCTGATTTATAAATCAGAAAATTATATCTAATTCTAAATAAAGAAAATCGTGGGAGAAAGTTTTGGGGTAAAAAGTGGGTCACAATCGGCTCAATCTCTCCCCGTGGTGCGAGGCGTACGGGGTACCGTCTGTCTGTGTATGGGGAATGTCAACAAATGTCAGTTTTATTAAAGAATGACCCATACCAGACGGTTATTTCTGTCTAAGTATGGCTATGCCTAGGTCTAGATCTAGATCTAGAGACTAGACTAGTCTAGTCTATGCTAAATCATTCCGAACCCAAGATCAAGAATGCAAGATTAATGATTAAGCATTTCCATGAATGGCATGATAAACATGATTGATTGACATAATTCATTGCTTACCTAGAGACGAGTCTAGACTAGTCTAGTAATTGATTGAGACTTCAGACTTGAGAAGTTGAGTGTTGTTTTTCCACTGATACTTTCGGCACTACGTTGGGCCGGCAAGAGTGATACAATCTTCTTTAACTTTAAGTCTAATAACTTTGCGAATTGGGCTAGTTCAGCTCCTCACGAATTGCACGGCATGCACAAAATCGCTCTAGATTCCTGAAACACACAAAATCATTTGTTGAAAACATGACCTATACGTACACCCTATAGTACATATACTAGCTGAGTACTGCGTACGTACGCACGCATATGGTACCGTACATATGTAGTATCACTGCACTGTGTGTCATGTTCGAGCCGAGCTTATTTTGCGCCCGGTACGGCCGCATGTATATGTGTCGCAATCACAGAATACCGGAGGGCTGCTGGGCCTGCGCCTGGGATCGGAGGGAGGAATCGGAGGGAGAGATCGAGAGGACTGAGGAGGGAGGGAACTGGAAGGAAAGGGAGGAAGGGAAGAATATGGCGCGCCGTTTGAGCAATAATTCAGATAAACACTGTTTATCGTCTAAAAACACTGTTTATCGAGCGATAAACACTGTTTATCAAGAGAAACTATGTTTATCGACTGATAAACACAGTTTCTCTCGATAAACACTGTTTATCGCCGAAAAACAGTGTTTATCGCCGATAAACAGTGTTTATCGCCGATAAACAATGTTTATCTGATTTATTGGGCAAATGGCGCGCACTCGTGCTCCAGATCAGAGCCGTATCTGTATCTGTATGGTTTGGTCAGCAAAATGTCCTCTTCGGACACATCCACGCTAACTTTGTGATGACAGAAGCGCATTGCGAGTGGAAAGACTTAATTATTTTGTTTGAGTTTAGCTTTAAATGTTACCAGGGATGGGCTATTAACAATAGAAGAAGGAAGGTTGTTCCAGTCCCTAACAGTATTTACGAAGAAGGAGTCTTGGAATACTCTGGCCCTATGCCTGATCTGGAGAAACTTCTGGTCATTCCCTCTTGTAGCTCTTGGGTTACGTTGAATGAAATCATTCAAATTGATATTAACTAGTCCATTCTTCATATTATATAACATGGCATTAAGTCTCTGATTCTTCCTTCGTGTCTCAAGGGGTTCCCAGCCAAGAGATTTCAGGGCCATAGTAACAGTGCCCTCTTCCCTCCGGTAGTTATTAGTACAGAATCTTGCCGCTTGTCGCTGCACTCTTTCCAGGGACTTAATGTTTGTCTTCATGCACGTTAGTCAGATGGCTTAGTGAAATTACCGTTATACTTGCCTGATAAAAGACCATTTTTGGTAGAGGGTTTCCTTAAGACCTACGATATTAGGCTAGGAGCCCCCGGTAAACATTTCAATTTAAGGGTGTGGGGCGGGGGCGTCGCCTCGTAGTCCACAAATAATTTATAAGGTAATATACCATTGAGGTTTTGTTGTACAAACGCCATGCCTCCAATCACACATAGGCCTATATGAATAATTATCATGCCGGGGCTCCTACCCTACCATCATTCAGCAGGTCCTAATGACGCCCTGTACCAAAAATGGCGTTTGTACAACAAAAACTCAATATTATATTACCTTATAAATTATTTGTGGGCTACGAGGCGACGCCCCCGCCCCGCACCTTTATATGATATTATTGCCGGGGACTCCTACCCTAATATCGTTCAGTAGGTCCTAAGGAAGCCCTGTACCAAAAATGGCATTTGTACAACAACAAATCAATGTTATAGAATTATTGGGGGCTCCAAAAAGACTTAAATTGAATTTTTTGCCGGGGGCTCCTAGCCCATCGTTTAGTAGGTCCTAAGGAAGCCCTGTACCAAAAATGGTGCTTTTGTCAGGCAAATATAACGGTAATTTCACTAAGCCACCTGACTACATATGGAAAAGTTTCAGGCCGAAATTCCACTAAAGTGGATCTGTGCGTGTCTTTCTTTGCTCAGCGCGCACAGGTACGTCTCATGAATAATTCATGACCCTACGCGCCAACTGCACACACAGCCACGCACAGGCGAGTATGCGGACCAGTCCATTAGCGAATATAGGTAGATTAAGCTCAATGTACAGAGGGATAACACATAGTTGTAATGTGTGGACTGAAGATGCATTGGGTAGAGTTGGGAATTTTCTCCATAAAACAGCGTTCAATAATCTCATCTCTTCTTTTTATTTAAATGTGAACATCATTGTTCAACAATACAGCCAATGTAATCATCGCTGACATAAACAAATGAAGCAATGGCAATGAAACCCCGTCAGACAATGGTGCAGGCTCAGTCCTAGTCATGGCGTGATATGACTCTCTATGCTAATGAGCTCAGTGTCACCAAATGTGATTGGATGGAATAGATTAATCTTCTTACTTTTCAAGGATTCCGACGAATTTTCTAGACCAATCAGCTTGATTTTGATATATGACAGAGAGGGAAAATTCCGGACTGGAAAGTGAAAACGCTGTATGCGTAGGGTAATCCGTTGCTGGGATACAGAGTCTCAAACACGGGGTTATCGATTAGTTTCCTGCTTCGAATTGTGCAAGTACGTGCATTGCTATGGAAGGGTTGGTGTCAAAATTCACTTGAAAATCTTTCTTTCGAGGCCTAGTCCGACGCAAATACTTAAAATTATTTTCTCATATTCTGGAAAATACAAGAAAAAAATATACACAATAGAAAACCGCTCGCGCCAGCCTTGTATTTTGCAGCATTGCAAAGTTACACCAATATCTTTGACAAAAGAACGGTTTTCAAAGCCTGTGCCCATTGGTTATAGCACATGCGCGCGAGCATGCGTTCGAGACTGGCCAAAAGACACCACTTTTCCATATGCATGCAAAGTAGTGCATACGGCTCCGATCTGGAGTACGAGTGCGCGCCATTTGCCCAATAAATCAGATAAACATTGTTTATCGCCGATAATTGTTTATCGTCGAAAAACACTGTTTATCGAGCGATAAACAGTGTTTGTGGAGCGAAAAACACTGTTTATCGAGAGAAACTATGTTTATCGACTGAAAAATACAGTTTCTTTTGAAAAACACTGTTTATCGGCGATAAACACTGTTTTTCGGTGATAAACAGTGTTTATCGCTCGATAAACAGTGTTCAGTTTCGACGATAATCAGTGTTTATCGGCGATAAACAGTGTTTATCTGAATTATTGGTCAAACGGCGCGCCATAGGAGGGTAGGGGAGGGGGAGGGATGCAGGGAGGGAAAACCAGAGGAGACATAGCGGCGGGGGTACCATTGCCACAAAAAGAGGCATCCACAATACAATGATGGATAAACATCTCTTATGTGGATAACGATCTAGAGGTCATAAGTTGTAGCTTGAAAGTTTGAAGAAATAGGACCACCATTTTTATCCTTGATCTTGCATTATCAAGATAAAGATTTTGGTTAAAGTTTAAACTTATTATTTTATATTAACCCCTCCCATTGCGGTTGTGTTTATTAATTGATTTTTTTTTCCCATCAGAAAACAACTAAGGTTGTGCACTAGTGTATCAGTGTATGGTCACAGATTTAGGCCTATATATAGGCCTATATGCCTATGCCTGAAGGGCTCTTTAAATATCATAAAGTATGTATATATATTTTTTTAAAGTATACATCAACTTTGGAAGCTGATATGATTAAAAAGTCATAATCAATGTGACCCTGAGGCTCAAGATTTCATGGTAAAATGCGACTTGCTTCCTGTCTAATTACACCGTGCATATTTATAATCTTTCTGCCACTAATGAGTGAGCACCAGGGTTTTGTTTTTAAAGTGCTGTCAAAATCTTCTCGTACCAAGTTTGAAGTGATGCACCGAAAGAGTGGGTCACGGTCATAATTGTACATTACTTTGGTCCTAAATCGTTTTAAAATTCAAATTTTGCTTCTGCTTGAGTGCAGTCATTGTATAACTTAATACAATGAATCCATGCTTTCACTGAACCTTCTTTCAATAAAAAAGGATATTTAATTACAGTGTATAGTCAGGGGCGGCCGAGCGACTTCCAAAGTGGGGGGGGGACCAAGAAAAAAGGGCACTTCCTGAGAAAAAAGGGCACCTACAAAGGGAAATCTCAAAGCGAAAATATACAATTTTGTAGACATTGGTATATACCCCTACATTGTGATTACATTATCAGGGATGATTTCAATATCTGCCCCCCGGAGGGCCGCCTCAGTGTGTATAGTATTTAAACAGCCTACCGTAACTTATTGTTTCAAGGTATCTTATATATTTTTTCCATTCACTTGTCCATTTCAGCATTGACTGCTTGTTATGGTCTCCATTGTGTTGGTAGATGCCAGCCAGGAAAACATCACTTACGGGGGTTCAAAATAGCACCAAAAAGAAATCGCCTCGCCGCTTCGAGGCTCGCGGACGATGTTGGGTCAACCCCTTAGCAAAAAGCTAGATCTGGCCCTGAAAACTCACAGGTTTACTGACCTCAAAGATTTAGCAAATCCAAGAGAGAGCCGCAAAGTCAATTGTTGACTAATAAAAATATTGACAGTATAGCCGATGATTCTCGTGAAAAAAAATAGCATCCCAAGTACAGGCTTTGCCCATTTTGAATGGCTCAATTACAAAAGGGATGTGAGAAAGGCCAGGATTGTTTCATCATATCAAACTTGGAGAATATCACTAATTTTGCTTAAATTGTAAATGAGTATTTTCTTGAGTCTGTGTTGACATTGTCATCTTTTTAATTTTATTTCAATGCACAAAATCAATGCGAATAAGTCTGCAAATTAATTGCTTTCGGGTTGAAATATCAGTGCAAAAGGGCTTTAATTGACCCACATTCATTGCTCAAACCCAAACTTGGAGGATTTTTACAATCATTTTCTTTGAAGGGTGCTGCTCAGTCATCCGTAGAAGCAGAGTTTTGAATAAAATATATCATTAGACATAATATTAGTTTCTCTTTGAAACTATAATTACATTTTTCACACAGGTTATATCTTTTAAATGGAAACCTACCAAACATGGGTATACTTTTTTTTTATAAATATAAATATGTACGCACTGTATATTGAAAACAAACAGGGCCTGTCGTTTTCATTATTTTTTACCTATCAACTGTGGAATATCTTGGTGAAAATTAATGAAGTCAGTCGCCCCTCTTGCTGGGTTTGTTTGTCGGTTAATGTGTTGGTTCGGGAAAAATGTTCAACACGAAAATCGGCCGCCCCCCACTAAAAATGGAAACCTATGGGGCACTTTTAAGGGTTTCAAAAGCCTAAAAAAGGGTGTTTGTTGCAAGAGAGGGGGAAATTAAATGATGGGGCACTGATATCAAAAGTGAAAAGGGCCGGGGCACTGATATTAAATGTAAGGTACTTGAAAAGGTAAAATACTAATTTTAATAATTATAAAAACAAAAGCAAGGAGAAAGAAGAAGAAGAAGAAGAAGAAGAAGAAGAAGAGGAGGAGAAATTATATGAAAGCAAACTAGAATGGTATAGTTTCGAATGTGTATGCCTTTTATAGTACGCGAAAGGCATAACATCAGTTCTTAAAAGTTGAAGCAGAATTTTAATAACGAGGTTCGAATGTTAGAACTAATGCTTGATTCTTCCTATTAAAAAAAAAACAATTAACATTAAAAGAGCTTTAAAAAAATGGTCGATCTGTATAGTATTTTGGAGATGAATTTGTCTTTCTTTACATAAAAGACAAATGAAGAGATAATTAATTAAAATGAATCCCATTAGTTTTGTCAGGGGCATAATTCTCATCCTAGCTCTGGATCAAACACGAATTAGTCATGTCACGTAGTAGTCGCGCGCCCTCTGTCGACAAGTACTACTAAGTGCAGTGAGCCATTTTGCGAAAACTTAGCGCCATATTGGAGTGAAAAACCTGGATGGAACATCCGACATTGTTCTTGTAATTTATCACCTGTGGGAACAAAATTACAACGTGAATTGAATATGGCAGGAACGGGTGCAAACAGTGTTCCTCTTGGAGCTCTGCATCCAGTCTTCAGCGGATCTCGCGGAGGAGTAAAGTCGTCTGGAAATGACTCGATGTTGAACGCAGCCCGTGAAGCAGCCGCGAGAGTGACGGCGAACATACTGAAACGGGATCACGCCGGGATGACCGCCCGCCCACAGCAGGCCCAGAGCACTGCCGGACCTGTAACAGCCGCTCACCACCCTCTGCCCGGTCAGCGCCAAATGATTGAGCGTAAGAATACTTTCCCCCAAAAAACAAAACAATACCCCCCAAAAACAAAACAATACCAGCCACTATGGCTCTAAGCTCTATGTATTTTACTCTTATCTCCTTGAGTGGCCATGCCACTCCTTGACCTTGACCTTGTTAATATAGTTATATCGACTGCTACGAGAGGACTAGACCGAAAATTTCTGTCTCTTTCGTTCGTTAGCCTCTGATTTGGGTAGGGTCGGCTCCTCTCTTTAGAGACAGAAGCCGACCATTGAGCCTTGTGAAACATTTTGCCATTTATGGCCTTGCCCAAATACTACATATCCGATGCATTTATTATTGTAAATTAGGCCTAGGCTAAACTACATCGTTTCACTTACCAGATTTCCAGCGATGGGCAAGCCCGCGGTTTGAAATTCTTGCAGTCGTATTTTAAACTGTTACTGCGCATGAAGGAAGATGACGTCATCCATTGACAGTAACAGTTTAAAATACGGCTGCAAGAATTTCAACACGGAGCTCAATTTCGCGATAAAAATCCGAAAAAGACCCTTAAACGCATCATACAGTAAATCTGGTAAGTGGAACCGATGTAGTTTAGCCTATGCCTAATTTACAATAATAAATGCATCGGATATGCATCGGGTAAAATGTAGTATTTTGGGCAAAGAGTTTTGGCCATAAATGGCCAAAATGTTTTCACAGGAGCGCCTACAGGTATGGTCGGCTTCTGTCTCTAAAGAGAGGAGCCGACCCTACCCAAATCAGAGGCTAACGAACGAAAGAGACAGAAAGCTTCGGTCTACGAGAGGACTAGCTGTGTCTATACGCTCAAGTCAAGGGATTCAACTATCCCGCGAGCCAGTATAGAAACGGCTAGTCCTCGACTATTAAAGCAGTCAATATGACTTTTATATGCCGAATTAAAACAAAAATCTAAAATTAACATCTACAAAACATCACAGAAAATCTGAAACTAGGGTGTCTGAACGATTTTTCAATTTTCCCTTTTGGATCGTTTTTCACCATTTTGGTTGGATAATTGAAAAAATTATTCACTCAGATTCAGAATAATACATTTCAAATTTCAAGACTCACCGATGTTTCTATCAAAAGTTACAGCCCCCTCAATTCCCTACAATATCCATCCATTTTTTGTAAGAATCGACGAAAAGACGTACACAGAGTTATGTTGTTTTGCTAAATTTAGCACAACAGCTGAATTGCGCAATATGCAAGCGCACGCTGTTGCTTAAATGATGCGCGATCGGCAATCCATTGTCTTCAATGGGCACCCACTTCGGGTTTGTAGACACGCCCCGATGCATATTCATGTGCAGATTTTACGCGCTATCACCATGGGTTCGGCCGCGCGGAGCTCACGCCTCCCTACTTAGCTGATCCGAAAAATGTGGGGAAGGGTATTTTCAAACTGTAATTGTTTGTGATCCCTGGGGCTAGCGAAAAATAAGCGTAGGGATATTTTCCTTACGACTGGGACTACTTATCGCCAGGGGCGTCATATCTCATAAGTGGCAAATTTCGAGTTAGCCAGGAAACAATGTTTAAATAGCTGTTTTGACCAAGATATTTTTAGAATTTCGAGATGACGCCCCTCTGGAAATATTGGAATTAATCTGCTCTTTCATATGACACCTCATTTATTGAGTATCACCTTCAGGATCACAAAGAATAAAGGTTTGAACTTCAAAAAAAAAAAACTTTGACCAATTTTGCATGATCGCGTAATGCACATAGACTGCATAGGGCTGCATGCAATCTCTATGGGAAGGATTTTAGCACACAACATCGGGTGCGCGATCACACACCCTACTGAAACACTGTCTGTTAATCTTCGCTTAAAAATGAGTGAAAGTTTCAATAATTTGGGAATCGAAGACAAAGAGCACTGTATCGTGTATGGGGTCCGTGCTCGCACGTAGATAATTTTAACACGCAAACCAATGGGGTTCGCAGTAAACCAATGGGAATCGCAGGATAATGAGGATGAGGGTAGAAACTTTTAACTAGGCCCTGTGTATGGCGCGCCGTTTGACCAATAATTCAGATAAACACTGTTTATCGCCGATAAACACTGTTTTTCGGCGATAAACATTGTTTATCGAGAGAAACTGTGTTTATCAGTCAATAAACATAGTTTCTCTCGATAAACAGTGTTTATCTGATTTATTGGTTTTAAGTTTGTTTTTTTAAATTGAAATTCAAACCTTTATTCTTTGTGATCCTGAAGGTGATACTCAATAAATGAGGTGTCATATGAAAGAGCAGGTGAATCCCCATATTTCCAAAGGGGCGTCATCTCGGAATTCTAAAAATATCTTGGTCAAAACAGCGATTTAAACATTGTGCCCTGGCTAAGTCCGAGGTTTGCCACTTTTGAGATATGACGCCCCGATCGATAAGTAGTCCCAGTCCTGAGGAATATATCTATGCGCTTATTTTTTCGCTAGCCCCCAGGGATCACAAACAATTACTAGGGTGTCTGAACGATTTTTCAATTTTCCCTTTTGGATCGTTTTTCACCATTGTGGTTAAATAATTGAAAAAATCATTCACTCAGAATAATACATTTCAAATTTCAAGACTCACTGATGTTTCTATCAAAAGATACAGCCCCTTCAAATCAAAGAAATATTCACGGTATTTTTCTCAGAATCGATGAAAAAGACGTACACGCAGAGTTATGTTATTTTGCTAAATTTAGCAGAACAGCTGAATTGCACAATATGCAAGCGTACGCGTGCAAGCGTACGCGTGTTGCTTGGACGATTTGGTGTCTGGATGATTTTTCAATTTTCCCTTTTGGATTGTTTTTCACCATTATGGTTGGATAATTGAAAAAATTATTCACTCAGAATAATACATTTCAAATTTCAAGACTCACTGATGTTTCTATCAAAAGATACAGCCCCTTCAAATCAAAGAAATATTCATGGTATTTTTCTCAGAATTGATGAAAAAGACGTACATGCAGAGTTATGTTGTTTTGCTAAATTTAGCAAAACGGCTGAATTGCGCAATATGCAAACGTACACATACGCGTGCAAGCGTACGCGTGTTGCTTAAATGCATGCGCAACTCAAGGCGATCGGCAATCCATTGTCTTCAATGGGCACCTACTTCCGGGTCTGTACACACGCGGTCCGATGCATATTCATGTGCAGATTTTACGCACTATCACCATGGGTTCGGCCAGCGCGGAGCTCAGGCCTCCCTACTTAGCTGATCCGAAAAATGTGGGAAGGGTATTTTCAAACTGTAATCGCTTGTGATCCCTTGGGGCTAGCGAAAAATAAGTGCTGGGATATTTTCCTTACGTCTAGCCCTACATAAGCCTGGGGGCTCGGTTCAGGAAAGTGGCAAAGATCGAGCTACGATGGAAACGATGTTTAAATTGCTGTTTTGATCAAGATAGTTTTAGAATTCAAGTGAGCCCCTTTGGGGAATATGGAGAAAACCTGCTCTTTCATATGACACCTCATTTATTGAGTTTCACCTTCAGGATCACGAGCGATTTAGGTTTGAATTTGATTTGGTGATAAAAACATTGACCAATTTTGCATGATCGCGCAATGTACGTAGACTGCATAGGGCTGCGTGCAATCTCTATGGGAAGGATTTTAGCACACAACATCAGGTGCGCGATCAGACACCCTAATACTAGGTGAGTCACGTCAGAGTAGGCACGTAGAACAATAGCTTACATCGGCTTACAGCCAGCGCATGCACAGAACGTTCATCCGATCTTGGTCTCATTTTCGTAATTTGGCGCTGAGCCTAGCCAACATGGGCCCTTTAGATTGGCTATCGCTGGCTCCCATTGGCTCTATGTTATAGAATATTAGTGCGAGGAGATAGCTTGCGATTTTCCATTTTTACTGATACCAAAATTATGATATTTCAGTCAAACCCTCTATTTGTTACAATTTTATCGGCGTCCTTGAAAAGTTAAGTATTTCATTTAAGTTTAAGTCTTACTTAACTAAGTATTAAGTTTGAAAAATTCTCATTTTCATCATATTTAAGATACAAACTGGAAATTTATTCTGAAATGTTTGTTGGTTTTTCTATTTTATGTGTGTGCAATTTCATGTGTGCGTCTGCCGTCACCTGTTTAAAGCACGTCGTGTCAAAATCTCTGTGGTGTGACGTAATATTTCGTATTGACTTTGTCATTGAACTTAAGTCGCGCTTAAGTTAAGTAGGCCCTCTCTCACTTAAATTCGAAGCCACTTAGCGTATCGGCCAATCAGAGCGTAAACTCATTGTACATCGCGGAATGGTAAAAGTTCTACGTGGTAGGTCTAGACTCTAGACCCTAGGCTAGATCTATCATCTAGACTAGATCAATAATAAACTTAAAAGGGATTAGAATTATAAAATATGAATTATGAAAAATATGACATTTCTGATTAATTCTGACTCTGAGCTGAGGCCAGGCCGGACCAGGGTGAGACTGTGACTGTGAGTGTGACTGTGAGTGTCTCAGAATTTTTCTTTCAGTTACCTGTAAGACAAATTCAGGAATGAATGAGGCAGAGTTAAACTTAAAGAAGAAAATGAATTGGGCTAGGCCAGGGTCAAGGTTGAAGAAAAAGAAAGGAGGAAAACCGAAAAGAGGTATAACTATATAAGTCTAGAAGTAGGGGAGGAGGAGGAGGAAGAAGAAGAGAGGAAAAAGAATGAAAAGGAAGAGCAGAAGAAAAGAAAGAGGAGGAGAAGAAGAGGTTAAAGACGATGAAAAGGAAAAGGGGGAAGAAGAAGGGAAGCCTGGCCTGGAAGGAAGACAAAGAGAAGAGAACTGCCCTTGAATACGATATATCTGTTTTCAAAACGGTAATGCTCAACATTGCAATCCACTGCCATTCATTTCTATATCCCTGTTGGAGGGGATTGGGGAGGCTGTCCTCACAACATATTTTCATGTATCAATGTATCAAAGTGAGAGCCTGAGAGGTATTCCTATTGATACTTCAGTTGTTTCATATGGCCTTGAAGGTATTGATAGGCTTTGAAGCCTCTGTGATTAACGTTTAAATGTTATTATACCTCGTGTTTGTCAATGCAGCTCTGATGCAGACATCTACCAGTTGGCCCATGCAGCAGCAAGCAGATTCCAAGCGCCGCAAGAGAAGCCGCTGGGGTGGGGAAGACGCCAAGGCTGCCCCTGGAGTGGCCACTGTCATCCCCTCTGGCCTGTCTAAGGAGCAAGAGACACAAGTCTTACGTGAGTTTCACTCAAGTTGTTCCTCTTCTTGCTTGAATGTTCACCCACATCCTCATTCCCTTACCTTTATTTGAAATATTGCAGCTTGATATTCAATCTTGGCAAGGAATGTCTTTCCAAAGAGCAGGGAAATCTTATCTAAATATGGTGTTTGTGAGTCAGTGCTACTATGCAGTCTGTGAATTTCTTTTGATCTACCTTAATACTCAGATTGAATGTCTTACCTTTTTTCTTTTCATGTTTTACATACATGTACATATAGGTTCTTTACTTGTACATGTATTTTCAATTGAAAATCATTTTATCACCTGAATTTTGCATGTGTACTAATGTGCTTTAACAGAAGTTGAAACAACTCTTTACACATTCAAAACTTTCATTTAGTTCAACTTCAGCTTTTCAGATGTGACGCTTTGTGGAAAGATGGCTTATTCTGAGCTTGTGTCTATATCCTTGCATCATTTTTTTGTTGCAAAGATTTAATTAATTTCTTTAGAGAAGATTTTCCAGCAGTAGTTGATATGCTATAAAGCAAAATTGTACACTGAATACTATTTGCATAAATAATAACAGGTCTCATAGTACACAACCTAAACTAAGGTAAGATAATTTAACAAATTTTTCCAGTCTCTCACATATCTTTGTATGGTCATAACACATAGTATATATGACAGAATAGTCGACAAATTAAGAGCATTACAGGAAATTTGCTCCAGACTTTCTGATACGAAAATCTGTGTTTATTATAAATACATTTCTTCCATTAAAATAAGTTTTATTGAATAATTTTCCCTGTTGTCAGCATGCTGGTTGTCAGTGATTTAGTCTCATATTCATCAACCTTACACACATGTACATGTACATGTAGCTGCCAATCATTCCTATTTTGGAGGAATGATTCCTATTTTTTGGCCTTCAAGCTATTGTTTTGAACCATAGATTCCTCTCTTTTTCTCAAATTTTCCTAACTAAAATAATCCTAATTCATATTTTTTGCTGTGAAAGGTTGGCAGGTACTGTACGTACCTACCCAATCGTAACAAGATTCTACATTGTCAAGAATGCTATTGATATTTACTTCCCTCTCTTTCACGCAATTTTTCTTTTTCCTCATTTATGCATTTTGGAATTGTATCTTCTAATAGAAGGTGCAGTTTTTTATTGCTCCCTTCAACCTTGTTGCAAAGTGCTTGTTATATTACATGTCATTGACTTTATGATATCAGAATCAGAATCAGAAGTATGTTGACTATTTTTTTATTTTTATTGAATTGCTTGTCTATATGGATGATTTTCATATCTAATGTCGTTTAGGCAATATTTTATTGTTCCATTTACCAAAATTAAATTAATTTTCAGCACTTTTTTTGTTGTTGGTAGTGGTTTCTTCTCCTCTCCAAACACCGCTATTTTTTTGTCACCGATTTTCAAGAACCAATATGTATTCATCATTTTGCATGAAATTATCTGCATTTAATTCTATTGCAAGTCTTATGACATGGAAATGTATTGATTTCTGATGAGACAGCAATTTTTATTTTTTATTCAGAAATTAATTCAATCATTAAAACCTACTGTATGTATACAATCTTTATTATAAACATGTGTTTTGCAGTGTAAAGGCATGAACCTGGAAGTACTGTATAAGTACTGGCAGTCTGGCACAGAACATACAAAAAAAAAATCACCCAGCTGCCCAAGCTTTCTAATTTTGAAATGTCATGTGAGGTACATGTGTTGACATGTGCTATGCAATGACCCCCTCTCCCTCTCTCTCATAATTACAAATCAAAATAATTCAATGCACATTTCAAAAAATAGTCTTACCCCCCCCCCCCTCCCACCCATACCTTCTTGCACTCGGACACTTCATCATGTAGTTACATAATATTACTGAAAAGGCATTATATTTGTTGTTGTTGAGATGATTGATGCCCATTGAAAGGTTAGTTTGCCAATGGACTTACTTGATTTTGTTTTCTTCATCGCTTCACTGAGAAAATACATCATTCTTCACTTCCTAGATAACTTAGGGAATCAATAAACCCATGTGATTTACTCTCAATTTGAGTAATGCTACTTGATTATTCGCATTACAATCTAAACAAAGTTCCAACGCCTGTGTATTTCTTTGTATTAATTGATAAAGAACAAGCAACAAGTTTGCCTTATATACTGCGTACTGATGAATGAACATGTATGACCCAATCTTTCGTCTCCTTTCTAACCATACTTTACCCACTACAGTACATCTGCAGATAGAAGAATTGAGCCGTAAACTGCGAACAGGAGAGCTTGGAGTGCCGCCCAATGTTGAGGATAGGTTTGTCTAAGACTTCATTAACCGTAACTCCATTCTTATTTTGATTTTTCTTCTTTTTCTTTCACTCTAATGGCTATAGTAAGCATCCTCTTTACATTTAACTATATTTTTGTCATTGAATTTCAATGATGATAGGCTTGTGGCTATTTATTCACACTCCCAGCGCTAGCTTACAGGTATGTGATAAGATTTGATGTGTTTTGAATAGGCCTCAGTCGTTTTAGTTTGTAAACCGGGCTCTGACCGTGACCATAGGAGCCCTGATCAATTTTCTTTTATCCGATGAACTCGTCTCTACATGTGCGACAACAATTTGTAGATTTTGCATTCTCTTTGTAGTTTGTACATACAGGTACCTTAAACATGGCTTGTGCCGGTGAGAAAGATGGGTAGGATTTTACATAACTTACTTTAACACCAGGTGAAATTTTATGCCACAGTTTATTCTCCAATAAAAGATATTAGTGTTCTTTCATTAGGAATATGTATTGTTGCAGTCTTGTTTTTAAAGGACTTTTAAAAACTGGATTCCAACAGATTTTAGACATCTTTATGATCTTCTCAAACCAAGTTTGCATGTAGGTATGTATAAAATTATAAATTCAATGCAAAATCTGTACTTTTGTCCCACATGTAGAAATTAATTTATTGGGGCGCAGGGGCCTTACCAGTTTTTCAGCCTTCATGCCCCAGTTTAAAGGAAAGCTGTGATGACTCAGGCCTAGGGGAAAAGAAGTTGATCTAGTGTATTATTCTGTGAACCCTGTTCAGCAAAGTGGGCTTTTATAATTGCTGTTTTGTAACTTCGACCAAATGTAAATAGTTCATGTACAGTTGTTAATTAGTGTCAAATAGTTGGACTTAATTAGAAACTGAAGGCTAAATGGGATTGTAAAAAAGAAGAGAACAAATGAAAAATGTTTCTAAGGACTATCCAAAGTTTTATTTATGAATGGGTGAGCATTATTTATCACTCACATCTATATTGTTATGAGATGAGGCATTCAAGTTGGTCTTGTAAAGGCTTCCAGAAAGCACGAACTTAATTGTGCCAGTTTGAAGAATCCTTAACTCATCCAAAGGACTATTGTTTTGCTCTCTCTATACTGTAAAAATATTTGTTGATACATATGGAGACTATCGTCTCACAACAAAGTAACTGTAGTAAGTGTGACTAAAAATCAATGCTTATGTATATATATATATTTTTGTTTTTTGCACAATTGTTATCAAATACATAGGATAAGTAATGCATGAGCAAGTAATTTTGCAGCACCAAGAGAAAAAGAAAAAAAGAAACCCAATGGTTTTACTAATTTTCAGTGGGGGAAAAAATGGTAAATTACCAGTTTTGCAGTATGAATCATGCTGCTGCAAACAAAATATGAGAAGCAGAAATTATTTTACGATTAGATGTACATGTAACCCAATAAACCAACAAATTTTTTGAAAATTTGATAGTAGCTTCTTTGAAACAAGGTTTGATTCAAAAAATAAATACTCAATCCTTGAAAATTGGATTTGTAGATTTCAAATGTCTGTTCATTCTTGATCTTGATTTTTTTTTTAATGATGTTTCCCATTTGAAAAATCAGAAATTAGACACATTTTTGCTATTGCCATTGCCATTGGTGATTATGAGATTGACTGCAGCACTAATCCTGTACTAACAGGATACTCTGTCGTGAATTTGGTTTCTACTTTTACTTGACTGTTCTTACCAGTAAAACATTTTTCTGAAATTTTACTGGCCCAGGGCTAACGGGCCAGTGGTAGTGTCGAGTTTTCGTGAAAATCTGATTTTTCTGTCCAAAATCTGATTTTTTTTTAAAATAAAAAAAAAGGATATTCAGTCTGTTTGGGGGTCAAGAGGTTGGCATCTCTGCATTATTTGCCATACCCTTAATATCAATTTGTGTAGTTAGCATATCATCTTACTACAATATCATCTACAGGCTACATTTGCAGCAGCAAAAATTAATAATGTGTACTTTACAGGTTTTTATTTGTTATCTAATTGAAAAAAGTGTAGTTGCTGTCAATATCTATTGAATGCATGCTATGTCACATTTCATGTATGTTTTTGTCTAGCAGAAAATGACAGGTTATGTGTAGGAAAAGCAAATAACCCATTTCATTGTCTCTCTCCAAATCACATAAATCATAACGATCTTCTCCCCGTTTTTTTCACGCCTGATTAAATCTTAACCAAAATTCTCTCCAAAGATTGACAAGTTTGCATTGATTACAAACCATTATGCAAACTGTTGCTAACTTTTCCCTCCAAATGGTACACGTGTATGTATATTCTCACAAAATGTTTTGCACACTTTGATGTGTTTATGCCTACCATAGATGTATCTTAACATGAGAGCAATGATTTTTGTAGCTAGCAATCATGACAGGTGAATTCCGCTAGGGCCATGCCAGAAAGATGACCTCGCCATTTGACCTCGCCATTTGGCACCGAGCAGGCTTGGACATCAAAATCATTGTGTTTATGACAGGATGAAAGCAAATCTCGAGATAACAATTCATATCATTAGTTGTTTTGTTTTCTTTCCTGTAACTCACAACTTTTCTTATACAGATTTTTTTTTAGGGATACATTTTATACAAATTTTTGTAAAGATCATTTTTCATTAATATGCCCAAAATAAGGCCCTAGATATGTATGTCTTCCCACATCTTTTCTTTTTTTTTATCTTGAAGCTGATTTAAAGAAAGTATGAGCTCTGGCCAAATCCAGATATTGTCTTTTAAAAATAAACATTTTAAAATGCAGCTAGCAGATGGATTTTAACTTTATTGAAAGATAGGCATATTTATTTTTCATTTCATCATGTGATCCTTACTTGTCATTAGTTTGCTCTTGTAATGATACATTTATATAGAAAATCGAAAAAATAGTTTAATCTTTGCAAAATTCGACTTTGGAGGTGTAAATAACACATATTTTGCATAGTTTGGTCCCAAAAATTGATTTGACTTGCACTGTAGGGAAAATATGAGTTATCCAGAGTTAACTGTATTTGAAATAAAAGCAGAAAAATGAAGAGAAACAGTGAATGTTTGTAAAAACAAAGTAAATGATTTTGAAATTCATTAAGTGACTAAGAATTTAGCAACCCATTCCAGTTACCTATCATTTATGTTAGGCCTTAAAAAAAAGATGTTGTATTGCCCTTCAGGTGCCAAAACATGGGTCGGTTGGTCGGAAATCTTTTTTTTTTTTTCTTCTTTTTTTTCTCCTTCTTTGGGCTGATATTTCTCAGTTTTGAATGCATTAAATTTTTTTCTTTCTTTTTTTTTCTCCCTCTTTGGGCTGATATTTTTCAGTTTTGAATGCTTTAATACATATTTTTTTTTATTCGTTAAACATTTTTTTCCTAATTAACGATTAAAAAAAAAAAAAGATTTCAAGATTTTGGGGTCGGTCGCAAAGGGCAATACAACATCTTTTTTTGTATCGCCTTATAGAGAAGAATCATTAAGTTCCCTTTTGATAATTGATAAATGAATGTATACACAGAAAGGCATGCAATAAGTTATTATTGGTATTTACAATTGAAGATATATTTGCAATGTAGAGTTGCTAATTTGTGTTTTACCTCGTTTTCATGATAAATTCATTATCATATTTAAAATCCTTTGCTTTTCCTCGAAATGTAATTGACTAGTTTTTCTTATTTTTTGTTGCTGCAGCTTATGTTCAGAGTATGTGGTCTCTGAAGATTTACATTGTAATCCTTATACAAAAGACATTTTTGTTAAGATAGGATTGTTTTGAAATGAAGGAAATCCTTATGAGCAATCCCAAAGTATTTCTTTCATTTGCTGTCCCATATGTTACCAATTTTCATGGAATCATGAACATAAATTGACTAAGGGTGCGTTCAAGTGACACTTTCTCAACCTTAAACGCGGTTTTCAAAGACGTTTAGTTTAAAGCATGGTTGCATTCAAGCGATTTCAAGCGATTTTCCGTCGGTCGTAAAAATAAACTTGTTTAAAAATGCAAACATGAAACGCTGAACAAGATGTGTTTTGTAACGTGATTCTGCAGAATCACGGTCGCTAAAAATCGCTTGAACGCAACAGATCTCAATCATGATAATATGATGTTGTTATCTATTATATATATTATCGCTATCTATATCTATTCTTCCTGGGCGGGCTTGATCAGCGTTGATGGAAAAATCGCTTGAACGATCTCCCGCAGTAACCATGTTTTGTAACAGCGTTTTGATTTGTGATTCATGTTTGTTATTCTAGCCTCAAAAAATCACTTGAACGCACCCTAAAAGTACCAATTTTCTTGCTATTTGGTCTGATTCTACCTGTAGCTCTATTGTAGCTATCGACTTGATGCAGTCATTAAAAAAATACTTTTAAAGAAAATCTTAGATGTGGTTGGTAATGTATGGGACAAAACAGCTACACAAGTTTATCATTTTATACTAAGACCATGTACAGTTTTGATAAGCTTCGAAAGTTATTATTAGTAGTAGTAGTATTACCATGAAAGGTACTTCTTGTTTGGACATGACGTCCTGACATACATATTAAAAGAATTTACTTGCAATTCTTTGTAGAAAGATTTGACAGAAGGTACAACTTTAAAGAAAAATATACAATTTATTCACTTTTTTTCCTCCTATACCTGGATTAGAGTCCCTTCCCAATATAAAGTATGAAAGTATAGACAATCCACTCTACATCATGAGTTGCATGCCTATTTAAAAACCTTGGTTTTATTGCATCAAAATGATGTAATTCAGGGGCTCTGTTTCATATATTTTGTTAAAAAAATAACAAGTGCCAAATTTCTGTAACAAATTTACTGAAACCAATCAAACATCAAGGATTTCATTATCTTATATCAGTCATTGTAAATTATCATTAATAAACAAGTTTTATGAAACGGGGCCCAGATCATTAAACCCTTTTAGTGCCACGGGTGAATTGCCAAAATTTATTGTTATCATTTTGCAGTATTGACTAAGAAAAGCTAGTTTTCTTTTGTGGAATTATATCAAGATGAGCAATAACAAAACAAACTTGAAGTTGTAATTCTGATGCATTTCTGTAAACTGTGGCACTGTAATAGATTAACTAATCATGTTTTCAATTTGTAACATACATATACTACCTGGTCAAAGTAGCAGAAATTGCATTTTTTTTACAGGTGGTCTTTTTGTTTTAATTATTTTTAATGACATCTGTGAAAGATCAGCTTGACTGCCATTAAAGGAAGTACTCCTGGTTGTGATGTAGATTTTTAGTAACGGACAGTTATGATTGTAGTCATGAAATGTGTGACTACTGGCTCCTAATTTCTTATGTAAGCCTTATTACTCTCAAGGTTAATCAATAATCATATCACAAAGTTTTGCTGCACACACTACAGAATATATATTAATGTTAAATATAAGAAAGTAAATTCACTATTTAAAAGGACTACAGATGAATTTCTAACATTCAAACATACATGTAGTTCAATATGTGGGACAACAAAAAGACTTCCAGCAATGTTTTGTCATGCACACTGTTGCATGTACCCTGCTAATGGAGCTCTATACTTGGGGTTTGATGGGGGTATGCCTCTTTTCTTCTCTTTTTCATCCTTAAGGTCTCCTTCTCCTGAGCCCATCTACAACCATGAGGGCAAGCGTCTTAACACCAGGGAGTATCGGATGCGCAAGAAGCTGGAGGAGGATCGTCACAAGATGATCCAGGAAGCCATAACGATGAACCCGGAGTACAAACCTCCTGCAGATTACAAGTAAGTTCCAACTTGGGGAAACGTTATTGAGATTGTATTATTTACATAGCTAGATTGAGGGGGAGAACGCATAACCCCTTCCCTCCGTAGAACAGAAGCATGATAGATTTATGTT
Organism: Mesocentrotus franciscanus; assembly: GCA_037976565.1. NCBI lineage: Eukaryota > Metazoa > Echinodermata > Echinoidea > Camarodonta > Strongylocentrotidae > Mesocentrotus > Mesocentrotus franciscanus. Next base: position 12,881,902 of record CP137668.1, read on the forward strand.
ATATTCTGGGGAAAATTAACTTTTGAGGCATATGTTGCCTTACTTATTGTATTTAGTGTATGACATCAAGGTTGATTGAAATTGCTTGCAATATTCTTGTATAATTAACTGAATTCCACCTGATCAGTGACTGTTAGAATGGTAATTACAAATAATGTCTTTGTTCAATTTTCAGGCCTCCTGTCCAGCGAGTGAGTGATCGGGTCATGATCCCCCAGGACCAGCATCCTGACATCAACTTTGTCGGTCTCCTCATCGGACCTCGGTGAGCTATGAGTGACCACTACCAAGTGTGGGGGTGGGGGGTGGGAGAGGATGGTGGGGGGAGGCTGTGAAAATAGTTGAGGGTCAATATGTGGAATATTTCCTTGAATAAAGTATACTAGTTATACTCAGATTTAAACTGGAGTGAAATGTAGCTGTGCGGAATTGATATTAGCTCTGATGAATGAAGATATTACTAGTGGTATTAAGATGCTACTCTTGAACTCGTCTCTTTGGACCCAGAATGGTGTTGACTCTTTCTGTGAAATGATATGAGTTAACACCCTTCTGGCTCCAAACAGACAATATTCTGATGATGGTGGCATTGTTTGTTTGTGATGAAGATGATGATGACGAATATGAGGACGAAGATGAGGACGGCGACGACGACAACAATATGTAAGAGATTGAAAGATGTGGGGATGATGGTGGTGATGATTATGTTCAAGATGTATTTATTGATTATTTATGGTAATGGTGATAATGCTGACAACATTGATGATGCTGATGGATGGTATATTTGTACAGGTGATTCACAAAGATGATGATGATGGTGGTAATGATGGTGATGACTTATGGTAATAATGAAATGCTAATAACTTCTTCTGACCCCTCATTAATCTTCATCAGTGGTAACACCCTGAAGAAGCTGGAGAAGGACACCACCACCAAGATCATGATTCGAGGCAAGGGATCAGTCAAAGAGGGTAAGGTTGGGCGTAAAGACGGACAACCCTTACCCGGAGAAGATGAACCTCTCCATGCCCTTGTCACAGCTAACAATGCTGAAAGTGTCAAGAAAGCAGTCATTCAGGTAAGCAAGCAAGGATGCCAATTTTTCAGGCTCCTTACTCCCTCTGTTCAGGCATGTACATGAATGGGCCTCCAATATGTTTGTGACTCTTAAGGGTGATTTGGTAAAACCACTTGATATCCCCAAGAATTCCAAGCTCAGACCTGTAAAAGAATTATAAGCTGATGCCAAATAATTAAAGGTCATCGGTCAAATAAAAAATAAAGAAGATTTTGAAGAGCAACATTGGGCAAAGATAGATAATCAGCTTTCAACTAACAGTCCCTTGCAAATAGATAAATGTATTTTAATTTGATATGTATTTTTTTCATTTTCACACTGGTTTGTTATCCTAAATCGTTGTCCAATGTAGCGCAGATCTTGATGATAATTCCTTACTTTGGTGTGATAGGAGAATGAATAAGTTTCTTTAGAAAAACATAGCTGCAACATTATAATAATAATAATACTAGGTTCTTGTATAGCGCACATGTCTGTTAAACTTGACACTCCTGGCGCTCCACAATTATTACCCCGGCTTTAGCATGGCAAGGAATTAATTCCAGCCAGGTACCCATTTACCTCACCAGGGTTGAGTGTGGCAAATTTAGATAAATGTCTTGCCAGAGGACATGCAGAGGCAGGACTTGAACCGTGAACCTTGTGATCCACAGTCCAGTGACTTATTCGCTCGACCACAACACCTCTACTAGGATGGTGGTGAATAAAATCTCAATTTTTGCTGCAATTATTCATGATTTGTCTAATTTTCCTTCTTCTAGATCCAAGAGATCATCAAGCAAGGTATTGAGACTCCAGAAGGTCAGAATGATCTGAGGAGGATGCAGCTTAGAGAGCTTGCTCGTCTCAACGGTACACTCCGGGATGAAGATATGCTCAGGTAATTCACCTTTTCATTTAGTGTATATTTCTGTACCAACACTTCCGTTGTGCAAAGCAGCCAGTCATGGTGATTCCTGAGATTACAATAATGTTATCTTACTCCACTTGAGCTCCAGCATATCAGGTTCTCATTTACACCTGGATAAAGAATGGCAAATGTAAGTTAATATCTTCCCAAATAATGGTAGTGCCTTGCTGGGATTCGAACCCTAAATCTTTTAATTAAAAGACACATAAATGAACCACTGTACCACTACACCTCCACACCTCTTCTACAAATTTCATTGTGAAATTCTTTTCTGCACCCTAGGTGCTCCAACTGTGGTTCGACGGAGCATCGTACCTGGCAGTGTACAGAGAAACAGAACATCACCAACAACATCCTCTGTTCCCTGTGTGGTTCGGCCGGTCACATCGCAGCCGATTGCCGGGAGAAGGCCACGGGCGACCGTCCAATGGCCCAGCCCATAGTCAACTCAGCTGACAAGGCCAAAATGGACTCAGAGGTAAAAGGAACGTTTGATTACTGTTTGTTACACTTAATCCAAAGCTTCAGTGAAAACATAAAGTAATAACTCGGTATATTTGTTGTAAATCAATTACTCATAGAAATACTAAATGATTGGTATGTTAGCTATAATCTGTTATAATTATCTAGTATTGTTCTTGCTCAAATATCAGACCACTGTCACAATGAAGGTGACTCGACTATCAAGCCATCCCTCTATCTTGTCTCATGTTGATCTCCATCTTTCTCCCAGTACCTGTCACTCATGGCTGAATTGGGGGAAGGTCCCTTGCCAGGAGGAGGAGGAGGAGGAGGAGGAGGAGGCCAGCCGAAGGTCAGCTTAAGTGGACATGCGGGTGGTGGTGGACCCAGGCATCCCGCACCCCCAATCTCGTCGGCTCCTCCCAACCGCCCCTTTATGATGCCTCCAGGAGGGCAGGGGAACAATTTTGATCACCCTCCCCCGCTGGTGAGTGTGCCCCTTCTCTTTCTCAGTGGTGTGGTCCTTTGGAGAGCGTTCCTGTTTTGCTATGTATAAATCAAGAGGAACATGCTGTTGCTGTAAAATGAGGCAGTATTTGTGTTTATTTTTTAAAACTAATTTGATTTAACATGCTTTGCTTATAGTATACATCTTGCTATTGCGGAGAGTGTAATGGCCTATGGTTAAGATGCCTATTACTACGAAAAAGTATCAAAGTATTAATAATGGTAACAATTGTTTACTTGAGTTCAGTTCATTTCACTCCTATTCAAAATGTCTTTGAGGATTCTACATTGATTGAAATCTAATGAACAAGTTCGGCATTATGCTTTTCCAATAACAAAAGAACATTAGGTTATATGGTCACTTATCAAGTTACTTGATTACTTTATTGTTGGTAATATTTTGGTACTCTGAATTACTGACAAAGTATATAGTACACTCAAGAATTTCATGCATTTATTATGATTTGTAAAATGACCAGTTTGAAGTCATTATAAAAATCTGTATTGTCTCTTTTCATCAGATGGGTCAGCATCTGAATGTACCATGGAACAATCGCAACCAGAACAAGCCACAATCCCTGCTCAACTCTGGCCATTCACAGCGTCCTCCTCTGGGCCAGGGTCCTCCACCCCCTCTCCCTCATCAAGGCCCCCCACCGCCATCCAACAGTGGTCCTCCACCCCATCACAACCAGCCCCCATTCATGGGCCCACCACGCCCCCCTCGGATGAACAGACCCCCTCCCGTTGGTCCCCCTGGTGGCATGCCGCCAAACATGATGCCCCCTCACATGGGCCAAGGACCCCCAGGACCCCCTCAATCTGGCGGATTTAACCCCATGATGCCGCCCCCACCTCGTGGGGGCGGACAACTGCCGCCTTGGGCTTACCATGGCGGCCCCCCTGCATCTGGACCCCCTAATACACCGGCACCTGGTGAGTTGTGTTCTTATAACCCTAGATCTCTGTTTATGTCTGACTTTTCTGTGTTCTGCCCTTTTGGCCGCTATTACTAAAACTAAATTAATAGTTGGGTTAAATTACTTTGTTTATTCACATCAAATGTATTTCTATTTCATTTTCCATAAATCAAACTATCAGGAATTTGTGTCTGAATTTGCTGATTGAAACATTAAATAAAGATTTTGCTTGTTTTCCCCATCCATTCCAGCTCCAGCACCAGTCCCTCCACCATCTCTTCTTGTAGCCCCGCCCCCACCTCCACCCAGCAGTGAGCCGCCCCCACAACCCCCAACAAGTGCACCGTGGCAGATTTCATCTTCAAGTAAGTCACTGAAATTAATGGGGTGATTAAATTTGTTACAAAATAATTAGTTTCAATCTTTTATTTTGGGAGGGGGGAGAAGACAGATCCTTTCTTTTGCATGAAAATGGCAAACAGTTGTTTTGGTTTAACTCTCGGGTCAAAATTTGATTCCAGTAAAATTCCTATTTTTCAATATGCTCGCAAATTCTTGCAATTACTGTCAGGGGTCCATTTCAATTAAGGTTTTGTATCGCAAGAAATTTATCTCAAAAAATGTATGCATGCAATCTTCTTCGAAACTTTTGAGTTTGGAATTATTTATTAATGAAGCTCTCAGACTAATGGATTTTAAAAATTGTGAATTGCCCTTTCCAATATTCGAATTTTGTTTCTTTCCCGAAGTACCCCTTATTTGGAAACCTGTTCAGCTGTTAAAGCTTGATTTTTTTAAAGAATTCATTGATGGCTCATGTTAGGAAACCTAGAGGAAATGGGAATTATGAGTTTGAAATTGCTGAGGGATAAGAGATTGGCGTAGGGGTTAGGTTTAGAGTTCGGGTTAGGGGTAGGTATGGTGTATAAGTCCAGGTTTGGAGTTTGGAAGTTGGTTTTACCTCAGTTGCACCAACAAGACCAACAACAGGCCAATGACACACTGAAAAAATTATACAATACCCCCTGTAGCCAATTATGGCTCAGTCTTTAAGTCGGCTTTGAGTTGGTTTGGAGCATGTGTCATAAAACTCATAAATACAGCAAACTACTTGCACTGAAGCACACCTTACATCTGCTGCCGAATTTGCTTGGTTTTCAGGCCAAGGGGTAGCAACGTCTCCCCCATCTCAGCCTCCATGGCAGTCACAGGCTATCCTGCAACAGGCTCTAGCCCTCTCGCAGCCTCAACAGGCAGCGGCAGGTTAGCCGGACCACTGATCTCTTAAAACATGGATAGCTTATTGATCCATGCTGGTGATGCCACTGCTGCCCTTTTGGCATGCCAATTAACGTGCAGATCTTGCAGCTTCCAAAGCTGTTTTTTAAGGAATTGAACCAAACTTCTGTCAGAAAGACAGAACTCGGACAACTTCAGACAGGAGTACTTTGGTTAAAATATACCATGCAATTTGGACACCCTGGATGATTTGGTCTCTGTCTTATAAAGAGTTGTCATTGATCCAAATCAAAGTCCTCCAATCAATTACAAACTTACAATTACTTATCTCTTATGTACTGAGTTGTGATTGACATAAGAGTTGGGATCAACTGAGATCAATTACAACTCTTTATAAAATGAGGGCCCTGTTGTCCTCTGTAAGGATCTACAGTATGTCCAAGAGGAAGATGTAAAATGTATGCCTGTGGCATCACCCATGCAGAATGTGCCATGGCTCAATATACTATCCATGTAACTAAGGTCAGTGAGCAAGTCTTGTGCATGCTGCCTCCCCGTAATGTCTTGTAGAATGATGTGAAGCAAAATATGATGTAGCTAAGATAAGGTCTCAAGATCAGGCCCGTAGCCAAATTGCAAAAATTTCCAAGATCAGACACCCCTCCTCATAGACCCCTCCCCAGGTCGTCGATCAATTACATGTATGTGCCCCCAAACATCAAACTCTGGCTATGGCCCTGCTCAAGATCTAATCTTGATATCATCGTCTTTGGCTTGCGGTATCTTCAGTGTTTTCGGTATCTTCTCAGTACTAGTGAAGATGTGAATGATAATCTCCTGCTGATGCATTTCTGTTGTTTTTATTTCTCTTACTGTCATGACACAGTCCTTATATCTATATCTCTATATCTCTTCCTTGCTTTTACTGAGTTTTGCTGTTTTGCTTCATTACAATATCAATTTATTGCTCATTCAAGAGGATTGTCCAAATGCTTACCATTTGTTTTAAATCTGAAGGTCTTTTTGTCTGGACATTTTGATAATGAGGCTTGTTAGTAAACAAATGAATATTTGCATTTTGAATCACAAAACAGTTTAATTTCAGAACACTGCACCTAAATACAGAGCATGATATCGTCAAACTTAGAAATGAGACTATTATTATCTGAGGATTTGTGAGTGTGATCGTTTCATTGATATTCCTAAATCTATGATCAATAAACAAGTAAGCACCCTAAGTCTGGAGTAGTGAAGTATCAAAATTAAACTCATACTTAAAAAGTTGGTTACTTACCGGTATTTTTTTTGTAAGCTCCAAATATTTAAATGCTCGGAGATGTATGCGGTATTCCATTGCTCTTGTTACGTTAACAAATCGGGTAACAGTGTATATGTTTATGAACAAAGGCTTGTTCATCTATAATGCCAGAAACAGTAGCAGTCAACCACTGTGATATTTTACGGATAAAGGTATGGGTAGTTGGATGAAAATTAGTAGCTCGGTTGCAACAAAGGTCTTGTGCCTACTTAATTGTTTGTGTGTTATACGATACAAAATGTAAAGCGTGTTATGCTTTTTAAAGAAATACTTCGGTTTACCCTGTCAAATGTGAACGATCCTTAAGGAGTGCTTAATGTAAAGCGTGTTATGCTTTTTAAAGAAATGTTTCGGTTTACCCTGTCAAATGTGAACGATCCTTAAAGCCCAAGTCCACTCCAAAAATAACTTACTTTCAATAGAACCAGAAAAATCAGACAAACCAATCAAAAAAAGTTTGAGCAAAATCGGATAACTAATAAGAAAGTTATGAATTTTTAATGACATGAAAAACTTGACACTACACAAATTGGCAACTCACTCATGAGTCTGTGACGTATGGTCCTCACTATCCACTAATTATTTTCTTTATATTGATAATATAAATTTCCTATTTTCACCCTAAGAATCTTATTTCTTCACACCAGCATCCAAGTTAGATTGTTAGTAATATGTTTTTGTGTGGATGCACAAATAAAGAGTAATTTTGTCCAGTTAAATCATGAAAAAAATGAATTTTGATAAACTATTTATATAAAAATCAATAATTATGAAATACAATATTCAGAAAATAGTATCAATTCTTAAAAATTCATAAAAGTTTTTGGGAAATGTCATGCATGCAATATGATACAAATCATATAACCTGGGCAAAGGCATGGGGAAATCAAGTTTTGGGGATAAAGGGAAATTAATGGGATTAAACTATATAAAGCAATTGATAAGTTGTGAGGACATGACGTCACAAACTGATAACCATCTTGGCAATTTGTGTCGTGATTCTCATTGTTCCATAGTATTACATACTTTTTCAAAAATTCATAACTTTCTTATTAGTTATCCGATTTTGCTCAAACTTTTTTTTATTGGTTTGTCTGATTTTTCTTCTTTTTTTAAAGTAAGTTATTTTTGGAGTGGACTTTCCCTTTAAGGAGTGCTTCATGATCTAGTGACTTTTATATGACCTGTGTGTGAATTCATAACCGTTGACCTCATCTGCCTGTAGACTGGATACTAACATTTTATTCTTATGTTTCCTCTCCTCTGCGACAGCCACAAATTCCGAGACCACCACATCAACAACCAAGCCAGCTCCTGCAGTTCCTTGGCAACAGCTTGCTGCAGGTAAGACAACCCTAGCACCAGATGAAAACCTGTTGCAACTGTGTCCGTTTCACTTTCAGCTGTCAAACCTGCCTGTATAGCGATGGCAAAGACCACTCTGGGCTTTTTTTCCTAATGTTCATGAAAACCTTAACAGAAATGATAAAAACAAAGAACATATGTAAAAATAAAAGCTACAAGTATTTATAATGACTAGTCAGTTTGTTTTCTTTCCTTTCAGTAGTAATTATGTAATGAGAGCTCTTTGTCTTGGTATGTAGGTACCGAGTGAGAACCTATTGTAGTTGGGTCAATTTCACTTACTATGTCAATAAAAATATGAATAAAAGAGTATTGTTCCAAGGAAAGAGTCATGGTAAATCACCAGATAAAAGTAAAGGTCAGAAGTATTCACTCTTTTGCTATATAAATGCAATTTGGTATGTAGCACCTTGTAGGCTACCTTCTACTTTCCTCATCTGCAGTTCAAGTCCCGCCGCGGCACTCATGTCCTTTGGCAAGACATTGATCTACATTTGCCACTGTCCACCCAGGTGTTAATGGGTACCCGGTAGGATGAGAAAGTTAATGTGGTTAGATGAGCAAATGTGCGCTTGTAAAAATGACGCCTGGCTGGAATGCTCCCCAGGGAGTGAAGAATGTGTATACATTGTGTGCGGGTCAGCCTGAATCCGATGACCGGGTAATAATATATATCTGAAAAGCGCTTTATAAGAACAAACTATTATTATTATTATTATTTACATTTTTTTAAAGCAGAGACAAAGATTTCACTGCTTAAAAACAGATGATACATTTGTAACTTATTTCCTCTTCTTTTATTCTTTTCTATGTGTTCAGCCGCAGCTGCTGCCAATGCTCCTCCAGCGAGTTCAGCCAGTAGCACTTCACCAGCCCTGCCTCCCTGGCTGCAAGCCTACACAGCAGCCGCAGCAGCAGCAGCTGGAGGAGGGAGCCTTCAAGTACAGCAGGGCAGCCCACGCCCCCTCACTGGGCCCAAGCAATGCCCCCTCCACCACCCCAACCAGTGCCCCCTCCCTCCATGCCAGGAATGCCCCCTATGGGGGTGCCCCCTCCCCACATGCAGCCACCAATGCCCCCCTTGCCATATCAACAGGGTGGTATGCCAGACGTTGCGCCCCCTCCCCCTCCCCACTTAAATGCCCCGCCCCCACCTCCGCCCCCTTCAAGCTGAGCACTCAACTAAACTATCTCTCCTTTTGTTATTAAAGCGTTTTATCTTATCCCACTAGACTTTTATATGTCTCTCTTATAATACAACAGATTATTTGATAATGAGCAAACTTGTTAGTTTCTTGTGAAGTATCCAAGCATCTTGATTACTTTCCCTTCCACAAAATTCTTCAAAAGTCATATTTCTGTGTTTTGTCTCTGCCTCGATAGAGTAACATTTTGCTTTCAAGGATTTTTCTAAGGCTTTTAAAAAAAAAAGGTGCATATTCTCTGTTTGCATTTCCTAATTTAAGCACTCTTGATAATTCATGATTCAAATACATATTCTGATGAGTGTTTCATATTTATATAATGAATGTATTTAGTTTGTGCCCAAGCATACCTACAAACTCTAATCTTTTCATATGAAGTTAATGTTGAATGACTGCGATCCAAATTGAACATTTAACTATATTGTAATTCAAAGGTAGATATATTTGGGAATATTCAATAATGTAATGTGTGGAAGTGATTGGGCTGTTACAATACTTGACATTTTTAGTTACCTTTTAGATTTTTTTTGTGTGCTGCTATGCCTGTGGTGACCATTTAATTGAAGCTAGTTATACATTTGAAACGTTTCTGAGATGCAATTTCCTCTTTCTTCTCGAAAAAATGAGGTAATTGATTAATATAGTGAAGAAGAGGGTATGAGTACCCATCACATTCCTAATTAGTTCTTTGTCTTTGTGGTGTGTTTGCCATACACAATACTAATGAGGCAAGATAGCATGTCGGAGGATATGCGACTAGATGTATGAATTAAATATCGCACTTTCATTGTGTGTTCTAACACAGTGTTTGGTCATCTCCAGTTGGCGCTACTATAGTAGAACTCTTAAAGAAAACTTTAAAAAACTCTCATTATAACAAGGTAATTCTGCGTGTCCTGCTTTATATTGTATGGTATTTTAGCCCTGATATAATGAGGTTTTGATATAAAAAGGTGATTTCCTCTGTCCTAACAAGTGTGATAATGTGATTCCACTGTATAACATACTTATACAGCTTTTATTGAAATTGAGAAAAGCAACAAACGCATGTACTTCAAAAACAATCTTTTTAAACTCTTTTTATTGGTTTGCTTTGATCATGTTTAGGTATTGGGTTTTAGTTTATAGCAGTAATTACCGGTACCTCTTTTAAATTTTTTTATTATATGGGATGAAATTAGGTGTTCTATTATGATAATGTATCAAATGGGAATATGTATGCAGAAAAAAAAAGAACCTGTAAGTGGCTCCTTCATTTCCTTGATAATAGAGTTGTATGGCCTTGATTTTGCAAGAGCGAACGTATCAAGGAATTTCCAGATATGTTTATTGGCATCATTGTGGTTAACTTTTGCATTTGCAATTGTATGAGATTCTTGATTTCATGGAGTGTTTTTCCTTTTCATTTTGATACCTACATGTAATAGAAGATGAAAACATTAGAACCATTATGAATGATAACCCCAACCGTAACTGTGTCCTTGAATCATTTTGAAGGAGGCAACTGTCCCAAACCCTCTGCATCTATCAAATTCATTGATAGACATGAGATAATGGTGATCTGACATTTGCTCCGGGCTTAATTACATCAAAGCTATTTAGGTTTAGGGCTTGAGACGTGATAGGATGCTTTAGGTTAGGTTTAGGGTTAGGATGAGGTATGACCATATCATCTATATGGAGCCAAAAGGGCATTCATTCTTTTCGCACAGAGTTAATGCCCTTCCGGGGCCAGGTTCATAAAACTTGTTATCTATAGCAACTGCTAAATTTCTATGACAAATTTGCTCTCAGCCAATCAGATGCCATGATTTCAGTAGCTTATAACAGTAGCTTGTAACTTGTTATTGATATCAAGTTTTATGAAACAGGACCAGGGCTCCAAACAGGCAGTATGTTCTTGGTGTTTGCATTGATCTGTGTTAGTGTTTGACTGTTGAGCAATGGTTGCCTCTGCATATTTTTATACAGTCAAAATCATTGTGCACAATACAAAATGACACACTGCTTGACTAAGGTACATGCAACAGACCTTGATAATTTGGGGCAAGCAGGTTGAATCATATTTAATAGCCACTTAGCAAACCGCATCAACCCTTTTTTTATTTAGCATATTAAACTTTATATAGAGTCTTTTGTAGACAAATTTTGTTGATCTAGTTCTCTTCATGACAGGCATTTCTAATGTAATCATGTTATAGCACTATTAGATGTTAGAAAGGGGTGAATAGGATGTGCTGGTGATTTTAATCAGCGTCCATTTAGTCCATTGGATACACAAAATGGTTACATAGACATGTAGATGCATTTATTTGAATTCCTCCAAAATCAAAGGATGTTATTTTTTCAGTGATATGATTTCATCTTTCCAATTTTATTCAGTGTTCATTTGACTTTCTCTTTCTCTCTATTTCTCTTTTCTATGATATCATATGTTAAAGCCTGTCTGCACTAGTTTGGCCAGGAGGGATTAGACCACCCTGCTGGTCACTGACAGGTGGTTATCTCATCAAATCAGCTCTCAAAAGGGGACCATGGGGGATCAACGGTCACCACTTAGGCATTGTTGGCTATATAGAGGGCGCAAGTAGCTACAAGTAGTGCAGACAGGCTTTAAAGGCCATGCAGAAGAGTGTTAGCTCTACACATGGTTAATACCTTTATGGCTCTCAGCTCTCAATATTGACCGTCTTATAGAGACGGGACATGCCACCCATTTACCTTCTCAGTTTCTCCCTTTGATGGGCTGTATAAAAAGATGTATGTCTGCATTGTAAAAGGTTTTAACTATGGAACAGACATCAGTTCATTAAAGGGACTTGGTAACATTGTTCAGATGAGAAAAATGATGCTAAGGTAGTGACTTCAATGCTACATGTAAATTTAAAGATAATCTGAAAGTTTGAGTGAAAACAGACCAATATTAATGATAAATTTCGAGAAAAAAAAAATGATCTGAGCGATTCCTGAATTCCCCCAACTATATTATTATAATTAAATTAATTTTTAGGTGAATGTAAATCGTCACAAAGCAATGAATTGGCTCTGTATGCCATTCCAAACATTTAAGTATTGAAAGATTTTTTAAAGCCTATTCGCACAGTGATGCCTTCAAAGAAAGCCATAAATATCTTTGTGGTTTGATAATTTTTTCGGGATTTTTTGCATGTTAGAGGGTTAGTGCAGTAGAAGGAATATAAGTAACATTTCATACAAAAATTACACATTTTTTCATCAACCTTCAACAATGTTACTGGTTCACTTTAATCACATTAATAATCAATGACAAAGAGAACTGCTATGACGTCTGTGATGTGAGATCAGTAAATGTCATGTGCGTAGGAAATTCTGATCTGTAGCAAGCCCTCTGATTTCATTGTACTACGTCTGTACATGCTCATGTCGGGAAGATTTAAAATCCATTAATAAATGTACATTTTTCTTTATAAATATGGTTGTTGGTGTTTTTGTTTGTGTTTAACTGTCAGCTGAATAATGACAACTCATTAGTGACAACTTAAAAAAGAAAGAAAAGATAAACAGATATTGCAAATAAAGAGAGAGATAGAGGGGAAGGAGGGATGGGGAGGGAGGGGAGAGAGAGAGGGTGTTGAGAGAGAGAAGGGGGAGGGAGATGGAGGGAGATATCTGTTTGTGTTTAACTGTCGCCTGAATAAGGGCGAATCATTAGTGACAACTTAGATTAAAACAGATATTGCAAATAGAGAAATAGAGATAGTGGGGAGGAGGGGGAGATAGATTTGGAATGCATCAGATCTAGACCAATGTTATTGTTGACCTATTTCTCTCAACAAATCAGATGCACTAGCTGTATTTTACAGAACCATTATCCATTATTTGTTTGTATAGAATGCATGATGGTTTAACACAATGTTACTAATTGAAATGTGAACTTCAAAATGAAATTTTAAGCAAAATATGTGTGAAAATGAGTAACTGAGATGCAACATCCAGTGGTGCGCTGCTTCTTGCATCATTATTGAAAGCAATTATTATTCTCTCTGTCTCTTTATGCTGCTTTCTCTCTCTCTCCCTCTCCCTCTCTCTCTCTCTCTCTCTCCCTGGGTCTCTCTTTTTCTTCCTCCTCCCTGCTCTCCCTCTCTCTCTCTCTTCCCCTCAATCCCGCTCTCTCTTTCTCTCTTCTGCCTCCCCGCTTTGTCTCCATTCCTCCTCCACTCTCCCTCTTCTACCTTAATTCCCCTCTCTCTTCATCCATCCCAACTCTAATTAACCTTCCTTCTCCCTCCCTCCCCCCTCCCCTCCCCTCCCCTCCCTCCCCTCCCTCCCCTCACTCTCTTCCTTTTTCTCTCTTTAAAAGTGTCCGCTTTTTCTTTGGGTGGGCAATTTTGCCCTCAAACTTAGTCTGAAATTTGATGCTCTCATGCCGTGTATACTTCCAAACAGTAGCTAGGGCATGCATGAAGGCTTAGGCGGGATAGCTTCCATGGTCGTTCAATTCATTAAGTAACCCATCGACCCATGGATGTTGTCACTACTGATGAAATTGATATAGCTATCATCTGGAACAGTATTTTCAAGGATCCATGCATGGTATATACCAGGAACATGACGTGGATATAATTATACATCATTGTAGGCCTACTCATGGTAGCTAGTATGAGCACCCCAGAAATTCCACCTTAGAAGTTTGCAGCTTCCATCTCAGTCCACGTTTAATATACAGTGTAGGCACGCTATTTAAGATTCAACGAATGCATGCTTTCGCAACAACAAAAAAGTTCAATTACTTTCATTGTTTTTTTGATAGGACAACTACCTCCGATCCTAGAATATTAACCAACGGACAATATTTAAATACGTTAAACCGGCCTCTCAATATAGGGCGCATCATGCATGGCCCGGCCGCCATCTCATTTGTCGTCGGTAGGCCTACGTTCCGCAATAACTCTTAATTGTTAGATTATGTTATAATTGAAAGCCTGTTATTAAATTAATTTAATTACCCTACAATTTAATACAATATATATAGGCCACCCTGGCCCCTGAAAAAGAACGGGGCTAATTTGACCCGCCCCCCCCTCCCCCTCCCCTCCCCTCACCACCACCACCACCACCACCACCACCACCACCACCACCACCACCACCACCATCACCACAGCATTATCATGAAATAACTCTCACATTTCCACCGACTTCGATTTTGAAGATTTGAGTACTGGCAGGCGTTATGATGACTTTGGCGTGAGATGGGTAACTAATAGCAAGTGCATAATTATGCAGGCACACGATTTATTGCGCGCAAAGTCATACGGTGAGTCCGAGCCTGCATGCAGTTAGAGTATGCATGGAACGAGTATACACACGTACCGTACGTCAATCTCCGAGATTGCGTCAGGAGCTAATGTTTTTTTGGATGAGGCACCTGCAGCTACAAGTTAACTTTGGGTCATAACGATTGACGTCGGCACATCACTTTATTTACGAAAAGGCAGAGTCATTTTTGTTGGGAAATATGGCGAAAAACCAGGAGGCGAGAAAGCGGAAAATTTCCTCGAGAAATGGAAGCAGTGGTCGTGGAAATGGAGGTGAGTGTCTCTCCTCAATATTTCCCCCCTCTTAGACTTTGTCGATCAGCTCCAGTTTAATTATTCCGTTCAGCTGCTGGTGGTGCATGGTGTGGTAGCTACATGAAGTCATGGACACGGAAGGGGCCGGACCGGGGGAGCTCGGGGCTCGATATGAAAGCGCTACTGTTATTCGCTACTTAGTTTGTGTAATTATTGCTCCTAAAGTAAACAACGCGCGTAGGCAAATGCAAAGTGAAGAATTCTACATGCATCTCATTTTCATTTTCCCTGCTGGATAGCTTTGCATTGCTACTACTCCTACTAGTACAGTAGTAGTAGCTTTACGTTTACCAAGAATATGTAAGAACTAAGATTTTTAACCTAGCCCTCGGCTTTTAGTCATGTTAGTCATGACATGACAATTGACATGCATGATCATCATCATGTAGTGATATTAATGTAACAAAAATAACAACAAGCTCTTTACCCCCAAAATCATTGACATTTGTCATTGCCATTCATTGGCTAACAAAATTACTGGTGTAGTATTCTTATACTTCTTCTACTTCTATGCCGATACTCATCGAAATTAAGCCTTTTCAGCAACTATTAAAACAAGGAAATTGTGACGTGGTGTCTCTCTCGTAGCTCATGGTGGTCACAATTGACAAGTGCAGCGTGCCTGTATACAAGTTGTGCGAGTAACAACAGCTCCTATGAATTAGGCATTGATGGCTCCCTTGAACTGCTCCACAGATGGCAGTTCAATGAAGTTGGTAGGGAGCTCATCTCAGTCCCAGAGTGTTTTGGGGAAGAAACTTTGCTTGTAGCTGCTAGCTGTCAGAGCTGGAGCTGAGTCTTATGAATCTGTATTGGTGTTGCTGACGTGTTGAACAGAGTCTTGGTTGGATGTAGTCTGGAATTGGTACTGCGTCTTGGTGATTGATGGCTTTGTAAAACATGTTATTGTTAACTAGTAAAACACTGTCACAAATCAAAATTAGGACAACATTAGTTAATGTCTGTGCTAACCTAGCTGTGTAACATAAGAAGCTCATTTATAATAAATTACCTGAATAACCTATGATGACGCCCAGTAATTCTAAAGACTTTTAGAGTGCCATTCAACAGGTCTTTTCCTGATCATATAAAACTCATCAAATCAACCCTCACACAGAGTCAAAATTTAGTTCTAACAATAAGATTCAAACTTATTACACTGCTGTTTCCATTGACATTGTTATTTTATTGACTAATACTGGATGGTATTCTGCTTATCCTTGTTAAAGTATGTTACTATCCTTATTAAAATATGTTAATATCTGTGCAAAGATGGCTGCATTCTGTAAAGTAAAAAAAAAGAAGACTTTTGCACAAGCGCCAATGATAATTGTTTGTCATGACAATTCACATCATAATTCATAATGTAACCATTTTTTTTCTTCAGAATACGGCCCCTGGGCAGTATTGAGTATGTCTGAAGCTACATGTACATGTATGGTACAGCTTCCTATTTTGATTAGACTGGAGCTAAATGTTTAATGCATGCACATTATTACAACCTGAAAGTTTTGAAAAAGAATATTAAAAGAAGTAAAATGAGAGAGAGAGAGAGAGAGAGAGGGAGGGGGGGGGAGGGGTGGGAGGCACAATGCTTTTTAAGGTTATTGCCAATAACCTTGTTCATGTACAGTATAAGTGGTGTGTAGGGCCTACTGTAAACGCTGTTATTTTTCGTGCTGAGCGACTTCAAAACATATTCGCCTGTTCTTAAATTCGCGTTGCCGAACTTAGCGCGAAATCTGCGAAAATTAATGTACTGCGAATATTTCCGCGTTTACAGTATGCAATTGTTGAGGGAAAGTGAATATATAGGCCTAATATAGGGTATTGGGGAATATTGATTTGAATTTTGACTAGAATAAAACAACTGGTGTGGTAAGATTTTATGCCAAAAAAATGTGCTGTCTTAAAAAAAAAAAGTTATGAGAAATGGAGGATAAAAACACATCCTGGTTAATTGATAATATTCAGTGGCGAAGAGCTAATTTGTTTACTCATGCAGTTATAGGTACACTGTACCTGAACCGTGAAGTATAGTCAACTTCTTTTTGTGTGGTTGGTGTGTGAGACAATATTTACTCTTCACATCATCAAAGTGACTGTGGCGGGCCGAGTTTAAAGGGAAAGACCAGTATTGGGAACCACAAAAAAAAAAAATTGAAATGGAAGCTGTTATTACCAATCATGTGAAAGAATATGTTTGTACTAATACGTGATGATAAAAATTTTGCTGGAAAACCGCCTAATAATTGATATATTTGGTAAATTATTATATCTATTGGGACCAAATAGATATCGCGCACGTGGTCGTGTAGTCCCATATACATCTTTCTGTGTACAGTGCTTGTAACTTTACCAAGACTGGGCCAAATTTCTTATCATTTTGATGATTCCAGAACCTTGCAGTACACATATGCTAGATGATCAACCTTTTCTGATCGATTTCACAACGTTTCTTTCACAATGCAATCGCATGACCAGAACTGGTCTTTATCTTTAACGCAGACTGCAATTTTAGTATAATTCATTTTAGCTAGTTAGTCGGCACACTCACACACATGCAGTATTGCTTGAAATACAGTAGACACCCTAACACCAAGTCATACCAAATTCTTAATACCTGTACATGCAGTCATGCATGACACAGTGTGAGAGGAGTGTCTACCCAGTGGCAGTAGCCGCTCGCTCGTGCGTTAGGCTTTCACAAATATTTGAACTGTGTACTCAGTCATGCATGAATGGTGGTTATTGCCATTAGAAAAATATTTTTATAGTAGGCCTATGCTTGAGTTATAACAAGAGGGAAATTTCCAAATCTCTACCAAACTCAAAATGATGTAATTCCAGGGGAAAAAGTCACAAAAGTTATAAAATGATCATGCACATTTTTTTTTTTCTTCTTCATATGATGCCTGGCCTCCAAAATGATGGAATGATATCCTAGGATTTTTTTCTTTATTGTTTTTGCCAATTCTCGCTATCGCCAATTCTCGCTATCGCCAATACCCCCAAATGCCCAGATGTTACATGTAATTCCATGAACCCATTTCCAATGCACTTTGGGATAGCTTGGTGACTTAGTTGCTTCCAGTCTATTTCATACGGCTGTACTGTGCCGATCCGGTCTCAGCCAGTTTGGCGCGCGCTGGCCGATAGTCACCGAGCTAGCAGTATATATATATATATGTTCTGGTCGCACGGAAATGAACGAAAAAAACAGAGATATCCCTGGATGAGAGATGTGACTTGGGTAAAATTCTCAACAAACTCTACACAGCGCGCGACCCGGAAAAAGTTGCTCCGATGGCAAGACTAGTTTGAAATCACTGCACGATTGCGACTCTGTTAGCGGCATTTTGACAAAGAACAATTACAAATTGATGGACACGCAGTGGGATGCCCTAAGTATTTCTTCTGGAACATTCAAGGACTTGTAAAAATTCCAAAGGAAACCAGTTGCAGCCGTCAAGAGAGGAATCTAGAAATAACTTTTCGCATACGTATAATTATTGCGTATGCATAATACATAAAACGCGTGCATGCCGCATGCATGCATTCATTGTACACTGGGAGTATGTAAGTCCCATAAGAAGCTCGAAATTACATCCAAGACCCCGTTCTCACTCACTTTGAAAGTGGTCTTAGTTAGACCGCTCCAGAGGAACGGGTCTTGAGGAACGGTTTGCGAGCGTTCACACTCCGAGCAGTTTTTATGGCTCAAACCGCTCCATGAGTCAAAGTGGTCTTGTTGCTATGGCAGCTCAGGTCAGCGGGTAAATTTTTTCGCGGAATACTAAGCGTATGTACCGTACTACATGTTTCGCGCGGAACGTCACTAGCTCACTTCCGTTCACACTCGCACGTTAGACGCTCCAAACCGCTCTTAATAAGACCCGTTCCTCAAGACCACCTCCTGAGGTGGTCTTCTGGAGCGGTCCAGAAGTCCACTTCCTGGACCACTTTGACCGTTCTCACTCACCTAAGAACCGCTCCTGAGGAACGGGTCTTAGTTAGACCGCTCCAACGAAGTGAATGAGAACGGGGTCCAAGAGTCGACCATCCGGGCATTTGTGGGTATTGGCGATTGCAAGAATTATCTGTACTCTTCAATTTTGAATTTTGAATTTTTCACATTTGTATGCATCACTCAAGTGTAGAAACTCCAAGGTCTGTATTCTATTATTCAATCGAACCTGACTCCATCAGGTACAAGGTCATGTTTAACAAATGAAAATAACCTTAGACCTCAGAGGCTCAGACTAATATCTTTCTTTTGTAAAACTGATTTTGAACGAAAGCTTCAACACAGCGTCTGATTTAAATTTTATAGAATACAGGCTCCAAAGTGTAAATACGTGTAGAATACAATGGGTGGATGTGCAGTTCTGCAGAAAAATTATTCATTGCGTCACAATAATGTGTTACAATACTTTTGAAGCAGTATAAGCCTAAAGTGTATGATACAGCCCCGGGATCCCGAGGGGGCCTTTTACGACTCTCTGAGGCCTGTATATCATCCGCAAACACAAAATCGTGTACACAGGGTATTTTTTTCATCCCCAGGGGCATAAAGCGCATATCGCATTAAAGGTACTACATGTACATGTATGTCCCATTTGCAGGCCTAAAAATGAAAAGGTTAAATTCCAACATCATTTGAAAGATAATACTAATTTAGAACTTCCCTCAAAACAAAAGGGCTTGAAAATGTCTCGTTTGGGGAAAATAACGAACGTACATGTAAGTTGTCGAACCGAATTTAGCGAGCGAGCTCGTAAATTAAATAGTCTGATTTATCAGACCCTTGTTCTGAATGGTCGTATGTTTTGTGCTGCGCAAAGATTCAATCAGTTTAATTTTGGCCATTACAAGAAGTGGGTTAATTATTGATGTAGACAAATGCTGAATGTACCCTTTACAGCTCATTTTATGTATGTTATTACCAAAGGAAAAAAGAAGTCAGTCACTCACTCAATAGTGTCTGACAGTGAAGTCTAGAAAGTAAACAGGTTTCCTTGCATAATTTGAATATTAGGACACTGCTAACGTTTAAATTTCACTGATAGGACATACGTGACATATTCATAATTCCTGCAAAGTTCTACAGAATTTGATGTTGGCTGCAAAAGGGATACACTACCTTTAAGGGTATCAAAAACAGGACAAATCTGGGAAAAGGGTATCAATCCACTAGTGATAAGAGAATACGAGGAAAGAGTAGGAAATTTGATAGCCCCGGTCGGGAGCAGAGGCTCTGATAAGACGTTAAAATCCTGGGGAAATACACGATAAAAAAGTCTGTGAGGAAGTAATCCTCGAATAGGGCGTAAAACTCCATGCAAGATATAAAATCCTTGTCAAGGATCTAAAAACCAGAGATGTTAGACAGGTATCGTGTATAGGGTATTAAGATTGATATAGATTTTGATCCTCATTTTCAGAAAGTGATTTAAGCAGATGATGTATTATGCTTAATGTGAATGGATACAGGCATACAGCCATTTTTTCACTACAGTGTATTTTTAGACAATTTGTGCATTGTACTTCCCGTTTAGCTGGTACATGTAATGTATGTAAAGGAACCTTTTCCATTAACCTTTTTCATTGAAATTATTATATGGTATTGTCAGTATTGTGAGCGTTCATGCAGTTAGTTACATGTGTGTGACTTCATTCATGGGACAGGAACCATAAAGATTGAACAAAGTACCCATTTTCTGTTATGTCCCTGCTTATACTACAGGGCTATGAACAATAAATACAGCATCCCAAGAGTGTACATGTGTAACTGAGCTCACTGAGCCGATTCTATCTCTATTTAAACTGTGATTGTAACTCTTATTAGTAAACTGATGTGAACTAGCTCTTACCTGGTACTTTGTGCTGAATCACTCTTGGTCAGGAATAGAAATTTCCCTGATATAATCTCAGCTCATTTTGTTAATTTGGTATTGATTATTTGTGCATACAATGTATTGTAGAGCTACAATGTACATTATATTTTCCTGTTGCTTGATATTTTCTCTGGCTACATTTGCTCTGGGCTTATTTTGTCAAAAATGTCGGATTAGGGTTAGGGTTCCTCCAAAGTTTTATTTTGGGTTTACTTTAAGCTCAGGATTAGGTTTGGTATCAATGGGGAAGGGGTTCAAATACTTGGATAATGACACAGAGCAATTGTCACTGGGGCACGTGTCATACAGTGTACATGTATAATCCACTTTTCCAATTCACCCTGGTGTCTCTATATTCAGGGCTCCACACAAACTTTTTTCCACTGGGGGTCAGGATCAATTTTTTTGGTCTACATGCATTGAGCCCTCTGTAGATTGTGGGTGCCCATGTGTCCTGGGCACCTGTTAGTGTTGAGCACTGCCTATTCATTCACCTTTACAATACCTACATGTACATCATGTATGTATGTAAAGTTGATTTTACTGGTTGATACATTGTACATGAACATATATGCATAAAGCTACCAATGATGTGTTGATATGAGCATTGTTTACCTTACATCCTCGACAAGCTTGGGTAAAAGCAGGCCTACAGGTACTCCTCGATGTATCATTATTCAAAGTCTATTTGCAGAGCTTTCAACTTCGAGTGTGAAAACAAAACAAACAAGGTTTAAACCCTTATTTTTTCTTCTTCTCTGTCTGTTCTAGTGAGAGAGGAGGAGGGTTGTGTTTGCGCACTTTGCGGTTATGTTTGCGCTTTCTTGAGTCCAGACTTCCTTCCTCTTGTTTATTTTTAGTCTAAACATACAAACAGTGAATACAGAAGGTACAGACCATGGACATGCAGACACTAGCTTCTCAAGTATCTGTCAAAATTTCAGACCTGTGCTTCTTCTCTTCTTCAAGCAACAGTTTGCACAGTGCAGTGATGTATTGCAAAACACCAGAAGCAGAGGATACTGTTTGTGGATTCTCCAAAAAAAAAGTTCATGTACATGTAAACTATAAGTGTACATGTAATTACAGTAAGACCTCTACTCGTTGTTGTTTTCTCAAATGAGTGAATCTACAATATATCCCTTTTCTCAGTTCTCATAACAATAAAAACATGTTAAATAAGAGTATGTTTATAGAGCACATTTCCACCATGCAAGATTCTAAAGGCCATCCAGTACTACCCCGGCAATGCTACATGTAGCTTACAGATTTCGGTGCTTACAGCATTATGTCTTTATGATAGAAATGATAGAAAAGGGGAGGGGGGACATGTAATACGCATCCGGGTACAAAGGTCAACAAGAGTGTTCAAACTGAGTATTGTACGTAGGCTTCATAAGGCCTGTCTTCATCAGCTCGAGATGACGAGATTGCCAAATAACCCGCTATTTCAACTATCCCGATCCCAAATTACAATATGTATCCAGCTAATTTGCATCTTCATCAGCCCGCAGTTGCAATTAGCGGGATATTTAGTTGAGATAATCATCCCAAGATATCTTGGGCTAGTTTGCAAAATATCTCAAGCTAATTTCTCGATGAAGACACGATTTGTAATTATTTCCCAAATCAGAAATAGCGGGCTATTTGGCAATCTGGAGCTGATGAAGACATACCTACATGTACATGTATAGTGCCTTGTTTACATGTAAGTCAAAGAGGATCCAAGATTATGCAAAAAAGAACTCTTGGCTAGATGTATTTGTCCTTCTAAATGGCTCGCTGTCTATTCCCTGTCTATTCCCTGTCTCGCCATCAAGGGTGTAACTTTTTTGGGCACGTGCCTGAATTCAGGATCTCGTTTCTGCACTTTGGCAAACTTCTAGAAAGTAAGGAAACTTTGATTTCCGCTTTATTCCTACAGCTGTGTAAAGTTTAGAGGAATATGCATAAATTAAAGCCTTTGAAGATGCATTTTTTGTGGTTACTTTTTAGGAAAATTCTATTAGCAGTTGTACTTGTGTAGGACAGATTTAAAACAAAGAAAAATCCTGCATGCATGGACTTTCCAGCAAAAATATTTCCAAATGCTGCTCTTCCTCCTCACTCTTCCCCCCTCTCACTTCATTTCTCTCTCTCTCTCTCTCTCTCCCCCTATATTATTTTCCTCTCTTTTCTCTCCCAGTGGCTACCTGCTCCACCTTCCTATAGTTCCTCTCCTCCTCAGCTTTTCCCGTTTCCGTTTCCGTTTCAATGTCAGAAACCGTTCCCTTTCTCAAGTGTAATTCCCTTCTTTTCCTCTGTTTTAGTAACCATGATTATTTTTGCCATGATTTTCTGCTTGTCTGAATCTCTCTCCTTCATGTATCCCACTACTCTTTTTTAAACTGGTTTACTTTGGAGCTGTTTTAATAGGGCATCTTCACACTGTTGTGATCTCCACCAGTTATCCCTGCTTCCTGGTTTGTTCCTGGAACAGGTGATTCAGTCAACATTACCTGTCTCGGACTGTCCTCAGAAAGCTTTTGTTTTCCAGCCCAGAATAGTGGTTTTTAACCATGTTTATCTCTCTTCTTCACTTCATTCTGTCTCATAGTCTTCTTCCTATATTTTCATTTCCTCATCTCTCTATCTCCTGTCGTTACATGTATGTATCCCACTTCATTCCTTTAGGTTGTATGGCACTTGCTCCTGTGACAATTGCTCCACTGTAATTTACTACACTAATGAAATTCCTAACTTCAACCCTGGACCCCACACTGTATTTATTTATTTATTCATGATTGCTTTCAACAGGGTAGTTTCATTCAGTTCAATTGGAAGCCAATGGATCTGCTTTTCAAGAAAGCCCTGCATAATACAATAACAGTATAAAAACATAAGTATAATAATGCAATAATTAAAAATTGTACATACATGTGAAATATCAAAATAAACATTTATCTTTTTAAAATAACACTATTTGAATCATACAATTTATTATCAATTATTTTTTTATTTTTTGAATACTGAATTATTACAATAACAAAACCATGTCTACAACAACAACAACAACAAAACCCAAACCAAAACCCATAATAAATAAAATAGAAATACTAAAATAATTACTTAACCGTAATGCTCACTATAAACCCAATCACAACCATAACCCTAATCCTATACTTTTGACTAAATGAAGCCTGGAGTAACTGTCTGTAGAGCAAATTTCGGAGCACCCTCCTTTAACCTGGTTTCCTTTCAAGCTGTTTTAATAGGGCATCTTCACACTGTTATCATCTCGACCGGTTATCCTTGCTTCCTGGTTTGTTCCTGAAACAGGTGATTCAGTCAACATTACCTGTCTCGAATGGCACTATTTTGTTAACCCTTTCACACCTACAGATTATAGCTGCATTTACACTGCAAGCAAAAAACGTTTTTTTCGTTTTTTTTAGTTTTTCCCACATTCCGGAGTTTTGTCGTAAGATGCTAAGCAAATACTGATGAACACAATGAAACAACTGAATAAAAAAAACCCACCTCTGGAGCGTGTTTTTTTTTAATGCAGGCAGAAACTTCAGCATATCAAAGTGGGTTCACGCCATATGTCAGAAGACAATATAGCTAGACTCAGAGCAAATCTGACACTCACTGACTGGTCTGTAGTTCTTGACAATAATGATGGTAATGATGCTTATAACAAGCTACATGTAGTTGATATAATTATGGCTTTATGTGATATTTATATTCCAGTGAAATCACCTTCCAAGTCAAGTTATAAAAAGGTACCTAGATCCCCCTGGATCTCCAAGTCTATACTCAGATCTATTAACCGAAAAAATAGTCTTTTTTACAAATATAAATCTAAAAGAACAGACGAATCTAAGCTAAAATATTCTTCCTATCGTAATTCCCTAACATCTGTAATGCGTAGGGCAAAAAAGAATTATTATTCAACCCAATTCACCGCTAACAAAAAGACATAAAATCAACCTGGAAAATTATCAATAATGTTCTCAGAAAAGGTGAAAAGAAAAAATAGAATTCAGTAAGATCGTCTACAACGGAAACGAAAAAAAGACCCTCTCGGCATAGCAGACGCATTCAACTCCTTTTTTGTAAATATAGGGCCAGATCTTGCCAGTAAAATCCCTGCCACGAATAGTTATTTCCACTCGTTCTTAAGAAACCCAAATGCTCAATCATTATTTCTTGTACCCATACATGAAACAGAGATTATTGATATCGTGAATAACTTAAATGTAAAGAAAAGTTCTGGCTGTGATGGTATTTCAAATTATCTGCTTAAAACCATCATAATAATAATAATATGGATATTTATATAGCGCCGGTATCCGCCAGGCTCTGACGCTCATGGCGCTGTACATATTACAATCTCAAACATATCACTTTCTTAACTAAAGTACAGGTAAACTAAAACAACACAAATTACACAAAAATTATAACTGTCCTAATTAAATAGCACTGTTTAGAAAGAGATGGGTTTTTAGAGCAACTTTGAAGTCATGGAGGGCTGTTAAATTACGAATAATAAGTGGTAGATTATTCCAAAGGGACGGACCAGAATGAGAAAAGGCTCTATCCCCCCAGGAACTGCGCGTCTTAGGGACAACTAATAATGAGGATTGAGATGAACGAAGATGTCTTGTAGGCTTATACTTAACAATCAATTTCATATTGTAGGAAGGAGCAGAGTCATACATGAAATAGTCTCTCCACTGACATTTGTATTTAATTTGTCTTTGGTAGATGGAATAGTCCCAAGAAAAATGAAAATTGCGAAGGTTATTCCAGTCTTTAAAAAGGGTAATGTCGACGATGTAGGCAATTATCGCCCAATATCTTTACTGACATCATTCTCCAAATTACTCGAAAAATAATATATTCTCGCACCATCCGATTTTTAAACACCTGCAACATCTTAGTAAATTCTCAATTTGGTTTTCGCCAAAGACATTCAACCACGCACGCGATAATAATGTTAATTGATAAAGTAGCAAAAGCTATCGATAATATGTCTCATACGGTTGGTATCTTTCTGGACTTCTCCAAGGCCTTCGACACAATCAACCACGAGATTCTACTTTACAAATTATCCTATTACGGGATCCGAGGGAAGGCCTTGGAGTGGTTCAAGCTACCTTACCGTAGAACCCAATTTGTGTCTATTAATAACCAAACCTCAAACTCAGAATTAATATCTTGCGGGGTACCACAAGGCTCCCTCCTTGGCCCACTCCTCTTTATTCTTTATATCAATGATTTCCAAAACTCATCAACAGTTCTCTCATTCCTCCTCTTCGCGGACGATTCAAATATATTTCTTTCTCACAAAAACCCCAACATGCTTCTTGATATTTTGAATTATGAACTAAATTTTGTATTTGAATGGATACAGGCTAACAAACTGTCTCTCAATTTGAATAAGACTAATTTTATGCTCTTTAGCAACACATTAATTACTCTTCCGGGCAGGTGCAAATAAATGGACTAAGTCTGGCCCAGACAAATTCCACGAAATTTCTAGGCCTGTTCATTGACAGTAAATTATCATGGAATGTTCATATTGATTATTTGTGTAAAATTCTGTCAAGAAATACAGGTATTATACATAAACTGTAATGCTATTTTCCTTCTCATGTATTACACATCTTATATGCTACATTATTATCACCCTATCTAAATTATGGTATATTAGCATGGGGGAACTGTTCAAAGTAAATATTGATAAAATTTTCATTATTCAAAAAGATCAATACGAACAATTAACCTTGCTGATTTTCGCTCACATACTGATAGATATTTCCGTACTGACAAAATACTCAAAATTTCCGATTTGTACTATTATTGTCTTGGTATCTTCATGTACCAGCTAAACAAAGGTGATTTACCCAGTGTATTTACTCCCATGTTCATTAAAAACAATGCCGTCCACTCATATCCCACCAGACAAATTGATCATTTTCACCTTTTCCGCGTCCGCACTGCATTTGCACTCAAAACAATAATCCACTCAGGACCAACATTTTGGAACGCGCTGAACAAGGAGATAATAGAATCTTCGTCGTTGAATTGTTTCAAGCGCAAGCTTAAACAGTCCCTTTTAAATTCATATAACCCACATTGTAACCATATTACTTATGATATTCTGCATTGAACATTCCATGAATATTGTCGCCTCGGTATGATTGCATATTATGATCTTGTATATTAGTATAATGATTGTTCATGTCTACTGCCTCGCTCGAATGACCTCGACCAATGACCTCGTTCAATGAACTCAGTTATATTTTAAAGTGACTAACGTGACACCTCGTTGGTAACAAATCAATTTGTTTGCTAATTTTGCTTGTTTTAACTTTGTATATCATCCTATGTTAAGGCCTTCTTGCCCACCTATTATTATTGTTACGTCCTTCACCATTGCAACCACTTCAATAAAATATTAGTTTTATTCAGGGAACCTATAATCTACAAGCTGAGCTTTTAATAGGTTCCCACATTTCACCTTGTATAACCTACTATTCAATACAATTAATTTCGACGTCTTTACAAAGATTTGATTATATAATGTGTTACTCCTAGTATACCTCATTATGTTCTAATCTTGTCAATTATGTAAACTCTTTTTTGTGAAATGTGAAATAAACTTGAAACTTGAAACTTCACCGCTTTTTGCAGTGTAAATGCTCACGCTCAAAAGACCTGTGAACTGTTCCTTTTTCTGGTCATGTGACTCTCTTTGCTTCCGTGCAGAGCAGCGACAAATGGCGCATGGGCACTACTCTCTCAAAACCAGAATTATCAAACACCAATGGTTTTTATGGGTTTTTCTGATAGTATAAATGGTTTTTCAATTTGTTTTTAGGCATGTACAAATGGGTCTCATGTGTGCTATAGCTATTTCTCACTAAAAGAGAAAGTGTTTTGCTCTCTCTTTAAGCCATTAGTCTTCATGTGCATGTGTGAACAATATATATGCGTAACTTCTCTTGCTGATATTTTCAGTTACCATTCTTACTCGTTTCCATTCATGAATAGACTCATTCTTGTGCTTTTTTATAGTGACGTTTTTTATGCTAAAACTTTCCACAGTAAGTCCTTTTTTCAGTGTGAATTTGAACTAGGGAATACCCAAGATTGCACAAACAAAATTTCATTTCCAATATTCCCAACATCACTTTGGCTGCTACAGTGCATCAAAGTTTTTGGCTGGGCAGTTCAGACAGATTTAGGAAGGGATTTAAGGGGTTGAATAAGCATATACGTGATTCTTTTTTTCTGTTTCTTTGTTCATAACAGAAATTTCAAAATAGAATTTAAAAGTTGTCTCTTTTTCATGTTTAAATAATTAGCTTGAGATATATTATTTGAAGAAAAAAATGTCTGAGGGGTGAAGTTAAGTTGATATTTTTTATTTTTCTCAAATCTACGACCAGCGACCTTTCATATGAGGCAATCTATACAAAATACAAAATATATAACAGTGAAACCAACAAATGGTGGTAAGAAAGTACAGCCCTTAAAGATGTATTTTTATCGCTTCTTTATAGTCGGTTACTCTACAGATGGGCTGTTTCCGTATTGTGCACTGCAGAGCTGCCAACCATTCCGTTTTTGCCGGAATTACTCCGTTTTTTCCTCTAAATTACGGTAGTACGTTTTTTCTTCATAAAATACGTTTTTTTTATTTTAATTTTTTTATTTTATTTTTTTTAACATACCACACGTCAAACAACTGCCCTAAAATGTTGATTTGATCACAAATTCAATAGAAAACTAAATTTAAAGCATACTTGAAAACATTTGAAGAGAAAAATATTCTCAAAAAGAATGAAATGCCGATAATACCAAAATAACAAAAAAAATATACCTGCTTGTATGGAAAAACAGCATAAGGAATGGACATTTCTGCATTGGAAGTGTGTCGCGCGTGGTTTTAAGTTTCGTTATAATGAATTCCTTTTTTTTGCTTGAAATTCCTTTTTTTTGCCATCATGGTTCCTTTTTTTTGCCATCGTGGTTCCTTTTTTTGGTCGCACAAGGTTGACAGCTCTGGCACTGGTACTCTGGTAGTTCACAAAAACTATTCAATCTTGGTCCTTCAAATTCCACCTCTGCAAACATTTTCAGTTGAATTTACCACAAAAAGGCACAAGTGACTGTTCCTGAACATTTTCTTGGGGTGGGGAGAGTATAAACCTCCTATCTGCTTTTAGCATGGTCAAAGAACATTGATGATGATGTTGAGTGTTTATGCTTATAAACCTCCTATCTGCTTTTAGCATGGTCAAAGAACATTGACGATGATGTTGAGTGTTTATGCTATAATTGGATCACTTTTTTGTATTTATACATAATTACATATTCATTAAGGTCTGGGCTTAGTTCAGGCATTACCTCAGAATATATGAATGTGAACTTTTGACCTCGCATCCAGACAGACGCATCTTTAAATATTGTGACCTAGGGTATGATTTTGACGAGATCGAGCAATCGGCAAGCATTTTGTGAGCTGTGGGGAAATTTTTCGGGTTGGTGGAGGGGTACTTGTTACAGATATATAATGTAACGTTACAGCGTAGAGCAAATTAAAAGAAATATGGGCAGAATCTGGTCTAGTTATTAATCAGCTGGGAGCTGTTTACAAAGGGCCTCTACCTCTCATGTGAGTGTCCTCGCATCCATGCGATTTGAAGAATGCCAGTAGCCAGCCAGCGCATGCTGTGAATGTCATTAGCGACTGAGCCACTAAATTTTTACGGTCTTTACCAGGTGTATCTTTAGAACCTGGCAGCCATGGGGCAATCTCATCTTCAAGGCACTTGACCTGAAGGGCCGGTGGTTTCCATTCCGGGTGATGCATAAATTGCTGAATCCTCTTTTAAAAAAATGAAAATATTCTCAAGTAGGTCCTTTTCATATTTTCATCTTGGAGATGTTCTTTCATGAGTTCTGTGAGGGGAATCTCATCAGGGTTTTATGGCCTTTTTAATACCAGGTGTGTCCTAAGTTCGCAGCCACCTGGGCAATCTCATCTTAGCACTTGACCCGAAGTCTGGTGGTTTCAAACAATTGATCACTTGCTGCCAAATTAACCCTATATTTTTACATTCTGAAGCTGAGGTTCTTTTTTTTCTTCAAATGGAGATGGCCTTTCTTGAGAATTATCATCAGAGTTATCACAGGGGGGAGTCTGATGGGGGATATGCCCCACCCCCTCCGAAGCTGAAGAAAAATCAAATTTTCAAACTCAATTCGTGCGATTTGGTGTATACTTTTTGCCAGGATATCATTTAAAATCTGTGACTTTTTCCAGCATAAATTTGTGATAAGCCTTGGATTTCTAGGAGGTTCTCCTGTTTGTTTACTTGTTTACAATTTGTTTACAATTTGATGAATTAAAAAAAAGTTTGCATAATTTCAAATGATTACTTTCTGTTTTCTATGACCCTCGGGTATAATGATCTGTCTGGTTGCCATAAGGTACATGTAGGTTATGGACATGAGCGATGGGCTATTATAATGAAAACGAATCAGGAAATATTTGAATTTTTTAGGGAATATTATGATTTTCAACAACATGAAGCAAATAGTAAGCTTCTAATAACTTCAGATGTCTGTTTGATTTTGATTAAAATTTGAGTCAATTCAAGTAACAAATAAGACCGTTGCCATGGAAACGGAATGTTATAGAAGTTGTTATATTTTAACCACACCCCCTCAAAAAAATGAAAATGAACCTAATCAATACAAGGAAACAGTATAGAGTTTTGCTTGGGTATTTGGTACTGGAGGATTAACATGGATAAAATGCACTTGTTTATATGATAGCATTATCTCTTATTCATTCTAGTTCCAATGTTTTCTGACTGTTTTGAAGACAATATAATGTTTGTTGATCATAGTTCTATGTAGCTTGATGTCTCATGGTAATTTTGGGGAAAACCAATCTATATACATTGTAAGCAACGATTTCTGAATTTTAGCGACAATCGTTCGCCATTGCTGCTCTTAGTGCTATGACATGCAAATTGAAATTTTAGGACTCCTGATAAATTTGTTCAACAGTTGACTCCACTCGGTTGATTCTATTGTTCGGATTATAAATCAGAGAGAAAGAGACGTTGACATTCTCATGACTAACGACCTTGCATGATTATTCTTATTTGTTCATCGTCTCTACAATGCTATTTTTGAACAATATTTGATGACAATAAACGGCACTCTGGTATACTATTTTCATGTATCGTCATGAGGTAATCACATGGCAGATAAATGATCATCATCACCAGGTTTAATAATTTAAAGAAAACTGAATTTGAACCCGGGCTATGCTCTCTCTATCTCTTTCTCTCTCTATCTCTATCTCTCTCTCTCTCTCTCTCTCTCTCTCTTGTCATTGCCTTCCTTTTCCCTCGCTTCCTTCTTACCATGGAGTATACAATGTGCATGTCTTTGCCTCGATCATATACAGTATGCATGTCTTTGCCTCGATCACATATGCATATCTCCTTCCCATTTTTCTTTATCTTCTTCTTCCTAGTAGTAGCTTGCATAATTTCAAATAATTACTTTCTGTTTACTAGGACCATCGCGTATAATAATCTGTCTGGGCGTCATATGGCAGGTGATAGACATGAGCGATTTTTCAACAACCTGAAACAAATATTAAGCATCCAATAACTTCAGATGTCTGTTTTATTATGATTAAAATTTAAGTCATTTCAAGTAACAAAATATTTTCTAGTATTTTGCATTACCTCAAAATGCAGTCAAAGGTAACAAAAAATCGTGTCTTGCCTGGTCTGCTACTGGGTTCCCGCACAATTATAACACGTATTGGCTATGAAGTCATTTTTCAGAACGCCATTCGCCCCCTTTTCGGCTTTTTATTTCCTTGAAATTTTGTAAGCATATTCTGGCTGGCCAAACGCAGGGCATCGCGAAGCCGAATTTTGAAAATCTGACAAGGCGAGCATTATTGACGACATGTTATACCCTGCATGATTATATTAGTATGGAAGGCCACTTAGGCCACAACACGCGTCAAGACATGTTCTTCTTTCACCAAATCCGATTCGTTTTGCACGCAGCACTTGTGAGCTCTATCTAGGTCCCTTCCGTTATCCTGATTCCTTACAAATTCGTAGGCATAATCTCTAGCATCCCATCAAGGTCACTGAACTCTTTGTTTTCCGAAATCACTCATGCGTGACCGTCTAGGCGCCATTTTGTCTTTTCAGGCCGTTATTGAAGCCTTTCTTTCGGCCTACTTATCTCCACTATCCTAGATGCTAC